>JARHVA010009392.1:320000-321429 GCA_037957365.1 Torreya grandis
TGTTGGTATGCTTTAAAGTGGCTGCATATGAGGGTGCTCTACTATTGGATCTATCTACCATTAGGCTAGATTCGTTGAGGGCACAAGGTCTGTTGGTGGGGTTTACTAGTATTGGGTGGATATTTGTGCCTTTGAATATATATTATTATTTTTTATGATTTTTTAAAGTTGTTATGGTGGAATGAATTTAGGTTAATCCACTAGTTGAGTCATAGAAACATTGATCTATGAAAGGTATTGCTTTTGCATCTTCCAATCTGTGAGGGCCTCATGCATCAAGGAAAGTAAGATGTGTAATGGAATCTAGATCATCATCAAAATTTTCACATTATCATCACCCAAAATATAGATTAGTGATTTTTCATTTCACATTTTAAGATGAAAATCCAACACTAACTAGCCCATTCAATCAATCTATAGAACTTTGAGCTTGAATGCCTATAAATGTGTTGTGCATTGTCTCATTATGCCAATCTTAAAGCTTTTACATGGTATTTTTCTTGGAATATATAATTTCCTTAAGTTCATTATTGATTGATTCTATGGAATCCATTTAATTATCCATCATGTATTTGGATTTAACTACTATTTTGAACTTTAGTTGTCTAGTAGCCAAGGATTTGTTGAGATGCTACCTCTAGTTCAATATTCATTGAGATATTTTTTTGGCATGGTGTGTAGTGATATATAAGACTTGTTCACTTTTTATTATCATCTCATAGATTACATCTATCTCTATCCCTAGAGCCTACCCCTATGTGCGTAGTGTTTGTAGGCATTACATAGCCAACTAGTCCTTAGTGAGTTACATCAACAAGGTGATGAGTTTTGCATTTAGATATGACCTAGTCACCAAGAACTTGCATAAACAATGTAGGAAAAGTGATATTAACTATCTATCATGCCTTCATAAGCTGATTTCTCAATTCTATGTTTTCCTCATGTAATAAAAAAAATTCTTGATCGAAGTCTGAGGCCTTTTGCATAAATGATTCAGAGAACACAATGGTGGCTTTAATTTTCTTAAATAAGGGAAACAAAGCAACATACAAATATGTTTTCATCATAGTGGTCACAAGTGCCATGGATGTAGTTGAAAGTGTTGTAGGATCTAGTGTGCATTAAGACAAATGTATCAAAAAAGTGGTGCATTAGGTGGATATTGTGGGAACATGCCACATCTAATGGGGATAAATATGAGGTTTTAGATATGAATACTCCTCATGCACACCTAATTTCTATTTATAATTGTGTTTCACTACATGATTTGAATATTCCTTATCCTAGGCCTCATTTTCCTTCATTACTTTAGCTTTAGATTTAGATTTATCTTTAACATCTACCTAAGTTTGTGTTTTGTCTTGTGCCTCAGCCTTAGCCTTATCTTCAACTTCAATGCCATATTTAGATTTGAAATCTACCTTAGATT
>JARHVA010009393.1:0-321301 GCA_037957365.1 Torreya grandis
TACTAGCTATGCAGGATGGGGACAATGTCATGAATCTAGATTTGGCTTTCATTTTATGAAAGGATAAGAGTGATACAAACATGAAACTTTAGGGTCTGAGACTATAGTCAAGGTCCTATCACTATTATCTAAATTGGTCAGAGAAATATGATTTTTTTGATTTTTTGCCTACTATCCCTTTGTGAGCTTGCCTATGAAATTTTGAGTCTTGAATGTCAATAGAGCTCCTTATAGAAAAGATTTAATATTAAAACCCTAGACCTCCATTGTTTTTGAATGAAACTTGAGAAAGAGGGGAGGTTAGTGTGTGTAAGATGCACTGAATATGTATCCACACCCCTTATGTGGGCACACTACCTACATACCAATACTCCAAAGAGGGATCAAGTCATATGTAATTCTCCCATTTGATGTGGCTTGTACAATAGTGTTATGCAAATGCAAAAATGCCAAATTGAGAGTGCTTGAAGTGGATTAGGGACTAATGTGAGGGTTTGAATATGTTGGTAGATGTATTGGATGACTATATGCAGAGAATAGGAAAATTTTCCTTAGTGGTCTTACTTATAGTCTTGATTATTTTTGTAATATTTTCCAACCCCTTCTAAATAAACTTTGAATGAGATTTTATATTGGTCATGGGTTAAGTGCATTTGTGCTAGGCTAACATAATGAAGAAGAGGAATTAGGATAAAATGGTCATTTGGGCTCAAAATGTGATTGGATAAGAGTGCTAGAAATGGGACACACTAGGGTCCATCACTATAGTCCAACTCCAGTGCTCCTATCCTACAAGTTTGGGACTTGGGATATGTAATAAGAATGGGAAATGGGGTTTGGTTGACCTATAATTAGGTCTCAAAAGTCTACAAATGACTAAGAATCAACAAAAAGGTGCCTATAAGGGTCAAGAGAGCATGAAAGAGGGGCCTATGGGTTGGGTGTCATAAGCCACACTCAAGCTATCAATTTTGACATTTTATATGATTATATTTCCCCCCCCTGCCCCCCCCGCCCCCCCCCCCCCCCCCCCCCCCCCCGGCCCCGCCCCATTTATTATAGTGATGCAACAAATCAAAATACTAGGATAAAGGAAAAATATAAAGCATACCTAAACTTACCTGTAATGGTGAATCCCATGAAGCTATGTGATGTTGGATGTGTATAGAGAGAGCACATCATGAAGTGTAAATATATAAAATAAAATTAGGAGTAGATAAGTTATTATTAGATATGTTATATCTAAAATAAGAACATACAAATCTAAGTAAGAGAGACAAAATATAAATGAATGAATAAACCTATGGTATGCAAACCAATACAAAATCTATTATCATGTTGAGTGATGATAGATGATGTTGAGTAATGTTATACCAAGAGTAATATCATGAACAGAGCCGAGTGCTCAACCCCCTGAGAGTGGATCAAGAATGCAAAGGTTGGACATTTGGTTTCATCATCACCTAATAACTAAAGATATATGATCATGCATGTGTTAATATATGTTTGGACTATGTTTCCAATCCCTTAGAGTAGGTGGCTCAAGAATTCAAAGGCTAGTTAGACCTTTGGCTCCATTAATTCCTACTAAGTGAAGCTATGAATTGATACTAGTATTAATGTGTGCCATATGAGATGGATCTTGAAGGCCCATGAATTCTCTGTAATCTGATAATGTGGCATGGATAACTGAATGTGTACTAGAAACTAGGCCAATCTTGGCCAACTCTAGAAGGAGTTTAGGATTGTATGAAAGCCACTCCAAAATTAGAAACTCAGCTTATGTGGAAGCCACTCAAGAATGTGAAGGTTAGGATGGTATGAAATCCACTCCAAAATGATGCTAACCATGTATAGATGGAGTAAGGCATGTAACTACTAAAAATGTCTAGGTAATATACTAAACTCGAAAAGAAAAGAAGTCAAATGTGTTGTGCACATTGCTCCTAATCACTGTGTCTATAACATGGATTCTGATCTAGAAATTATACCAACTACCCAATCTAAAACTAGAAGTGAGAACCATCATGTCATGCATGATGCCCCTATAACTAGATTCTTTGAGAAAAACTATACTAAAACTATTGAATCTAGATTGATCTATATTTAACAAAACTATAGCTAAGCTAACCTTTCTACCTATTTTTGAAAAATTTGGGTTTTTTGATATTTGGAAAGGAATAATTAAAACTATTAAAATGTTAAATTTTCATCAAGGAGGTGATAATAAAACCACTCACTAAGGGGGCTCTGAAGCTGCATTAACTATAAGTTGATTTTGACTCTTGCTATCATTGACCTATTACTTTAAATGGGGACTTTGTTATTACTCATGTTTGTTTTTTCTAATATGATTGTATACTTGAGTTTACCAATTGAAATTAATTTGAATTCTAGTTACTTTAATGTATAACATAACTTAGTGAAGGAAGATAATCTTTTAAACATTATTGATTTATGCGAGGCTGGTAAAAGACTCTATTTGATGAGATCTTGTAACTCTTGATCAACCATGGGGCTAGTCATCTTAGTCAAGATAGTCTCATATCAAAGAACATAATATGTGAGATTTTCATTTTACCTTTGTTTATATTATGCAACTTGGGCATAGGAAACATTATCACCAATGTTAATGCTAAAATGAGATAAGAACATGTCAGCTAAAAGATTGAATGCATTGACCGATTTATTTGGTAGACTATAAAACCATTATAAAGCATAATCCTTTAATCTCTATGAAAATAACTTGGTTAGTAACCAGTCATTTGGATTATAATCCAAGCAAGCATATTACATGAAAATCTATCAAGTATGTCTCTAGATCACCCTTGCCTTCATGTAGAGTGAGCTTGGGTTGAACAAAACTTGGTGGCAAGGGGTGTAAAATAAATATGACATGCTAATGGTGTTTGAAGTAGAGCAAAAGTATCCAAGGCCTGTGTAGGGCTAGAATAATCTTGCTTAAGATGTCGCACCTTGAATTGAATAAATTATATCTCTTGCATAAGGTCAACCACATCAAGAGACAAAGATGTACTATTCGTAGCTGGTGGCATAGAGGAAGGTTGGGTTGCTATAGGGTTTTTTGAGACATAGTTTCCCCCATAGTGGCATTTATAATTGGTTTCTCTATGGTTTGAGAGGATTGACCATTATTTTTTTTGTTATTCTTTTTGTAGTATTTTAAGCATGTCGTCTTGCATATCAAGATGTTTAGTTAAAAGGTATTGAAGTTCCCTCTTATCAGTTTCATCAAAATCAGTATATTGGGCCATTATTAACGTAGGAAAAAAATGAAATTTTTGCAATAAGTTGTAATAATCAAAATGCAATGGAATGAAAGTATTGAATAAAGTAAATGTAAAGTCCTATAAAAAACTGAAATATGCATTAAAAAGATACAAATTTCACAAACATGTAAGGTGATACCTCAAGAAACAAAGGGACCTAGTAAATTCAACTACGGTTTGAGAGAAATAATTTTTAAAAATTACTTTGGTAAATTTTTAAAAATTAACTAGGAAATTCTGATTTAAATATGTAGGAAAAATTTTAAAAAAATACTAGAAAAATACCAAGACCTAGTATAGGTAACTACGGTTTGAAAGTAATATATATTTTTGAAAAAAAATTACTATGGAATTTTAACAATTAATGAACTTTTTTTTATTTAAATATGCAGGTAAAAAATAGAAAAATATTGGAAAAAAATAACAAGGAATTTATTCTAGGGTTTTTAGGGTTTTTGTGTGCAAAAAAAGTAAGTTGGGTTCACCAAAATTATTAATTTTTTTTGAAAATATTGGTGTATTATTCATAATTTAGTTAAAGGTCTAGAATAAATAAATTAGTAAATAACATTGTAATAATTACAATACTAATTTGTATAATTTACTTGTGCCTTTTAAACCTTTCTAAAATTAACAATAAGGATAAATATAACTTATCTTAAAACTAGGTTGATATGGCTGAGATAAAGGCTAATACTAGGTATGTAAGATGGGGATAGTGTTATGAATCTATAACTGTCTTTCACTTGGTGAAAGGATAGGAGCGCTAAAAATAAGACATTTTAGGGTTTGGTGTTATAGTTCAGGTCTTACCACTATTATCCAAATTGGTCATAGAGATCTAAGTTTTTTGGGTTTTGTTTGTTGTCCTTATATGAACCTTCCTATGAAATTTTGAGTCTTGAATGTTGATGGAGTTATTTATAGAGTATATTTAATCTTCAAACCCTAGACTTCCATTATACTTGAATGAAACTTGAGAAAGAGGGGGTGTTAATGTGTATAAGTTGCATTGAAAATGTATCCACACCCCTTGTGTAGGCATGCTACCTATATATCAATACTTTGAAGGGAGATCAATCCATATTTAGTTCTCCCACTTGTTGTGCTTTATGAAATAGTGTTATGTGGATGCAAAAATGTCAAACTAAGAGTTCTTGAAGTGGTTAGGGACTGGTGTGAGGGTTTGAATATGTTGGTAGATGTATTGGATGCTTGTATGTAAAGAATAGAGAAATTTGCCTTAGTGGTCTTCCTTATATTCTTTCTTGTTTTTTTAATATTTACCAACCCCTTCTAAATGAACTTTGAATGAGATTTTATAGAGATCTACTGGTCATGGGTTAAATGTATTCACACTAGGCTGACATAATGAAGAATAGGAATAAGGAGAAAAAGGTCATTTGGGCTCAAAATGTGATTTGATAAGAGTGTTGAAAATGGGAGACCCTAGGGTCCAATCTATAATCCAATCCCAGTACTCCTATCCTATAGGTTCAAGATCTGGGGGGATGGAATAAACATGGGAAATGGGGTCTGGCTGAGCTGGAATCAGATCTCAAAAGTTTATGGATGATTGAGAACCAGAAAAAAGGTGCCTAAAAGGGTCAAGAGAGCATGCAAGAGGGACCTATGGGTTGGGTGCCACAAGCCACACTAAGTTACCAATTTTGACATTTTATATGACTATATGAGACTATTTTGTGAGCCATTTCAAGTTTAAACACTCTTGTAATTTTGTGAGTTGGTCCATTTAGCATCTCACCATTCTTAATCGAGTTGACATGCTTTGAAATTTCTAAAAACATTTGAAAACTATTTAAAAAATATTGAAATTCATTTATTTTCAACCACTTCTTTGCATTAAGGATTTTGAGACCCATAACTAATTTACAAGAAACCACTTGTCCTTTAGTTTCCCCATACTTGTTGTCCCCTAAGCCTTACACTCTCACTATTTTGTGAGTTTTTATTTTGTATATTATGTATTCAACTTTGATACATTAATGACTATTAGACTTTCTTTCATGCTCTCACCATTTTGTGAGGCCATTACTATATTACTCTACAACATAATCATGTTTTTCCTATCATCATTTTTATTCTATCCCATATCTTGTGAGAACTACATTCAACCTAAATTTCATGTTGGATCTTGTGTTGATGCAACCATTTAGGCATCATCCACTTGCTTAGTGTATCCAGAGTCAGCTCACATACCCCTTCCTTTTTCCTATTCCCTTATTTAATTTATTTATTTTATTGTCTCATATATCCTAGGGGTAATATGTATCACCTTTTTATTCTCTATTTGTGCTAACATTGTGATTAACTAATTTTTGTGTTTGTTTCATTTTATTCTCATTATTTTGTTTTTTTCTTTCTTTTTTTCTTGGTGTTTTTTGTCTTTTTATTTGTTTATTTATTTGTTTTTTCATTTATTTATTTTCTTTAATTATTATTGCTTGACTTAGTAAATCTACATCCATTGGGTCTTTCCTTGTGCACTATACTTAAGTCTATCCATATTCATATGTCAAACATTGTCATCAAAGTTTTTATCATTGGTGCATTATTTTTTATTATTTATTAGATTGTGTGTCAGTCCTTATGCATATTTTAATTAAGTTATTATGGTGTTTTATATCATGATTCCTACCATCACATGCTACAACAAAAATCATCTTAGGAAATCTTACAAGTAATGAGACCACAATACTTCTCCTTGGCACCTGAAACATTCTTGATCTACCTAAATTATTTCCTATATATAGAGTAATTCAATCATGAAAGAATTTTAATCCTTGCTAGTTAAGATATGCATCTCCATACTAGTAAGTGTAGACACCTAAATCTGGCCACCAATGACCTCCAATTAGGCTTTTGATCAATTTCCACTTAAAGTGCACAATTTGGTCTAAAAATAACAAAACACGCTAAATGATGTGAAATTGACATATTCAACTGCTAATTTTGGCTAGAGTATCATTAAATGGGGAAATGTAATTTATGGACCAACTAACTTTGATCAGTTTATTTCGAGTCAAATTGCCAATTTTGCTTGGGTGCTCTTGATTTCTATTTTCTATCAAATCTCTTGCACAAAACATGTACCTTTATTATTTTTTATTAGTAACATCTTAAATGGGATAACAGATCCAACACATCTGACATTGACTTCTAATTCCAATCTAGTCAAATTTTGGACTAATAACAAGGCATTCTGATCAATTTGAATAATTTGTGCACGAAGTGCTTAGTCATGCTTAAGAGCTAGTTAAACTAAATTAGATCATAATTAAAAATTCCATAGAAACTTGTTGAATACTTGTTTTTAGAAATGAATATTGAATATTTTCATCATCAAGTGACATCATTTCTTGAAAAGACATCCTTAGGCCATAAATGCCACAAATATCAAGATTCATGCCTCCCATGCCTTATCAATGCCCTCCATGCCTCTTAATTGATCCTCAATCCTAAATATTGATGAGCCTATTTATGAATTTTAATTTCAAAATTGGATTTATCCTTAGCCACACATCTCAATCTTGAGATGGATGGTTCAGGTTGATTCTAGCCATTCCAAAATCTATAAATAGGAGGCCTTGCCACATGAATTTTAATCTTAACTTATGCAAAGTTACCATGCCAAATTGATTCCAAAAATCTCTCACATGTTAATGTTATGATGCCAAAATCTTGTATCCAAATCCAACCAAGGTGCCAAGGAGAGATGGAGGTATTCAAGCTTCCATTGATGTAGACTTCATGATCACAAGCTGAGCAAGCCACTACAAAAGCATTTGGAGCATCCAAGGAAGGTGAAGGATTCTTGTTTTTCCTTAATTTTTAGTTATTTTTGTCATTTTTTTATTATTATTAAGCTCACCCTAGTAACTAGGCATGAAGGTATTATTTTAGTGCGTTGTTTGTCAATTTTATTTGTTCATTTTGTCATTAACACAATACTAATCTCCTCTTTTTATTCAAATTCTTAGTTCACATAATGGCACATTCTGTGGGACCCAACTAGCTTCACAAAATTGATCACAATTATCCCTCAAGAAACTCAAAAACTCATCTTATGAAAAATCCTAGAGTGGGAGGCTTAAAAAAATGAAAAAATTAAGTAAAACATGTTTTTTTGTAAGTGGCAGGTTTCACTAGACACAGTCACATGATTGTTCTGTAAGTAGTTATATTGTCATTCAGACTTGTGGTATTGTGCTTAATTTTTTTTTATTTTTAGAATAAATTTGTGTAGGTTTAATAATATCTCTACTTTAAAATTCATGAGATTGCTTTACAACTTGTGGGGTTGCTTAACCAAGTCACAATATTGTCTAACTATTAGCAGTTAAGTGATAATATCACAACTCACGAAGTGGTGGGATTATCCTGAAACTACCTATAGTTTAAAATACCAAAACTTTTAAAGTTTCATTATTATCCTTCAAGTAGTAGGATTGTCATTCAGAGTCATGGTATTGTGACTAAACGGTTAGCGGTTAGTTACAATACCACAAATCTTAAAGTTGTGGGATTGTCCTGCAAGTAGTAGGATTGCTCTATCAAGTAGTGGTATTGCACCACTATGTCAACCTAAGATCTCATTTTCCTAAGTTAATTATTTAATCTTTAAAAATTATTCAAAGCTAAACCACATGCTAACTTTTTTATTGTAGGACTAACTTGTAAAATTACTAAAATGTGCTTAAAACATATTTTGTATGATTTAAAATGAACTAGGAACATTATTTTGGTGCTTAATATAAAATTTATGTGCTTAAGTAATTTTTTAGAATTAGTTTTTAAATTTTACAATTTTAAGATGAAGGGGTCAAATGAACACCACCAAATCTTTCATTTGGGATTAAAATTGAACACACTTGTCAATTTTGTTTTCATTATTTTAATTAGCACACTTTGTTTTCACAAAGTAAAAGGATGTTGCATGTATGCTCTTCAATTTATCCTCTTTATGGAACCCTTATAATCAAAAGTGCTTTCTTTATTTGCAAATTTTCTATTCTAAGGCATAAAAAGAAAATCATCTAAAGCACTCCCCAAAAACATGCAAATGTATTGGGTGACCTTGACAATGACCCTAATGTATTTCTATTTTATGCTTTCTTCATTTCATGCAAACTTGTCTTGTGAGGGGGACATCATTACCTCCCATAAGTTCTTTACAGAAGCTTTGACCTACAATTTCATCTCCCGACATTGAGTTCATTTGGCTCCATATTGGAGTTGCACAGGGATGTAGTGGCACTTTGGACATCACACTACACTAAGCAAACAATAGGATGTAGTGGTTGTAAAAAGGACTAGACCTTTTTGCAATAAGCCAAGTGATACAGACCCAAAATCCATGATTTTATTTGCATTATATGACATGAAAGTCGTTATGCAATTGATTCCCCTAGAAATTTCAAAAACTTGTAGATCTTAGACAAATCCCCACCTACCATAAAAGTATTATTGGTATAAGGTGTACCTCAAGGTCCATGTCACAGTACTGTCATTTAAGAGAAGGGGGGTATAAATAACCTACTATATAATGTGCATTTACTTTTGGATGAACACTTAAAATCCTCTCAAATGACGTATATTGATGGATTCCAACAATACCAAGCAACCTTGTCAGTTTAGTATCTAAGAGCAATTAATTAGTTGGTTTTGTCCTAGATTAAAGTCTTGCTTGGAGTCAAAACTTGATGTAAACAAATGATGCAAACCAAACACATGGTCCCCAATTTTTTTTGAATAAGGAGGCATTATACTGCCCACATGAAATCATCAATTTTCCTTGTTCAAAGTTCATCAAATATTGGAGTCATATCATCCACTTTGGCACAGTTATGCTACCCAATTGAATCTAGACCTTTGCCAAAGTTGTTTAAATCCTTCATTTATAATCTAAATTTGAAATTTAAACTTTATAAGTTCATAGAGTTGATGTGTTAAGTGGGTTCTCCATTTACACTAAACTTGAGGGAACCTAGGTTCAATTTCCAATTTGGGTTCAAGGTTTTTTAAGACTCATGATCATTATCACCACTTGATAAACTTAAGTTATTCTTTACTAAACACTTGCACTTTGAGTCTATCCACCACAACATTTTAAGTCAAAAAAGGTAGTGTTATGCTATCAAATTTGTGAGAAATTATCTTTGCCTTAGAGAGTTTTTGAAATAAGCATTTTGTTACATCTTTTGGTAGTCTAGCATTGTGACACTACCCAAAACATTTCAGATATTGTTTCATAGGCCATATTGCATAGATTTCAAATTTGTTCCTACATTTTCAAACCAATATGAGTATACCTTTGTGAACCTTTGTCTATCATAGTTACGTTTTTCACTTTTTGTCTAACTTATTTGTCAAAAGGACCAAGTTTTATACAATTATTTGTGAGAAAACAAAGTATCTCTAAAGTGCTTTTTATTTCATACCTTATACCTATTTGATCGAGTCCATGTCCAAGAATCAAATGCCTAGTGTTTGTTAGAAGTTTTTCAAATCCATTAGATTAAATATATTTTAAAGTCTAGATTTTGACATCATTTGGCCAAGAGTCCTAATGCATGCCTTGTTTGAGCCTAGCTTTTGATGCCATGTTTTGGCCAAAATACCTAGCAATTTTTAATTTCCTAGATTAGAATGATTTAAAACACTTCACCCTTAGTGTTTGGAATTTTGATTTTTGGTTCATTTACTTAATATTTTTGTGTAAGACATGTATCATTAGACACTTAACATTAGCTAGAGTTATCACAAATATTTCCATAAACCTTTTGATCTTTTTGACGATTCTAGACCAAGTTTGAACATTAGCTTTTAGACATTGCATTTTTAGAGTTTGTATAATTTTTTGACTTTTTATTGCAAAAACATTTACTATGGATCCTAATATGTATTCCTACACTCGTAGTAGACTCATGTGCAATCTAGGGATTAGTAATGTGGTTACATAGGAAGAAATGGTGCAAGACCCCTACATAGATAATACTGATTATCAGACAAATCCATATCCCTCTTATAATAGTCAATTAGGGACACAAAGACAAGATCCATTTGCTAACTATTTGGTTAATATACCACCTTATTCAGAATAAGACCAACAATAAACTACACAGTACCTAGCTACAATACCTACAACTAATGAACCAATTCTACAATAGCTATGCTCTAATAATACACCTTTCACATATGACCCATTTTTATTTTAGCATCATTTATTGGAGAACAAAGATGAGATTTTGGTTAGAGCTATAGAGGTAGGGGCCAAGTTTCCAATAGACTTCCCCCATGAGAATTTACCAAGCCTACTAAGAATGCCCCACAACATAATTTATGATCAATAGGGTTCTTCTAGAAATCCTTTGGCTCTAGTCCAAACAATATATCAAGACCCTAATATGCCTAATAGAGGCAAAAACCTCATGGAAGACCACTTTAACCAAATGCAGATGGCATATCAAACCTACCTGAATCTAACACATAATTTCAATCAAATGACCATGGTGAGCAAACTTATTATTTAGTTCCTTCAATAGGAGTTTTGATAGACTTAACTGGTCAAGACAATCAGAGTTCATACCCATTCATGAAAAACACTTAGGTAGACAACTTGTTACATGTGCCCATTATTAAAGAAATGTCTTCTACTTTTATGTAGAATAATGAGCAAAATATAGTGGATAATTTTCAAGCAACGTCTAATCTAAATGAAAGTGGTACTAATGCACAGTAAACTAGTCAATAACATATGCCTATAGTTAATACCATGAGCGGACCATCATACCAAAGAGTAGGATTTTCTACATTCCCCCTCAACTAGCTACTTCATCAACCATGCAACCAATAGGATTAGGTAGTCAAACAATAACCAATGTCACACCTTAACAATAGTATGTGACAAATCCTACTCCCTCAACAAGAGATGAGTATTATTCCAAAACAATAGGCACAATCTAGTGTACCAACACAATAGAGGCTGAATGTATTACCACCTCAACAAGGGGTAACTAATGTTCTACCTCATCAGGTAGTTACAAGCATACCTCTTCAATTACAGCGTAGTGTACTAATCTAAAACCAAATGATGACTAGCCAACAATGTGTAAATATTAGTCAGTAATAGATGTCAAATCTTCAACATGATTTTGCTTCCCAATAAGGATTCATGCAACAAAGAGGCTCTCATATTTCTCAAGTACCTACTAGATAATAATTGGTTCAAAATGTGCCACAAGTTCAGAGACAAGGTCTTGGTTCACAATTTCCCACTCAACAACAAGGTTTGATTAGTTGGAAGCATGTACCTTTTAAACCACAACAAGCATAGTATATTTATATCCCTCCATCCCAACTACAAAATCCACCAAGTCAAACCTTCATAGCCAACCCAAACTAGAATATCGCATAACCAAATGTGTAATTTCAAGTACATCCTAATCTGTGCATGCATATTCCTAGTCCATTTCCCAACCAAACCAACATACCCCAACAAATATATCCATCATACCCTAGTCAAAGTGTCCCACTTTTGACCTCCCAACCATCTACCTAAACCAATATTCTCCCTCAAGCCAATGTTCCTTCTAGTTTCCTATCCCAAGAATTGTAATAGATGAAAGATGCAATTGCTACCATTCAAGCTAAGAAATAGAGTAAAAAATTTAAGTTGGATGATGTGTGTTCTTATCCATTCAACATGGAGTACTTGTAGATACTATTTCCTCCAAGAAATGAACCACCAAAATTTGATAAATATAAAGGGAAAGGTGACCCTAAGGCCCATTTAATCGAGTTATTTATTACATGTCAACTAGTGGCATATAATGATATATACCTTTTGTTGTTATTCCTAAAGAGCTTGGATGGACAAGCCTTAGAGTGGTTCTTAAAGTTTCCCAAGAATTTAGTAACAGATTTTGATGATCTTTTTGATAAGTTTGTGCAACACTTTTCCTATAATCTCGAACATGAGATTTCATTAGTTGACTTAACACAAGTAAAACAAAAGGCTGGGGAGAGTTTTGCAAGTTATCTATAGAAATGGAGAGCCCTTGTAATTTGATTCACCCATATTTTATTAGATAAACAATTAGCCATTGTGTTTACTAAAAATTTGTATAGTGAGATAGCTTATCATCTAAAACTACAATGTGCACATAATTTCAAGGATATCATAGACAAAGGCTTGTTGATTGAGTGAGCCCTTATTAATAAATAGATCATCAAGCTTACATCAACTAATTAGAATCAAGTTACCAATCAGGGAAGTGGCCAAAACCAACATCCAATCCAAGTGTAAGCATCTCAACCAGCATAGACCAATAACCAAGATAGACCAAAGAAATTTAATCATAATAGGAATGTTGTGGGTAATGGAGTAACCAAGTCACATCATGTCTAAATAGTGTAAACATCATCTACACCACATTTTTAGCTTACTCATATCTAAAAAACTCTCCAACCAATGCTACAAGCACAATAACCAAGACCTAGACAAAAAATACAACAACCTTTACCATTGCAAACCCCTCCTCCAAGGAGAATTGTTCCTACTCATCATGTCTTTAGTGACCTAGGAGAGCTTATTGACTCTATATTTCAAAAACTTACCATTACTAATCTGATTATTTAGCCTATACCAAAACATTATCTACAAGGCATTCCTTATCTTGATTGGTACCATGAAAATGAATTCTATGAATATCATCAGGTCAATGGGCATAATCTATGAAGATGTGTGAAAATCAAGTATTTGATTGAGAATATGTTGTATAATGGGGAGATAACATTGGATAATGGTTCTTCCACCTCTAATAAAACTCTTTGGATTTATCAAAACCCCTTTCCCCAACATAACACATAGCAACATCATAACAATCAACAACAACAACACCAATCGGTATAACAACAAAATCAATAGTATAAAAATTAAAGACCAAACCATCAGAATCAACAAAATCAACAAAAAAACCCATAACATCAAAATAATGAAAAAAAAAAGTTCAGAATGGTAACAACCAACAAACCTACCATATAGCTACACATGACTACAATAGGGTTGTAAGTCATATTGTAGGGGGTAGCATTAACACCATCTCCATTAATACTAGACTAAGAACTAATCAATCTAGACCATTTATATACAATACCACTCAACCAAATTACATGGATAATCCTTCTTTGACCTGGGACTATACACAGGGAAACCAATAAATTAGGACTTCCAATTTTGAACCTTATACCAATAACTTGCCCTTGCCATGTGACCACATACAAGTGTACTGACAACCAAGACTTGTCCTATTTGGTCCCACACCATTCCCAATATTTATTAGCAATTATGGTCCAACATCTAATCCCAATTATGCAATCACAACTTGGAATTCAAAGATTACTATCCCATGCCCATAACTATCTACCACTTTACCTGTTATCCAACCTACCATTTAGCTTCAGAATAAACCATTCACCATTGACCAAGATAAGAAGTTTGATATTATGGAATAATTGTAGAAGATACCAACACAAATTTCTGTTTTAGATTTTATATTAACATCAATAATCCACAATAACATCTTTAATGAGTTTTTAACCCAATCCATTTTTTCCAATGACATATCCCTTGATAAATTTAAAGCTTTGGTTGGACACCTAGTTCTAGTCCAACAAGTCACATTCAACTAAAGTGATATGTCTTCGTTTGACCCACTCCATAATAATCCATTATAAATTGAAGTTTATATAAATTGATATAAATTGAAACATGTCCTTCGAGACAATGGATCAGGGCTCAAAATATTGTCTCTAAATCTCATCAAGCTTCTTGGGTACACAATGGCAGATCTGTAGCTAGAAATGACAACTATTAAAGCCTATGATAATCAGAAAAGAGAATAAAAAGGCACCATTACCTTACTAGTTATCATTGGGCCTTTGACCCATGATACACTTTGCCATGTGCTTGATCTTGAGTTGTCATATAATATGCTTCTAGGTAGGCCTTGGTTACATGAGATTCATGTAGTCCCATCAATGTTGCACCAATGTATCAAGTTCTCCCACTTAGGGGTGGAAGTGAATATTCTAAGAGATTTAAACCCATATGAACACTATAAACATCTTAAAATTGAGTTTTAAAACTACAATTACCAATATGACATGAATCCAAGTTCTAAGTAGGATAAAGGAAAGGCCATACTCATTGATCCTCCATAAGATAATTGCATAGATCCTAATACCTTATATTCCATTTCCCACATGCCACCTCCTAAAGCTTCTAATCATTTCACCATTTTAGATAATGGCCCAAGGGAATATGTGATCCATGATACGTTCCATATTATAAATATTCCTCAGAATCCAAAGACCTTTGGATGACCTAAAGTTACGCCATGCATGCATTGGTAACAAAAGACCAAAGATAAAGGACTTGTCATGTTTTTAATAACATTTGGCCTAGAACCAAACCCTCTTAAAGGGGATGAATCATGGTTATACAATGATAACCAAGCTGATTGTTATAAAAGTACAAAGTATCCTATTCTAAATAGGATCATGAAGCATCAAGATTATGAAGGAAGAGGCCTTAGACTGAATCAAAAAGGAACCATTGAGCCAATTTCTATGACTAAGTACAAAAGACCTTATGGACTTGGATTTAAACTGCCTAGGGGTGACCCCACATATCTTATTCAATTTCCATCATCGGTGGCTAGTGATGATGATGCCGATAGTGAAGCAAAGTCTGATCATAGCCTCACCTTTGATGACCTAATTGAGACTAACATGTTTGATAATAATGCCATATGTACTCTTACCCTAGTCATTCATCAAAACCCATTGCCATTATATTATCCCCAACTGATAGATTGGGACCAATAAGAATCCAATTTGTCAATTGATGAGTTTTAGAATGATGAGGCATTTTGTGAATTTTTAGGCCTTAGAGACAACATTCTATTGGGATATCATAAATCAAGATTCTCAATTACATTGGATCCTGAAGCCTATTTTGGAGAGTGGCTGAACACCCTTATCTAAAAACAAATAAATAAAACATTGAGGTCCCAAAGTGAAACATATTTGAGGCACTTTTTGACCAGAGAAAAAGTAAAGATAAAGGCCAGCCTAGTGGTAAAAACCTATTTCAAGCACCATTAGATGGGGGTGTTCATTCTTCTTTGAATTTAGACTAGGAGACCACCAATGATGAACTTGCCTGTGGATCTAAGTTTAGTTTTATGCAATAAGTATTTGATCAAATTCTTCAAGAATTTTTAATTGTTTTTTTCACATGGATAGATCTCACATTGGGGGACTCAAATTCATCGTGCCTATGAGATGTTGAAGATCAAGTCCTAATAGAGGACCCTGATATAGTTCAACAATTCAAGTCTTTGCCTACTATACTAAAAGATGGTTTGACCCTTGTAATCAAAGATACAACAAATATAAACATCCAAACTTCATTGGACCTAAAATATATAAAATTATGCATGTCCCTCACTGAGGAGGAATGTGAAGTCTTTACAGCTCTGTTGAGAGTATTTGTAGATATCTTTGCATGGACTTATTCTAACATGCCATGTTTGGACTCTGCCTTGGTTCTGCACCACCTTGTGGTCAATCTTGATGCCAAACTAGTGAAGCAAAAGCTACGTAAGATGCATCCTTGCATTTTTGTCTTGGTAAAGAAAGATTTATAAAAAATCTTAGAAGTATGATGTATCCATTCCATTGACTACTAAGAATGGATATATAATGTTGTACCTGTTAGAAAAAATCTTGAAGGAATCATAATTTGAAATGATTTCTAAGACATAAATAAAGCTTGTCCAAAGGATGACTTTCCATTTCCTAATATAAACATGATCATCAACTCCATAATAGGTTATGAAATGCTTTCGCTCATGGATGGATTTTTAGGATACAACTAGATCAGAATAGCACCAAAAGACCAACATAAAATAATGTTCACCACTCCATGGGGAACATTTTGTTATCAGGTAATGCTATTTGGTCTTAAAAATACTGGAGCTACATATCAAAGGGCCATGACTATCATATTCCATGATATGATGTATGATATTGTTGAAGACTATGTCGATGACATATTAGGAAAATCTAAGACTAGAGTTGACCATCTAGTAGTTCTATGTAGTATATTTGAAAGATTGCAGGAGTATAAAGTCAAACTCAATCCAAATAAATTTGTGTTTGGCATAACCTCATGAAAATTGCTTGGCTTCATTGTGTCTCATAGAGGCATTGAAGTTGATCCATCTAAATTCTATGATATAATTGAGATGCTATCACCAATCAATTTGAAGCAACTCTATAATTTATAGGGCAAGATTCAATCAATTTGATGTTTCATCTCTCAGTTAGTAGACATGTTTCATCTATTTATACATGTTTTTAAGAAGGGAGTTGCATTTCAATGGGATTACCACTACCACATGGATTTTTAAAAACTCAAGGACTATCTAGTTAATCCAATTATTTCATTACCTCTTATGCTAGGAAATCCATTCCTATTGTATTTACCAACTAGTGGCAATGCCTTTGGGGCACTTTTAGCTCAACATGATAAAAATGGAAAAGATCATATAGTATACTACTTAAGTTGTACCTTGGTCACATATGAACATAACTATGCATCTATTGAAAAAGCTTATCTAGCCATGGTCTTCGTAGCTTATAAATTATACTATTACATGTTGAACAATAAGACCATGGTCATTTAAAAAGTAGATCCACTCAAGTATCTACTATATAAAATAGATTTTTAAGGTAGAATGGCCAAATGGATCATGCTTCTTAGTGAGTTTGACATAGAGTATGTCAATTAGAAGGCAATCAAGGGATAGGTTCTTATAGATCAACTTGCTGAAGCACCCCTTGTAGACACAAAGCCACTCACATTTCATTTTCCTGATGAATCCATATTGACCATCATTAACACACCTCTTGAGGAGCATCACTAGAATTTTTATTTTGATGGTTCATTTACTATGCATGGATCAGGGGTAGGCCTCTTATTTATTACACCATAAGGGGATCTAATCCATAAATAATTCAAAATCAGTTTTCCTTGTACAAATAACATGGCTGAGTATAAAGCACTTGTTTTAGGACTTTGATAGGTAGTACACTAGAACATATCTCATTTCCAAGTTTATGGTGATTCTTATTTAATCATCAATCATGTCAAAAACCATTTCCAAACCACAGATGACAAGTTGGTTTCATATAAAGCTATGTTTTATACCCTAAAGTAGTAAATTATAAATATCCAATTTGAGCATATACCAATTGGCTCTCTAACTTGACAAATAGACAAAGCTAGAGAGTATCAGTTCCTTGTTGAGAATTTGGTCACACCAGCTCATGATCCTTTAACTGTGACAATGATTTGTGATATTGTTTATCCTAATTTTATCTGGTACTCAGACATTTACAACTACCTTCATGACAAAGTTATACCACCTAACCTATCTCAAGAATAATCCGAGGCCTTTATCCATCATTCCACTTGTTATACTCTACTTGGATCCACCATTTACCACTACAATTTTGATGGAACTCTACTTCATTGTTTAACTTTGATAGAGTCTACACTAGCATAAAGAGAATTTCATGAAGGAGTATGTGGAGCTCATTCTAGAAAGGTATTCTAATCTAAAAAGCTCTTATGTACTGGTTATTGTTGGCCCAAGCCCATGATCGATGTAGATGTAGTTGCATATGTAAAGAAGTGTGACAAATGTCAATGGCATGCTAATCTGATTCATGCTCCAACCCAAACTCTAAAATTGATGTTGACACCATGGCCATTTTCTATATGGAGACTTGACCTCATTGGAAAAATTAACCCCACTTCATCTGATTGCCATAAACATATCCTTACCACCACTAAGTATTTCACTAAGTGGGTTGAAGTTATACCCATCACTTACATGACTAGAAATAAAATTTTCAAGTTCATCTTCAACCATCTCATTTGTTGCTATGGTATCCCCTCTAAGATTATATCTGATAATGGAGAATAATTCAAGAACAAGGATGTTGATAAGCTATGCACTTAATACAACATCACACAACATTTTTCTATAGCATATTGCCCTTAAGGTAATGATTAGGCTGAAGCATCAAACAAAACCATTATCAATATTCTCAAAAAGATTTTCAATGATGCCAATCATGATTAACACCTATAGATATTCCCTGCCCTTTGTGCATACCATAATAATCATCATACTCCCATAGGAGCCACTCCATACTCACTTGTTTATAGTATAGAATCCATACTTCCCATTGAGATTAAGTTGCCTTCACTATGCATATCTTTCAAGCATGTCCTAGATGATCATGACTATTGAGTAGCTCACCTACAAGAGCTAGACCTACTTGATAAAAAACGCACAGCTATATTCAACAATCTTCAAGCATATCAAAATCAATTCAAAGGCCACTAGAATTGGTGTGTCAAGTATAGAACGTTTGAACTTGGTGATCTTGCTCTTAAAAAAACCAAAATAATACCACAACTGAGAAGAAGCATAAAGGTAAATTCAAACCAAACTAGATAGGGCCTTTCATCATTACTAAAGATTATGGATCAGGAGCATACAGACCACACCAAATGAAGATGAACTTCCTGAGCTCATGAATATTATTCACCTCAAGTGGTACTATGCTTGAGTGCTATGGTGTATTATCTGTAAGGACCATTTTAGTTGTGTCATTTTGTCACTATTCTTCTTTGTATGAATATCATGATTATCATTCCTTTTATCCCATTCCATCTACTTTACCATCTCGTTCTATCAACCAAATGTGTTCTAAAGCCTAGCCTATTTGACCTTTCTTTTTGCCATACATATTTTTTGTATCAAGGAATTTGATTAGTTTCATCAGTTGTTTCAAGTACTTCAGATAGAGATCATATTTTAGAGTAGTATGATATAAGTTTTGGTAGTTGCAACCTTAATTTATTATTCCTTTTTTATCACTGGTCTTGTTACTAATTATAACCACCTTTGAAAAAATTAGTACCATTGAACTATAATGACTTGAGGTCCTACTCTAGGACTGTGTAGGAAACACTTAATACTTGTTGAGGTTACCTCAGTCACCCTTTACACCATGTTCTAACCATTTTGTGAGAAACCTAAGTTTGAACACTCTCACCATTTTATGAGCAATCTAAGTTTGAAATCTCTTGCCATTTTATGAGCAACCTAAGTTTGAATGCTCTCACCATTTTATGAGCTTGAACCATTTAGTGTCCCATCATTCTTGATCAAGTTGAGATATTTCATAAAATTCCAAAAACATTTGTAAAATCATTAGAAAAAACCAAAAACATTGGCCTTTTCTTTGCCCTTAGGATTCTGGGAACCCTTACCAAGTTGTAAGCAAACCACTTGTCACTTAGTTTCCCCATATTTTTTGGCCTTTTGCTCTCATGTACTTGCCATTTTTCAAGACCATTCCCATTATTCTATGGAATCCATTCTATTTGTTTTCATCAGTTATCACATTCTTCCCATTCTTTAGGAGAATGACATTTGGCCCAAAGTTTTTTATTGGATATTACATCCATGAAACTATGTAGGTAGTATCCACTTGCCTAGTGCATATAGAATTATCTTGGTCACCCTCTTACTTTTCTTATATTTTCCTATTTTTTTCATTTGTTAAGTTGTCACCTATTTTTTAGGGGAGATATTTGTATGATTTTTATTGAGTTGTTTGTTTATTTGTCTCTCCTTATTTTATTTATTTGTATATCTATTTATTTGCTTTCAGCATTATTACCTTTATTCAGTCTATGTGTGTTCATTGGGTGATTCGTTTCCCACACTTATACTCTAATCCATCCATATTCATATGTTTACATTGTCATCATGGTTTCTATCATTGGTGCATTATTTTTTATTTGAGTATAAGATTTTAGGAGTCAGTCTTTATGCATATTTCAGCCAAGTCCTCATAATGTATTATAATGATGGCTATCAACACGTGCTACAACAAACCTCAACTTCAAGAAGTTTATTTAGTAATGGTGGCATCAACATCTCTTTGACACCAACATCCTGATTTAATCCCAATCATATTCTAAATAGAGTAATTAACCATGAAAGAATTTCAAGATTTATTAGTTCATACGAGCATCTCCCTACTAGTAGGTTATTCCAATTCATCATTACCCTCTATGATTTGGTTACCCTCATCATTATCCAATGAATCATGTTTACCATAATCAGGGTCCAATGATTATAACCACCTATGGGAAAATCATTACACACCATCCTACCTGCATTTATTAATGATTATAACCACCTTTGGGTAAATTATTATGTTGGTGCCACTTTACATTTTTTGCCCATATAGGGGCACATTATTATCTTGTTTGTCTCTCCTAACTAGGGCAACTCCATCTTCTCAATGATTATAATCGCCTTTGGGCAAACCATTATACACCATCCCACTTACATTCTTAGTGATTTTAACTACTTTTTAAATATCATTGTGTTTTCACTCCATCATCTTTCCTTTATTTGGTCCCCTCATCTCCATTTTTTCTTTCAAGGGACTACTTACTGACCTTTTTTTGTGCCAACCATTCCATCGAGGGGGTATCATATAGTTAGTTTATCATTATTGTAGTTGTAGGAATACGAGACCTTTTCATTATCTAAAAATACGTTAATATGCTTATAGTTTTCAATGCCTTCCCAAATAGGGAAAACTGTAGACATGTAAATCTAGCCACCAATGACCTCTAATCAGGCTTTTGATCAATTTCCACCTAAAGTGCACAATTTGACCTAAAAACACTAAAACACACTAAATGATGTGAAACTAACATATTCAAGTGCCGATTTTGGCTAGAGTATCATTAAATGGGGTAATATAATTTATGGTCCAACTAATTTTTATTAGTTCATTTTGAGTCAAAGTGCTAATTTTACACTTGGGTGCTCTAGATTTCTATTTCCTTTCAAATCTCTTAAACAAGACATGTGCCTTTGTTATTTGATGTTGGTAACATCCTAAATGGGATAATGTATCCAATGCATCTAACATTGACTTCTAATTCCAATCCAATCAACTTTTGGACCAATTATAAGGCATTATGATCAATTTATGTAATTTGTGCACAAAGTGCTTAATCATGCTTAAGAGCTAGTTAAACCAAATTAAAGCCTAATTAATCATTCCATGGAAACTTGTTTAATACTTGTTTTTAGAAATGAATACTGAATATCTACATGATCAAGTGACATCATTTCTTGGGAAGACATCCCTAGGCCATAAATGCCACAAATATCAGGATTCATGCCTCCCATGTCTCATCAATGCCCTCCATGCCTTTTAATTTCTTCTCTATCCCAAATATTGATGAGCCTATTTATGAATTTTAATTATAAAATTGGATTAATCCTTAGCCACACATCTCAATCATGAGATGGATGATTCAGGTTGATTCTAGCCATTTTCTAACATCTATAAATAGGAGGCCTGACCACATGAATTTTAAGCTTAACTTATGCAAAGTTACCATGCCAAATTGATTCAAAAAATCTCTCACATGCCAAATTTATGATGCCAATAAATTTTAGCCAAATCCAACCAAGGTGCCAAGGAGAGATGGAGGTATTCAAGCTTCTATTGATGCAGATTTCGTGGGTACAAGCTAAGCAAGCGACTACAAAATCATTTGGAGCATCCAAAGAAGGTGAAGGATTATTGTTTTTCATTACTTTTTAGTTGTGTTTATCATTTGTTTTTTTATTAAGCTCACCCTAGTAACTAGGCATGAAGGTGTTAGTTTAGTGTGTTTTTTGTCATTTTGCTTTGTTCATTTTGTCACTAACACAATACTAATTTCCTCTTCTTAGTCAAATTCTTAGTTCACATTAAGTTTCCAAAATTTATCTTTCTCATCTATACTATATTACTCTTACTTCATGAGTACAAATTTAGTTTATAAACCACCTTATCCAGTTTTCCATATTACTTCCATCATTTTACCAATGATTAAAACCACTTTTGGGCAAATCAATTTGTATCATCCCACTCATAGAGTTAATTATTATAAACACCTTTGGGCAAATCATTGTGTTTCACTCTATCTAGATGTTAATACATATAATTGCATTTGCGTAAATCATTATCTCTATCCACCCAATTAAGGCATGTTTTTATCTTGTCAATGATTATAACCTCATGTGGATAAATAATTATTTTACCTTTTAAATGATTGTAACTTCTTTTGGGTAAATCATTATCTTGTTAACCTTATATTTTAGCTAATAATTATAATTACCTTTGGAGAAATCATTATCTACTTATCCCACCATATTGATGATTATAACTGCCTATTGGTAAATCATCCTATTTATCTACCCAATTAGGGTAGTTTAATGTGTCACTGATTATAACTTCATATGGGCTAATCAATATTTCTCATCACTTTTATCTTTATGGTCCCATCATTTCCTTCTTTTGAGGGATTGATCGTCGATCCTTTCTATTGACTGCTCCCTCGAGGGGGCACCAAACGTCATCCATTATCATCAAAACATTAGGCATACAGGACCTTTTCATTCTTTGATAATATTTTATTATACCTATAGCTCTAAACACATTCCAAAATAAGAGAAAATATAGACACCCAATTCTATCTACAACTAGTTTTTTACTAGACTTCAGACTAATTCTTACCAACTATTACAAATTAAGCCTAAGAATCACTGAACATCTCAAATTTGGATGTATATCATTAATCAAAGCTCATAATCATGTTTAGACATCCCTATTTGGTATATTAGCTTATATGAAATAATAACCTCTCACAGGTTCATCCCTAATCACCTTGTGACATAAAAGTGGAGCACTTAATCAAATCTTAAAAGAGAAAAAATGCTAATCAAATTAAATAATCTAATTAAACAAGATTAAAAGCTTAGTTGAATTATCAATTTACAATTAATAAATATATAAAAATGGAAATTCCAAAATTCAAAATATCAAGCCTTTTCATCATTACCTTTATGAGTTGTCAAGCTCTTCCAAAATATCTAATTTGAGAGCCATGCCTAGTAATTAAAATCATAATTACATGACAACTTTCAAGTCAATTAGAGTTATCCATACTTAGTAATTTTACTATTGTTCTAAGTGTAGGATTTTTTGATATGTTGCTTGGTTGACCATGGATTTAGAAACTTTGAGTAGTAACCTTCTACAATTCATAGATGCATGAAATTCATTCACACTAATCAGTCTATCATAATTAACGAAGTTCCATATGAGTTACCACTCCCCACTTCAGATCCATCTACTATTTTGTAGTCACTAGTTTTAGTTTCTCCACTAGTTTCAATTCTTCTACCAATTTAGATTTAGACATAGTTGAGGCCTCCACCTCTATCATAGAGATTTCATACACTTCCATAGAGGTCTCTTTGAAAGAAACCATAGTTTTAAGATTCTAGATAGATTCTAGCTACAATGTTCACACCTAGGGCAATATCATTGAGGTCTCACATCTCTACACATAGAACACATGTTCAAATATCTTCTCTTACTACCAGAAGGGTCCCTAAGAGACTTATAGTTGCATCCACTTCTTAGATTTATAGGGGGAACCCATAGTCATTTTCTACTTCAGAGATTTTAGAGCATTTATAACATATATAACTTTTAGAGCCACAATCTCATCCCTTCCATCATGCTTCATGATCACACATGATCCCTCTCCTTGATACAGGACACCATGATAGGGAGTCTCACATGAGACTCATTATTTAGTATCATTTCTTCTCATCCTTACGTGTACATTGATTCTTTTCAATTTCTTGTACATAATTTCCTCATGATTGATTGTACATAGCATATATCAAAAATCTAAAAATAATATAACATTTAAAAAATACAAAAACATTCAAATAATTCAAAAAAACCAAAAACATTTCAATTGTATGCATTTTCCATGCTCTCTATATATACTACCATGCTAGACTTACATTTGCTATTCTATGTTATTGCTTGTCAAATTATCTATATTCACATGCTTCACTTGATCTTCTTTGAGTGTGTGTAGTGACATCTATATCCTTGATTTATTCATTATACCCATTGAGAGGGCATCCTTATTCTACATTTTAGACACACATTGATATGCATATCCATTGGGGGCATCTTCTACATGACTATACCATCCAAGTTATGTCATTCCTACATCACACAGTCTAGTTATCACGTTGATGTGCATTACTTAATAGCTTACATAGATTACTTTATCAACACTCATTAGTATATAACACTTGTGTATTTATTAGCATATGCCTAGTCTTTTACTACATGTCTTGCATACTTTCACTTCTTGATTTGATTGGTTAGATGCAATTGTATTTCTAGTATTTACATACTTTCCTTTTTTTCTTGGCATATCTAGATGTGATTGCATTTCTTAGTTCTTATTTTATCTCTTGTATGTGCTTTAGGACATTTTCCAATGTACTTTACCTCTATTCTTGTGTGTACCTTAGGACATTTACCAATGTCCTTTACCTGTACTCTTTTTTGTGATTGTGGCTTTCATGCCAACCTTGCTTGTTTCAATTATCATCTACGTGGAATTTGAATATGACTCATATGATTGATTTCTAGTCTGAGTGACATGTGCCCATATCCCTTGTTTTCTTATCCCCTTAGGCACTCTTGAATTTTTCTTGCTTGCTTGTTACTTCTCAATTATTTATAATGCCATGATCCACATCATGCATTATGTTGCTTTCTTGGATACCATGATGGACATCATGCTCCATCCCTCTTTAAAAACTAATAACTAACCAGACTTTCAATTCTCATTTAGTAAATTTCACATGTTATTTCATTGTTACATCTATCTAGGCATACCTCTGTTGATCTAACAATCTCTCATCATAAACCATGCTATATCTTGAGATATCTTGTCGATTATCATTACTATATCATGTAATTTTGTAGCGTAACACACTTGTAGGGATATTTATTCTAAGGGAAGTCATTTTGGGGACTTCATTCCTACCCTGAGAAGAGGGGGAAATAAATAGGGGATTTGTCATAGAGATCAGAGCTCCTACCAATAAAAAAATTAGCATTCAAAACACCCATAACAACAATCAGACTTCAAGCCAGGTAGAATAGACCAGGCAAATAGTGAAAATTATAGAACAATCATCAAAATTAACCTTGGATAATATCACTAATATTGGACTATAGTTCTAGATAATAGGGTGTCCATTTTTTGTGCTTCTATCCAAATAGCAAAAAAACCAAGTTTTCCAAAAATAGGCAAAAAAGTAGGTTCAATTATAGTTTTGCACATTCAAACTAGTTAAAATACAATAGTTTTAGTATAGTTTTTATTAAAGAATATAGATATAATGGGCATCATGCATGACATGATGGATTTCACTTCTATTTTTAGATAGGGTAGTTGGTATAACTTCTAGATCAAAATCCATGTTATAGACACCAATGATTGAGGGCAATGTGGATGGCACATTGTTTTCTTTTCCTTCTAAGTTCAGTACATTATCTAGGATTTCTTAGTAGTTGCATGCCTTATTCCATTTAAAAGTGTTTGTCATCATTTTGAAGTGGCTTTCATACAAGCATAATCTCCACAATTCAAAGTGGCTTTCATATAAGCCTAGTGCCTAGTTCTAGAGTGGTTTTCATACAAACCTAATCTCCACCTTTTAGAGTGGCCAAGAGTGGCTTAGTTTATATCATACATTCAACTATCCATGCCACAATGTTAGACTACAGAGAATTCATGGGCTTCAAGATCTATCTCATATGACACATATTTCATACTGGTATTAATTCATAGATTCACTTCATGGGGCAATGATGGAGCCAAAAGACTAGCTATAATTTTTATTATTGAGCCACCTAATCAAAGGGATTAGACACACAATCTAAACATCCATTAACACATGTATGATCACATAGCTTCACTTAATAGGTGATGATGGAGCCAAAGGGCTAGTCTTTGCATTTTTGAGCCACTCTTGAGGAATTGAGCTGTCAACTCCATTCATGATATTACTCTTGGTATAACATCATCTATCATTACTCAAAATCATTCAACATCACAACAATATTTGTATTGGTTTCATATTTGGTGAGGTGTATTCATTCCTTTCCCTTCCTCTCTCTCTTACCTAGATTTTTACATTCTTATTTTATATATAACATATCTAATAAGAACTGATCTACTCTTTTTTTCTCTTATAGATAGTGTCCCAGTCCTGCACAGTGAATTTTAGACCTTCCAATAACCATCTCAGTCAGTTTCTAGCTAAGTCTTATTCTCTCTCCCTTATTAGTATTTTTAGAAAGGTTTAAATTATAGTCAAATTACACAAATAAATAGCTTATTTATTTCATATTTATTTACTAATTTAAATAACTAAAACCCGTAACTAAATTAGAAATAATATACCAATATTCAAAAAACTGTTAAATCATAAGGCCATACCTATTGATGTTTAAGATCTTTTGGTATAAATTTATTATGCATAAATGCCTTAAAATCTTTGACAAGAGTAGTTTTATAATGCCTAAATGACTTAAAAGTAGTGTTACCATGCTCAAATCTTAAGCTAATCAACCAAGCTAAAGAGTCAAGGAAAGGTGAAGCTAACAAAGCTCTACTGATGAGATTTCTTGATTCACAAGATGAGCAAGACACTTCAACAATCCATTTAGAGATATATGGAAGGGAAAAGAGTGTTTTATTTTATGTTTTAGTTTTTTTTTCATTTGTATGTTTTTTATCTATGCTCTCCCTAGTTTCTAGGCTAGAGTTGTTAATATTTTAGTGTTAACTTGATTTGTTTTATTGGACTAATACAAGACTAATCTCCCCTCTATGTATTCCTTGTTCACATCATGGCATACTCAATGGGACCAAATATTTTGTATATCCAAGGAGATTAATATGTTATTTTTATTTTTTATAATGGGTGCATAAAAATCTTAAAGTTTCAAGTTTTAACTATGTTTTTACGTCTTTTTCTTTTTAGTTAAGTTGCAGGTTACAGGGATCGACATCAATTTTATAGATCGACATCAATTTAGGAAATTGAATACCATCTCTATGTGAAAAATAGAACATAATCAATAACATTAATAATAATGGTTGTACTTGAGTTTCATTTCCTTCATTTTGTGTTTGATGATCTACATGTTTGTATATCCCATTTCTTGTAGAATTTGTGAGGTGTTTTGGTTTTAGGCTAATTTATTAACCATTTTTTCAATAAAATAGATTTAATTTTTATGTGTTTTATATGAAATTTTGATGATCTAATTAATTTAAATCAATCTCTATGGATTGATATCAATATTTTTGGATCAACATCGATCTCTGTGGATTGATGATGATTGATCTCTAAGACAATGAGAGCTAAATTTGAAATATTGTTTTCTCACTTGATTTTGGGCTTCTAAGCAAGAAAATTTTATTTTGATGTTTAGATCATATTAATAAATCACATGATTCCATGTTATGGATTTATATCCATCCTAGTATCCTCTTCTCTACTCTTCTAGCTTGATTTTTAACTTCTTTATCTCTAATATTTATTCACACAAATTAAGCCTATTAGGCCTTGTTCTTATATAAGTCACTTGATATTACACACCTTGGTCATCCATATACACTTATAAACTTGTATTACCATTTAAATATGTCAAATAACATGTTTAATACATGAACCAAACATTTTAATATGTTAGTCACATCATATAGGACCAAAACCTCTTTTAGGCCTTAAGGAGACCTAATTCAATTAGGCCTTCATTAGAGCACGTTACACTTTGTATTTCTTGGAATACTTAAAAAATCCACACATATTAGGAACAATTCATATATCACTCAAAAATATCTTATCCAATTTCACTTTAATTCCACAACACCTTTTAGTTCTAACCACCACTTGAAGTACACCATTAACACTATTCATAATTAGGCCTTCTTACACATAGAAAGTTTGTATTGAATAACTGAAGTATAAACACAATTTTTATGAAAAAACATGGAAAAAATTAAATATATAGAATCTACATGACTTTATGATCATCACCATATGTTTTATACTTCATAACTCAGGGGAAAAGGATTCAAACCCTTCTCTACAAGTAGCCCATTTAGAACTGTCAACTAGCCTCAAAACATAGTCATGGAAACTTGAAATTATGACATCTAAAAGAACACAATAAAGTAATTAAAATACATGAAAATTCTATTATAACATAATTATAAAAACCAATAATAAAAATATCATAAGCTCTAATATCAACTCTTGCATACCAATTTGTTGACCTTCTCTCTCTCAGACCTCACTCAACTAGATAAGCCATTTTGACTTCAATGTTTCAACCTCTTATAATAAATTATAATATTATAAAAATAATTTATATTAAATAAAATCCATAAATAAAAACATCATGAAAATTATATGCTTCAACTCAAGGCATACATCTTCAAACTCATCGTTGCAACCTGCTTATCGAGAATTGCCAGTTTGCCTTAAAGCATAGTCATGGTGACAATGACCTTCAACCACCTCTATGACCATTTAAAAATAATTAATTTTCATTTATATTATCCTATGATATATTTATACCATTTTAAGATAGATAGATAATATTTTTAGATTGAAATATTGGTCTTGTAGACCAATCTCATAGTCTTGTACCTCACTATTTCATCTGAACCAAATAGGTCAACTTATGAGCAACATTTTCATCTTATATACTAACCTTAAAAACACATATACAACATGAAAATGTATTAAAATTATTAAAAAATAATCCATTCACTTTTATTCATCCATATTCCATGATAACACATCCCTAATCAACTTCTCACTTCTGCCTAATTTTCTCACTATTTGCACCATTAGACTTGTTAATGATTTGTCAACTTAAATGATTGATTTGGCATACCTAAGGGATATATAATAATAAAAAAACACCATTTACATAAAATAAAAGTTTAAAATTTTTTTCTCCATCCATTTATCAACTTTGACTTGGTCAGCTCTAAATGATACAATAAATTTCCAAGAAATAAGGCCTTTTTTGTAGGGTCCACTCACTCACTTGAAAAACTAATCACACCTATAGGTGCCTAGGAGAGTTTAGTACATGATAAAATAGTGATTATAGTAATTTTAGGCCATTATAGACTATTTTTAACAATATATTTCACATTGAGTCAATGTTAGGGTTTTAAAGAGGGTTAACACTATTTTTGGTGTTAACAATTGTTCATAAAAGATTGCCCCTCATTTCCAAAAATAATGCCTTGAGATATTATCTAGGACCCTTCCCCATCTCTCCTAAATATATAAATTTCCCATGTAGAGGTTAAACTTGATAATGAATACTTGAAAATCATTTTCAGGTTGAGGACCCTTCATTTTGTGGACATGAGAGACCTCAAAACCACTTTTCATGCCTTATCTTCTAAATAATGAACTAAAAAATTGTTATAATACTTTAAAAATCATATCATACCTCTTTACATGCTCACATAATCACAATTTCCTTGGAAAATTAACCTCATACCCCATTTGGCCATACTCTCTCTATTTACTTGAATAGACCTTGACCTGCAAACCACATTAGGTCTAAAATTTGACCTTCATGATTATTTCCATGTGCTCTCCACCACACTTACATGATCACACAACATATTACATGATCAAAAAATTTCAAACATCCTTCATAGGCCTTGCCAACACCTCATGACACCTTATTAGGTTAGGTAAGTTCTAGTACTAGTCTAGTTGCAAGCTTGGACTTAAGATTTTACCCCTGTAGGCTCACCTTTAAACTCTCCTTGATGCCTCTACACATTTATAACATCTATTATATTCTCTTCAAACAATGTCATACCTCTGCACATACCTCTCCATGCTCACCATGCATATGCCTATTTATGACATGGCTAGGCTTAGGCTACTTAAGCACTTGACCTTAATGACCTGCCTTACAATACTCATGAAGTTTACTACACCTAAATCTCAATCCAATTCAATTAAAAACAACTATTCACATGCTAAGTTCACTCACATTACCATGTTACTTACACATACCTTATCACAAGGTCTAGACAAGGCTTTATAAGAGACCTTGATGTCTTGACTTATTACTTATACATCATGACCTTAATATAGCATCAACCAAGTAGATATAAGACACTCGGACCTATACATTTCTCTATCATGGAAACATTACTTACTATGTTGGCATAATAACTCATCATGCCTTCATAATAACCTTGTCACATCAGGATCACAAGCTCAAACATCAAAGGCCACTCACCATGCATCTTCACTAGATGCATCTAAACATCAATGAAAACACACTTTGATATTAATGACATCATATTAACATCAATGAAAAAAATGTGCCAACAATTCTTCTAAATCAAGTTTAAAATTAGCCTTGACAAGTTTAGATCCAAACATTGATTGGTTTTTACCTATGTCTCATGTAATTTTTTCCTAGACATCTATATTTCACTTTTGGGTTGTGTAACTTATGTTAATTCCTTGCTCAATTTTAAGACTATTCTTTGTCCCTAGATTTGGGAAAGTCATCTATCTTCCATATTCCTTGAGTTCCATGTATTTTTCCAAATGATTAAGTTTATGTTTAAATCTGAATGCCTAGTTTGTGTCAAAGTTTTTCAAATTTTTTATATTAACTCTCTTTCATTTTAGAACTTATTTTATTTAAATTTTATCTTTTGTGTTTTTTTCCAAAATACCTTACAACACCTATTTTGATCCTAGATTGTGTGCCTTGTTTTCCAAAATACTTGTCAACCTTTGTTTCTTTAGACCTATATAGGACTTGTTTGAAGCACTTTTTACCTAAGTTTGGAATTTTAGTTTTATTTCATCCCCTTGACATTTTTGTGTAGTTTATTTGATGTTAGACATTTGACTTTAGATTATTTTAGACCAAGTTTTAGTGTAAACCATTTTAGAGATACAAATTCATTCCTTAGACCAAGTTAGACCAAGTTTAGACGATTTTTCTTTTTGGAACTTTGTTTTTTAGAGTATATATAACTCTAGTCCTTCATGGACTGTTCATCATTGATTTAGATATGTCTCATTACACTCTTAGTATATCCATATACAATCCAAGTTATGATAATTTGGTCACACAAAATAACTTTGTCTAAAACCCCAATGGTGGACAATGTAGTTTGTGAAAAGGATCCTTATCCTTCTTACATTGATCAAACTAGGGTACAAAGTTAGGATCCCTTTTCCCACTATTTGGTTAACATGCTTCCATAATCAGATCATGACCAAGAATAAACTGCATAATTCCTCACTAGCATATCATCAGTTGTAGAATAAGATCAAAATAACCATATTATATTATTATGTCATCGACATATGATCTTTACTTGTTTGATCATCACTTTATTGAAACCAAGGACAAAGTTTTATTCATAGCTATAGAGGTAGGTGCCAAGTTTCTAGTAGACTTCTACCACAAAAATTTTCCTAGTCTAGTTAGAGTGCCTCTCAATATGCCTTATAATCGAACAATTAAACATGACTTTACTATCAATCCTAAAGCACTCATTCTAATGTCATATCAAAAAACCAATATGCATGTAATAGTAAAGGGCCTCATGGAGGATAACTTTATACAAATGCAAAAAACATATCAAACCTATTTGAATTTAGCATGTAATTTCAATATCATGGCCATGTCAAATGCTCCACTCATCAAGTTAAATACTTCAATAGGGGTATTAATCTAATTGATAGGCCAATAAAATTTAGGTCTAGACCCATTTTCACAAATTAATTCAAATGGTGACATGTTTAACATCCCATCTATCAAATAAGTATTTACTACTTCTACATTAAATAATGTGCCAAACATAGTGGATAATACACAAGTGTCATCTAATCCAAGACAAAGTGGTTTAACTACACAAAAAACTAATCCAAAATAAGTGCCTTTAGTTAACACCATGAGTTGTTCATAATAGAAAGGGGGCGGAACTCTTATGTCCCAACCACAACAAGCTACCTTTAATCCTTAACTATCTACTTCTTCAAGCATGCAGAATCAAAGATTAAGTAATAAACTAGCAACTAGTGCCTTGCCTCAAAAGGGGATGATTAATATTCCAAAATAATAGGCACAGTCTAATATACCATTATAATAGAGGATAAACATTATGCCACCTTAACAAGGGGCAAAAAATGTTATTAGGTAATGATAAACATACCTCTCTAATCATAAATTAACATGCCTTCACAATGAAAAACAATATCTAATCAATAATATATGCCCATTAGTCAAAGACAAATACCAAACATCCAAAAAACATATAGTTCATAACAGGTGTGTTCACAACCAAGAGGTACTTTCAATAAGTACTAATCAAGCAATATTTTCCTTTTATTCCAAACTTGCCACAAATCCAATGATAGGGCCTTGATTAATAATAAGCTCCCCTTCTTTAGCCATGTTTGACTAGTTATAAGTAAGTTCCTACTCAACCTTAGTAGGCAAATTAATTTACACCAAACCATATCCTTCAATCACAACCATAATTCCCTTAAAATTAGGTTTATATACCAAATCTAAACTAGAATATTGCACCACAACATGTGCAATTATAATAATTTCATCCTAATCTAAAAATGAATATTCTTAGATGGTTTACTCACCAAAAAAACATTACATAACAAACTATGCCTCCATTATACCCTAGTCAAGGTAATCCACCTTTGACCACCTAGTCTCCACCTCAAGCCAATTTTCCATCTAGTTTCTTGGGACAAGAACTACAACAAATGAAGGGTTCAATTGTTTCTATTCAATCAAGAAAACAAACTAAGAAATTCAAGTTAGATGATGTGTGTTCATACTAATTTAACATGGAATATCTATAGATACCATTTATTTTAGGGTACAAACCACCAAAATTTGACAAATATAAGGGTAAATGAGACCCTAAAGTCCATTTGATAGAATTTTTTGTTGCTTACTAGCTAGTGGCTTATAGTGACATTTATTTACTCATATTGTTTCCCAAAAGTCTAGCATGACAAGCTTTGGAGTGGTTCTTAAAATTTCCAAAGAATTTAGTATCTAATTTTGACAACCTTTTAGATAAATTTGTGTGTCATTTCTCCTACAATCTAGAACATAAGATTTCATTGGTAGATTTTAATGAACCCAAACAAAAGGTTGGTAAAATTTTCACAAGCTATCTATAGTGATGGAGAATACTTACTAGTCATTTAACCCATAGATTACTAGATAAATAATTGGCCAATGTGTTTACTAAATATTTGCATAGTGAGATATCCTATCATCTAGAGCTAAAGTGTACCCACACCCTCAAAGAGATCATTGACAAAGGTTTTCTAATTTAAAATGGCGTTATTAACAAAGGGATTATTAAGCTCACCTTATCGAAGCAAAATCAAAACTAGAACTAAGTCCAAGTGTAAATGTCAGCACTAGCCTAGGCTAGTAACTATGAAAAATCCAAGAAATTTAACTATAACAATAATGTTGATGTAAATGGAGTAACAGAGTTGCAACATGTACAAATGGTACAAACATCATTTTATCACCTAACACTAAACATGTAACTTAATCCACATCAGTAACCCATTCAGTAAATGTGATCTTCATAAAAGCCCAAATTAGATCAACAAATGTAGTAACCATTACCTTTGCAAACCCCTCCAAAAGTAAATATGCCTACTCATCGAGTCTTTAATGACATTGAGAACCCATTGAATACATTTTTTGGAATCTATCTGCCACTAATCTAATTAGTTGGCAAATACCAAAGCATTATCTTGAGGGTATTCTTTAGCCAAACTTGTATAGAGAGAATGAGTTATATGAATGTCATCATGTTCATGGACATAATCTATGTTGTTGTGTGAAAATAAAACACCTCATTGAAAATATGTTGGAAAATGGGGAGATTACATTGGATAATAGAGAAACTACATCCAATCAAAACTTGGGAATCTATCAAAACCCTTTCCCATAACATAATAGTTACAATCAAAAACAATAACATCAAAATCCAAAATAACAACAACAACAATATCAACAACTACAATGATAAAAATAATACTATCTATAACAACAAAACTAATGTCAATTAAATGGAAGGAACTAAGGCCAAAATGATATCAATACCCAATAGACTTACCATGCAGTTGCCCATGATAATAACAAAATTATAGGTCATATTGTGGGAGGTCTAATTTCCACCATCATCATTAAGATAAGACCAAGTGCTAAAAAAATAGGACCATTAGCAAACAATTCCAATCTACCCATTTATGCTAGTAATCTTTCCTTAACCTGGGACCACACATAGGTACACCAACAACTAGGGATTACTACTTTTGATCCTTAAATCAATAACTTGTCATTATCCTATGACCATAAACAAGTACATTGGTAATCAATATTTATCTTATATGTCCCCTCTCCATCATCATTTTCTAACAACAATATTCCTATATCTAATCCTGATTGTGCAATCAAAACTCAACGGTCAAACATTGCCATTCCCAGCCCACAACCACCTGCCATCGAACCCATCCACCCCAATATCTTAGCTAGAAACAAGCCATAGACCTTTTTGAATTAAAATATATTTTAACATTTTGGAATAAATTCAGAATATGCACACATAAATATAAATTTTGTATTTATTATATATGTCTACTATCCACAAAAATATCCTAACATAGTTCATAGGCCAATGTCAAGTTATAAATGACATAACTCTAGATAAATTTAAATCTTTGGTTCGACATCTATCCTAAGGCCAAAAGTTAACCTTAAACCAAAGTGATATGTAACCCCTTAGCCCTCTCCACAACACTCTATTATACACTGAAGTTGTCATCATGTGGTATAAAGTTAAACGTGTCCTCATAAATAATGGGTTGGGACAAAATATTATGTCTCTAAAGCTCATCAAAAAGTTTAAATACATAAAAACTAATCTACAGCCAAAAACAATTATTATCAAGGCCTATGACAATGAGAAATGAGAATCACAAGGCACCATCATCTTGCTAATTATCATTGGGCCCTTAACCCATGATACACTTTACCATGTGTTAAACCTTGACCTATCTTATAATTTACTCTTGGGTACACCTTGAATACATGAAATTCATGCAATCCCTTCTACTAGTGTCTCAAGTTCTCTCATTCAGGCATGGAGGTCACCTTAAATAGAGATTTATAGACTTATAACCATTTCAAATATCTAGAGGTGGAGTATGAAATCTATAACTATTGATTTGGCATAGATTTTGTTCCAAAAAAAGACAAAGGCAAAGAAATACTTGTTGACTTGCTAGAGGCCAATTGCATATACCTAGATAGCCTTGGTTCATTTTCTCATATCCCACCACTAGAAATGTCTAATCATTTTACCATCTTATCCAATGGCCCTAGTGTGTATTTGACACATGACACATCACATTACCAAGAGTCCATAAAACCCCAAGTCCTATAGAAGACCCATAACCAATCTACTTTACACAGAATGTTAATGAAAGGGAAAAGGCAAGATCCATAGTCCATCTCTTATCATTTTTAGACTGACCACTAGCTAAGAAGAGGGCCTACTTGAAAATGATGAAAACTAGTTATACAATGATAAATTGGTTGATTGAATAAAAAATGACAAGTACCCCATTCCTAATAGGATCATGGAGAATCAAGCCTATGAAAGAGTAGGCCTCAATCCTAATCATTAGGGTATAATGGATCCAATTTATATAACTCAATATAAAGGAACTTGTGGTCTTAGATTTAAATCACCTAGGGTGACCTAATGTACCTTATTCATGTTCTAACACTAATGACTAGTGACAATAATGTTGATGATGAAGTTGTCTAATAATAGTATTTATGAAGACCTTACCAATACTAATCTATTTTACCCACATGCCATTTGTACCCTTACCCCAATTATCTGATGCAATAATCCACTTCCTCTATATCACCCTCAACTCATATCTTGGGACCAACAAGAATCCATAGTGCATGTAGATGAGTTTGAGAATGATGAGGCCTTTTATGATTTTTTAGGCCCAAGAGACAATGTTTCATTGAGAGACCAAAAACAAGGGTTATTTATCAAACTAGATTATGCAACTTATTTTGGAGAATGAGTGAATACCCTTAGACAAAAAAAACACTGAGGTCCCAAAGTGAAAACATATTTTAGGCACTTTTTGAGCAGGGTAAAAGTAAAGTGAAATGCCAATATTTTGGTGAAAACCTATTTCAGATGCCACTTGGACCTTATACCAATAACTCATTATTGCCTTGTGACCATATACAAGTGCATTTACAACTAAGACTTGTCTTATTTTTCCCCCCTCCACCATCATTTTCTAGCAATAATGGTCTTGTATCTAATCATGATTATATAATCATAACTCACCAATCAAAGATTACCATTCCTAACCCATAACCACCTAGCACCAAACCAATCCAACCCACTGTCTTAGCTAGGAACAATCCATATACCACTATTAAATAAAATCGATTTAATTTTATGGTACAACTTCAATAGTTGCCATCCTAAATATTCATTTTATATTTGTTGTGTACATATACCATCCATAAGAACATCCTAATAGTGTTCATAGGCCAATCCCAAGCTTTAAATGACATAATCTTAGATGAATTCCAAGATTTGGTTAGACACATATCCCTAGGTCAATAGTTGACCTTTGACCAAAGTTGTATGTCATCCCTTGGCCCTTTTCATAAAAATCCCCTATACATTAAAATTGTCATTGCATAAAAAAAAGTCAAATGCGTCCTCATAGATAATGGATCAATCCTAAATATTGTATTTCTAAAGATCATCAAGCATCTTAGATATACAACAATAAATTTACATCTAGAAATAATCACTATCAAGGCCTATGATAATGGAGAGCAAGAATCATAAGGCACCATCAACTTACGAATTATCATTGGGCCCTTAACCCACAATATATTGTGCCATGTGTTAAACCTTGACATATCTTACAATTTGCTCTTGGGTAGACCTTGGATACATGGAACTCATATAATCCCTTCAACATTACACAAATGTCTCAAGTTATCTCACTCATGCATGGAGGTCACCATCCATGGAGATTTATAGCCTTATAAACATTGCAAACATTTGGAGACTTAGTATGAAATTTACAACTACCACTTTGGCCTAGATCTAGTTCCCTAAAAGGATAAAGGTAAATAAATACTTTTTGATTTACTCAAGGTTAATTACATAGAACCAAATAGCCTTGATTCATCTTCCCATATGGTACCTCTTGAATTATCTATTCATTTTACCATCTCAACCAATAGCCCAGGAGATTCTTTGACTCATGACACATTTCACATTGCCAAGCTTCCATATATATCCAAGTCCTATGAAAGACCTAAATCCAAGCCACCTTGTATGGAATGGTAATGAAAAGGAAAGGGAAAGCTCCATAGTTCACCTCCAATAATTTTTACACTAACCACTAGCCAAAAAGAGGACCCATTTACCAATGACAAATCCTAGTTGTATAATGACAAATTGGTTGATTGTTATAAAAATGACAAATACCCCATCCCTAACATGATCATGGAGAACCAAGCCTATGAAGGAGGAGGCCTTAGGCCAAATAAATAGGGAACACTTGAGCCAATTTCTATAACATGATATAAAGGAACCTATGGTTTTGGATTTAAACTGCCTAAGGGTGACCCCACATATCTTATTCATGTTCTAACACCATTGACTATTAATGATGATGCTGACAATGAAGCAAAGTTTGATCACAACCTTTATAAATACCTTGTCAATACTAATCTATTTGACACCCATGTTATTTTTACTCTTACCTAAGTTATTCATAACAACCTACTTCCTTTATATCACCCTCAACTTATAGCCTAAGACCAACAAGAATCCATAGTTCCTATAGATGAGTTTGAGAATGATGAGGCATTTTATGATTTTCTAGGCTTAAGAGACAATGTTTTATTTGGAAAACCATAAACAGGAGTTCTCTATCAAATTAGACACTACAACTTATTTTGTGAATGGGTGAACACCCTTAGCCATAAAAAAATAAATAAAAAATTGAGATCCCAAAGTGAAAACCTCTTTGAGGCACTTTTCAAGCAAGGTAAAAGTAAAGAGAAGACCTAGTCTTCTAGTGAAAACTTATTTCAAGTGCCATTAGATAGGGGTGTTCATCCTTTTTCAAACATAGCTCAAGAGACCATCAATGATGAATTTGCCTTTGGGTCCAAGTTTAGTTTTGAAGAACAACATGCCTTTGACTGCATTATCCATGAATTTATAAAAATGTTTGTAACATAGCCATCCCTACCATTGGAATATTTAGATTCATCTTGTTTATGAGAGCTTGAAGAACCAATCCTAATAAAGGACTTTGTAGTTTTAGGGCAATTCAAATCATTGCCCACCATTCTGGAAGATGGCTCAACTTTCCTCATAGAAAACACTAGAAAAGTCAACATTGGCACTTTAGGTGACCTAAAATGGATCAAATTAAGCACATCCTTTAGTACAAAGGAATGTTAAATCTTTATAGCCATTTTGAGGGAATTTTTTGACATCTTTGCTTGGGCCTATTTAGATATGTTAGGTTTGGAGCCCACCTTAGTTGTACATCTCAATGCTAAACCTATGAAACAAAAACAATGCAACATGCATCCTTGCATTACTATATTAGTAAAGAAAGAGTTGCAAAAAATCTTAGAAGTGAGATACATTCGACTAATCCACTATTCATAGTAGGTCTAGAATGTTGTGTTTTTTAGTAAGAAGCTAGAAGGATTGAAAATGTACACTAATTTTAGAGATATAAACAAGGCCTATCCCAAGGATGAATTTTCTCTACCAAAAATTGACATGATAGTTGACTCCATAGTGGGGTATGAAATTATTTCACTTATGGATGGATTTTTAGGATACAACAAATCTAGGTTGCACTAGAAGACTAACATAAAAAATCATTCACCACTCCATAGAGAATATTTTGTAACCAAGTTATGCCATTTAGTCTCAATAATGTTGGAGACACATACCAAAGAGCCATTACCATTGTATTTCATGACTTTATTGAAGAATATGTCAACAACATAGTGGGTAAATCAAAGACATGAGTTGATCATCCATCCACTCTACAAAAAATATTTGAGAGGCTACATGAATACAAGGTTAGAATCAATCCTAATAATTGTGTTTTTGGTGTCACTTGAAGAAAATTACTAGGATTTATTATGTCTCTTAGATGCATTAGAGTTGATCCTACCAAAGTATAAGCCATTATAGAGATGCTGCCACCTTTTAATTTGAAGTAGATCTACTAGTTCAATTGGCCAAAAAAATCCATCCATTTACACACTAAATAAGGGTTTCACATTTCATTGGGATGAATAATTCCCAAAATAATTCCAACACCTAAAGGAATATCTTGCCAATCTACTTATTGTCTTACCACTTATGCCAAAAAAGCCTTCTCTATTGTATCTATCTACAACTTAGAAAGCCCTCTGGGCACTTCTAGCTCAACATGATGATAATGGAAAATAACATGTCATGTAATATCTCAGTCATGAATTGGTCATGTATGAGCATAATTATACTCCCATAAAAAAATCTTATTTAGCTATGGTCTTTGTAGCCCCAAAATTTTCATATTACATGCTTAACAACAAGACCATAATTATTTCCAAAGTTGATTCACTTAAGTATCTATTATCAAAAATAGATTTACAAGGCTAAATGGCCAAATGGATCATGCTTATAAGTGATTTAGAGATAAAATATGTTAACCATGAGGCCATCAAGGGATAAGTTCTTCCAAACTAGCTTGCTTAAGTTCCCCTTGTGGATACTGAACCCCTAAATTTTCAATTCCCAGATGAGTCCATCTTGACCATCATTGAAACACCTCTTGAGGAGGAACACTAGAAATTCTATTTTTATGGATAATTCACATCACAAGGATTAGGGCCAGGCCTATTATTCATTACACGACAAGGGAATTTTATCCCTAACTCATTACATATCAACTTTCCTTGTATTAACAACATGGTTGAATATGAATCACTCATCATAAGGCTTCATCAGGTAGTAAAATGGAATATTCAACATCTCATAGTTTATGGTGATTCTTAGTTAATCATCAATCAAGTTATAGATCACTTTTAGACCAAAGATGACAAGATGGTACCATACAAGGTCATGATCTATGTTCTCAAATAATAGATCAATGACATACAATTTGAACACATTCCAAGGGCTAGTATTAGAATAATAGATTTTATGGCCACCATTGGCTCTTTAATCCACCACATAGATAAGGAAAAAGAGTATCAATTCCTCATTAAAAATATTCTAGCGCCTACTCATGAACCTTCACTTGTCACAATGATCTGTGATATTGTTGGTCCCAAATCTATATGGTATTTAGACTTCTTTACCTATCTCCATGACTGTATTATGCCACCAAACCTATCACATAAAAAAAAAATTACTTTACCCACCAAGCAACATGTTATACCTTACTTAGACCAACCTTATACCGCCACAACTTTGATGGAACTCTACTTCGTTATTTAAATTTGGTAGAATCAACATTAACATTATGAGATGTTCATGAAGGAGTATGTAGAACACACACTAGTGGGGCCATCCTAGCCAAAACCTTCCTACAAACTAGCTATTATTAACCAATAAGGGATGTATATGCATTTACACGTGTCAAAAGGTATGACAAATGTCAAATGCTTGCCAATCTAATTTATGCCCTAGACAAAACACTAAAACCAATACTTGTTCCATGCAAGTTTGTAACATGGGTACTCAATCTCATTATGAGGATTAATGCAACCTCATCTAATGGCCATAAACACATCCTTATCACTATTGAATATTTAACTAAGTGGGTTAAAGCTATACCCCTCACTTACATGATTAGAAACTATATTTCCAAGTTCATCTTCAATCATCTCATATGCTACTCGGTATCCCATCTGATAATGGTAGATTAGTTAAGAACATGGATGTTAAAACAATTTGTTTCATGTATAATATCACCTAAAAATTTTCAATCACATATTAACTACAAGGTAATGGCTAGGCAGAAGCATCCGACAAAACCATTGTCAACATCCTTACAAGTATTGTCAATGATGTTGGCCATGATTGAAACCTCTAAATATTTCACACCCTCTATGTATATCACATTAATTACTATACCCCAATAGGATCCACTCCATATTCCCTCATTTATGGAATTGAATCCATTCTTTCCATTGAGGTTGAGCTACCTTCTTTGCATATCTCATTGAAACATGTCATAGATGATGAATATTATTGAGTAGATCACCTAAAAGATCTATAGTTACTAGATGACAAATGTGTGACTTCTATCAAAAATTTTCAAGGATACTAGAACATACTCCATAACCAATATAACTATCTAGTCAAACACAAAGAGTTTGAGGTTGAGGATCTTGTTCTTAAAGAAAACCAAAATAACACCATAACTAGAAAAAGAAGAAATAAAATTTGAAACCTAATTAGATAGGCCCATATATCATTGTTGTAAATTATGGATCTAGAGAATATGGGATCACTATACCACATGGGGATGAACTTGATGATCTGATGACTATTATACACCTCAAGCAGTACTTCATTTAAGAGAAATGATGTATTATCTATGAGGCATGTTTCTATTTTAACATATTATGATCTTCTTTGTACCATAACCTATACCATTCTATCATACCTTTCCTATCGACCAAAGTTTTTTTAATCCTCCCTACCTATCCCATTTGAACTTAGTTTCATTTCATTGGTTCTTTGAAAACATTCCACAAAGAGATTCAGATCAAGTTTCAGCAATTATTTTAGTATTATGGATTGAGGCCATATTTTGGACCCATATGATAGTGGTTTGAAAAATGCATCATTCATTTATTATTTCATTTCCTTTCTAGGTTTCTTGATTATAACCACCTTTGGACAAATCAATGTTTCACTTTGTGCTACTAAATATAACCACCTTTGTATAAATTAGTATCATTGACCTATGCCATTATTTCTTAATTATAACTACCTATAGGAAAATTAGGTGCAACATCTTTTATCCTACCTTGAATTTCCCCCTTGCCATTCCTATTGCCATACTGTGCCATTTACCTAATTTATGAACTTGATGTTACCTATTTAGATTCCTCCATTGTAAGGCATAACTATAGTGACTTGATGTCTTCATGGGACTATGTAGGTAGTGCTTGATTTATGTTGAGTTCATCTTAGTCACCATTTATCATGCTCTTTGATTTAGCAATTTTGAAAATAGAGGTGTCTTATTCCTAATTTAGTTAAGGGTCCAAAATAAATAAATTAATAAATAATATTATAATAATTATAGTACTAATTTGTATAATTTACTTGTGCCTTTTAAACCTTTTTAAAAATAGCGATAAATAAGGATAAATATAATTTATCTTAAAATTAGGTTGATACAGCTGAGATAGAGGTCGATACTAGTTATACAAGATGGGGAAAATTTTGTAAATCTAGATCTAGATTTTATTCAGTGAAAGGATAGGAGTGTTGAAAATAGGATAGTATAGGGTCTCACACTATAGTCTAGGTCTAGTCGATGTTGTCCAAACTAGTCATAGAGATTTGAGTTTTTTGGGATTTGTCTAATGTCCCTTTTTGATCCATCTTGTGAGATTTTGAGTCCTAAATGTCAATGGATCTCCTTGTAGAGAATATTTAATCTTCAAACCCTAGACCTGAATTATGCTTGAATGAAAGTTGAGAGAGAGGGGGGGTGTGTGGTGGGTGGCTTAGTGTGTGTAATATGCACTAAAAATGTATCCACACCCCTTGTGTGGGCACACTACCTACATACCAATACTCTTAAGAGGGATCAATCCATATGTAGTTCTCCCACTTTATGTGATTTATGCAATAATATTATGTGGATGCAAAAATACCAAATTGAGAGTGTTTACAGTGGTTAGGGACTGGTGTGAGGGTTTGAATATGTTAGTAGCTATATTAGATGATTATATGTAGAGAATAGGGAAATTTACCTTAGTGGTCTTGCTTGTATTCTTGCTTGCTTTTGTAATATTTTCCAAACCCTTCTAAATGAAATTTGAATGGGATTTTATAGAGATCTATTGGTCATGGGTTAAATGCATTCATGCTAGGTCGACATAATTAAGAAGAAGAATCAAGATAAAATAGTCATTTAGGTTTAAAATGTGATTGGATAGGAGTGCTAGAAATGGGACACCATAGGGTCCAACACTATAATTTAATCATAGAGCTCCTGTCCTATAGGTTTGGGACATGGGGGGATGGAATAAGCATTGGAAATGGGGTCTGACTGAGCTAGAATCAGATCTCAAAAGTTTATGAATCACTAGGAATCAACAAAAAAGTGCCTATAAGGGTCAAGAGAGAATTCAAGATGGACTTATGGGTTGGTTGTCACAAGCCACACTCAAGATACCAATTTTTACATTTTATATGACTATATTTGCCCCCCCACCCTTTATTCTAGTGATGTAGCAAAGTGAAATACTAAGATAAAGGAAAAATAGAAAGCATACCTAAACTTACCTACAAGGCTGAATCCCATAAAGATATTTGATGTTAGGTGTGCATATAGAGAACACATCGTGAAGTGTAAATCTATAAAATAAAATAAGGAGAAGATAAGTTCTTACTATATATGCTATATCTAAAATAAGCATGTACAAAGTTGGGTAAAAGAGAGAAGAATAAAAAGGAATGAATATGCCTCATCAGGCATGTGAACCAATACAAAACCTATTGTGATGCGGATTGATGATGCATGATGCTAAGTAATGTTGTACTAAGAGTAATATCATGAGTAGAGCTAAGTGCTCAATTCCCTGAGAATGGATCAAGAATGCAAAGGCTAGCCCTTCAGCTCCATCATCACCTATTAAGTAAAGCTACATGATTATGTGTGTGATAATCAATGTTTGGACTATGTGTCCAATCCCTTAGATTAGGTGGCTCAAGAATACAAAGGCTAGCTAAAATTTTGGCTTCATTATTGCCTACTAAGTGAAGTTATGAACTAATATTTATATGAATGTGTGTCATATGAGATGGCTCCTAAATCCCATTAATGATCTATAATATGATAATGTGGCATAGATAGCCAAATGTGTACTAGAAACTAGGCCAATCTTGGTCAACTCTGGAAGGAGGAGATTAGGCTTATATGAAAGCCACTCCAAAACTAAAAACTAGGCTTATATGAAATCCACTCAAGAATTTGGAGGTTAGGATTGTATGAAAGCCACTCAAAAATGATGTCAACCACTTGAAAATGGAGTAAGGCACACAACTAATAAGAATGCCTGGGTAATATAATGAAATCAAAAATAAAAAAAGGTCAAATGTGCCACACACATTACCCATAATCACTGGTGTCTATAACATGGATTCTGATCTAGAAGTTATACCAATTACCCAATCTAAAACTAGAAGTGAGATCCATCATGTCATGCATGATGCCCCCTATATCTAGATTCTATAGAAAAAAATTGTACTTAAACTACTGAATCTAGACTGATATGTATCTGATAAAATTGTAGCTAAGCTGACCTTTTTGCCTATTTCTAGAAAATTTGAGTTTTTTTTCTATTCAGATAGGAGCATAAAAAAAAAGACACCTTGATATCTTATGATGTTACCCTTTGCTAAAACTGATGACTATTCTATAATCATCACTATTTTTTTGGTTTGTTCTACCTAGTTTGATCTTTGATTGTTCTTTTGAGTGTTCTAAAAACTAATTTTTTGACTGGTAAGATCTCTAATCTCTATGACAAAAACCCTATTTGTTACCCCCTCTTTTGAGGGTAGGAATGAAGACCCTGAAATGACTTCCCTCAAAAGAATGATCCCTAAAGATGTGTTATCCTATGAAATACATGACATAGAAATGATAATAGAAATGATGTCTCAAGATGTAACATATTTTGTATTGGAGATTGTTATATCAACAAGGGTATGCCTAGATAGATATAACAATGTAATAGATTGTGTAATGTATTGAAATAAATTTGGAAATGTTATTTTTTAGTTGTTAAGGTAGGATGAAGAATGATACCCATCATGGCATCCAAGAAATCAAGATAATGTATGATGTAGATCATGGCATTGCAAACAGCTAAGAAGCAAATACACACACAAGGCAAGAAGCAAGAAACATACAAGAGTGGCCAAGGGGCCAAGTAAACAAGGGACATGGGCACATGTCACTCAAAATAGAAATCAAGTATACAAGGCAAGTTCAAATTCCACATACAATACAATTAAAAACAAGCAAAGTTGGCATAAGATCCATAATCACATAAAAGAGTAAAAGAAGAGGACATTGGCAAATATCCTAAGGCACACACACTAAATGTCTTAAAGCACATACAAGAGACAAAATAGGAACTAATAAATGAAATCACATCAAAATACACAAAGCCAGATATGAAGGTATGTAATATACTATAAATAAAATTGCATCTAACTAATCAAAGAAAGAAGTGAAAGTATGCACGACATGGAGTATAAGACTAGGTATATGCTAAAAAATACATAAGTGCTATATACTAGTGAATGTCGATAGAGTAGTCTATGTAAGCTAGTAAGTAATCCATATCAACATGATAACTAGAGTGTGTGGTGTAGAAATGACATAACCTAGATGGTATAGTCATGTAAAATATGCCCCCAATGGGTAGATATATCGATGTATGTATCGAATGTAGAAGTAGGATGCCCCCTCAATGGGTAGAGTGAAGCAATCAAAAATCTAGATGTCACTGCACACACTCAAATAAGATCAAGTAAAGCATGGTAATGTAGATAAATTGACAAATAATAACATAGAACAACAAAATGTAAGTCTAGAATGCTACAATAAATGTAAAGAATGGAGAATTCATACAATTGAAATGTTTTTGAATTTTGTTTTATTTGAATGTTTTTGGATTTTGAAATTTTGTATTGTTTTTGTATTTTGATAATTTTTATTGTTTTTATATTATGATATAAGCTATGTACAATCAAGATTGAGAAGAAATGATACTAATCGATGAGTCTCATAAGAGACTCCCTATCATGGTGTCCTGTATCAAGGAAAGGGATCATGCGTGATCATTAAGCATGATGGAAGGGCTGAGACTATGGCTTTAAAAGTTGTATATGCTATTAATGCTCTAAAATCTCTATAGTAGAAATTGACAGTGAGGTCCCCCTATAACTCTAAGAAGTGGATATAACTATAGGGCTCTTAAGGAGGCATCTGGTATTAGGAGAAGATCTATGAAGATGTGCTCTATGTGTATAGGTGTGAGACCTTAATGACACTACCATGGGTGTGAACATTATAGTTAGAAGTTGTATAGAATAATGAAACTATGGTTATTATAAAAGAGACCTCTGTGGAAGTGTATGAATTCTATATGCTAGCAATGGAGGCCTTGACTGTGTCTAAATCTAAAATAGAGGAAGAACTAGAACTAGTGGAGAAGCTAAAACTGGTGACTACAAAATAGAAGATGGCTCTGAAGTGAGGAGTGGTAACTCATATGGAACTCTACCAACTATAATAACATGATTATCATGAATGAATTTCATGCATCTATGAATTGTGGAAGGCATTCTTGAAGTTTTTGAATCCATAGTCAACCAAGAAACATATCAAAGATTCTTGCACTAGGAACAATAGTGAATGGTGTGGCCACATGTGTTGGACCAACCTATAGAGGAATTAAAATCTCACCCAATGAACTCTATATGTGCCCACTGAATTTATTGATAACTTTGTTTGTCAAGGTAATATCCTGCTCTGAATATCCCAAATGTTGAATTAATGTCATAGTACACATGTTTACACTAGATCTATTATCTATGAGAACACTATGAATGAGATCTTTATAAATGTAAGCTATGATAAAGAGTACATAATAATCTAAGTCATCCTCAACTATTTTCTACTCTATGAAGAAGATGGATGATCTAGCTAGAATGCTAGATTTATATATACCAATCATGTTGCTCAAAGGATGTGTCTCAACTGAAGGTGCCTAATATGTAGCCAATGGAGGATGTACATGATATGCATGGTGAACACTTGATGTATCCCATATCTCTTATTTAGAATGTTATGGAAAAGGATCTGATAATATTTTTAAAGCTTTATCTTGTGTTTGCTTTGCCTAAGGAAACTCAACTAAAGTGCCAAGGTTAATAACATTACCATTTATCAAGTTATATATCTTGTGTTTCAAATATATGCATCTATTTTTTATATGGCGTAGTGCCCTATGAAAATCACAAAATGCATTCTGATCATATCCCTATGGAAGAGGCTTTGTTGGATCAACTTCCCAAATAGGAGGGAGAGATATGATATTATATTCCAATAACTACTATACAACTATAGCTAGAGAAATTGGTAAATTGGTAAAAGTTCATCGAGGAGGTGCCAATAAAACCACTCACTGAGGAGGCTATGAAGCCACATTAACTATAATTTGATTTTGACTCTTTCTATCATTAAACTATTCCTTTGTATGGGACTTTACTATTACTCTTGTTTATTGTTTCTGATATGCTTGTATACTTGAGTTTGTCCATTGAAATTAATTTGAATTCCCTTTCCTTTAATGTATGACATAAATAAACTAATGAAGAGAATATTTGAACATTATTGATTCATGCAAGGTTGGTAGAAGAATCTATTTGAAGAGATCTTGTAACTCTTGATCAACCATGGGGCTAGTCATCTTAGTCAAGATAGTCTTATATTGAAGAACATAATCTATGAGATGCTCATTTGACCTTTGTTTTTGTTGTGCAACTTGGGCATAAGAAACCTTATCACCAATTTTAATTCTAAAATGAGCTAAGAACATGTCAGTTAAATGATTGCATGCATTGACTGACTAATTTGATAGACTATAGAACCATTGTAAAGCATAATCCTTTAGACTCTATGGAAATAGCTTGGTTAGTAACCAATTATTTGGTACATAATCCAAGCATGTTTCATGAAAATTTGTCAAGTATGTTTCTAGATCACCCTTTCCATCATATGGAGTGAGCTTGAGTTGAATAAAACATGGTGGCAAGAGTGTATAAATTATATGACATGCTAATGGTGTATGAAGTAGAGTAAAAGAATCTAAGGCCTATGTAGGTCTAGGAGTACCTTGCTCAAGATGTATCACCTTGGATTAAAAATATTTTATCTCTTACACAAGGGCAACTACATCAAGAGACAATGATGTACTAGTTGTAGTTAGTGGCATAGAGGAAGATTGGGCTATTATAGGGGTTTTTGGAGACATAGTTACACACATAGTGTCATTTGTAACTAGTTGCTTTATGGTTTGAAAGGATTGACTATTGTTTGTTTTTTGTTGTTCTTTTTTTAGTATTTTAAGCATGTCATCTTGTATATTAGGATGTTTAGTTAAAAGGCCTTAAAGTTCCCTCTTATTAATTTCATCAAAACTGATATATGGGGCCAGTGTAAACATAGAAAAATAAATTGAAAATGGATTGAATTTTTTGCAATGAGCTGTAATAAAAAAATGCAATGGAGGGAAAGTAATAAATAAAGGAAATATAAAGTCCTAAAAATAACAAACTAGAATATGCATAAAAAGGATATAAATCTCATAAACATGTAAGGTGATACCTCAAGAAACAAAGGGACCTAGTAAATTCAACTAGGGTTTGAGAGAAATATTTTTTCAAAATTACTATGGTAAAGCTTTAAAAAATAACTAGGAAATTCATATTTAAATATGCAAGAAAAGTCAGATAAATACTATGACCTAGTATAGGTAAGTAGGGTTATATATATATATATATATATATATATATATATATATATATATATATATATATATATATAAATTACTATATAATTTTAAAAATTAATGTGAATTTTTGATTTAAATATGCAGGTAAGAAATTATAAAAATATTAGAAAAAACAACAAAGAATTTACCCTAGGGTTTCTATGGTTTTTTTGCATAAATGAAGTCGGGTCACGAAATAATTTAAATTTTTTGGGAATATTGGTGTGTTATTCTTAATTTAGTTAAGGGTATAGAATAAATAAATCAATAAATAATATTGAAATAATTATAATACTAATTTGTATAATTTACTGGTGCATTTTAAACCTTTCTAAAAATACCAATAAATAAGGAGAAATATAACTTATCTTAAAACTGGGCTGATACAACTAAGACAGAGGCGGATACTGGCTATGCAGGATGAGGACAGTGTCATGAATCTAGAATTGGATTTCATTCAATGAAAGGATAGGAGTGCCAAAAATAGGACACTTCAAGGTCTAGTGTGATAGTCCAAGTCCTACCACTATTTTCCAAACTAGTCATAGAGATCTGAGTTTTCTAGGTTTTATTTTCTATCCATGTGTGAGCATTCCTATGAAATTTCAAGTCCTGAATGTCAACAGAGCTCCCTATAGATAAAATTTAATCTTTAAACCCTAGACTTCCATTGTACTTGAATGAAACTTGAGAAAGAGGGGGGTTTTAGTGTGTGTAAGATGAATTGAATATGTATCCATACTCCATATGTGGGCATGCTACCTACATACCAATACTCTAAAGAGGGATCAATCCAGATGTAGTTCTCCCACTTGATGTGATTTGTTCAATAGTGTTATGTGGATGTAAAAATCCCAAATTGAGAGTGCTTCAAGTGGCTAGGGACTAGTGTGAGGGTTTGAATATGCTGGTAGCTATATTGGATGGTTGTATGTAGAGAATAGGGAAATTTGCCTTAGTGGTCTTGCTTATATTTTTTCTTGATTTTTTAATATTTTCCAACCCATTATAAGTGAACTTTGAATGAGATTTTATATAAATCTATTGGTCATGGGTTAAATGCATTTGTGCTAGTTTGACATAATGAAAAAGATGAATCTAGAGAAAAAAGTCATTTGGGCTCAAAATGTGATTAGATAAGAGTGTTAGAAATGGGACACCCTAGGGTCTAGCACTATAGTCCAACCCTAGAACCCATATCCTATAGGTTTGAGACCTGTGGGAATGAAATAAACATGTGAAATGGGGTTTGGCTGAGCTAGAATCAGATCTTAGAAGTCTATGGATGACTATGAATCAATAAAAGGTGCTTAGAAGGGTCAAGAGAGCATGCAAGAGGGACCTATGGGTTGGATGTCACAAGAGACACTCAAGATACTAATTTTGACATTTTATATGACTACATGAGACTATTTTTGGAGCCATTTCAAGTTTAAACCCTCTCGTCATTTTTTGAGTTAGGCCATTTAGTATCTCATCATTCTAAATTGAGTTGAGATGCTTAGAAATTTATAAAAACATTTGAAAATGATTTATAAAATACTAAAATTCATTTCTTTTTGACCATTTCTATGTCTTAAGGATTTTGGGACCCCTAACTAATTTACAAGAAACCACTTGTCCCTTAGTTTATGCATCCTTATTGTCCCCTAAGCCTTAGACTCTCACTATTATATGAGTTTATATTTTGTATATTATGTATTCAACTTAGATACATTAATGATCTTTAGGCTTCCTTTCACACTCTCACCATTTTTTGAGGGCATTCCTATATTCCTCTACAACATAATCATGTTTTTCCTATCATCATTTTTCTTCTATCCCATCTCTTGGGAGAACTACATTTAGCCTGAAGTTCATGTTGGATCTTGTGTCCATGTAACCATATAGTTAGCATCCAATTTCATAGTGTATTTAGAGTCAGCTCACCTACCCCTTCCTTTTTTTCTATCCCCCCCATTTTATTTGTTTGTTTCATTATCTCCTATAGCCTAGTGGAAATATTCATCACCTTGTTTATTCTCTATTTGTGCTAACATTGTGATTAACTATTGCTTGTGTTTATTTCATTTTATTCTCATTATTTTTTTTGTTCTATCTTTCTTATTTTTTCTTGGTGTTTTTTGTCTTTTTGTTTATTTTTTTATTTGTCTAGTTGTTTTTTTCAATTATTGTGCCTTGACTTAGTAAACATACATCCATTGGGTGATTCCTTGTGGAATGTACTTAAGTCCATCCATATTCATACATCAAACATTATCATCATGGTTTTTATCATTGGTGCATTATTTTTTGTTGTTTATTATATTGTGTGTCAATCCTTATGCATATTTTATCTAAGTTATCATGGTGTTTTATATCATGATACCTACCATGAAATGCTAAAACAAAACTCATCTTGGGAAATCTTACAAGAAATGAGACCACAATACTTCTCCTTGGCACCTGAAACATTCTTGATCTACCCAAATTATTTCCCACGTATAGAGTAAATCAATCATGAAATAATTTTAATCCCTGCTAGTTAGGACATGCATCTCCATACTAGTAAGTTACCCAAATTTATCTTTCTCTTCTATACTATATTACTCTTACTTCATGAGTAAAAATTTATTTTATAAACCACCTTATCCAATTTACCATATTAATCCCATAATTTTACCAATGATTATAACTACCTTTGGGAAAATGATTTTTTATCATCCCACTCATAGAGCCAATGATTATAACCACCTTTGGGAAAACCATTGTGTTTCACTCTATTTGGATGTTAATGATTGTAACTACATTTGGGCAAATTATTATCTCTATCTACCCAATTGGGGCATGTTTTTATCTTGCCAATGATTATAACCACCTATGGGAAAATCAATATTTTCCTTTTTAAATGATTATAAATTTCTTTGGGCATATCATTCTCTTGTTACCCTTATATTTTAGCTAATGATGATAAATGCCTTTGGACAAATAATTATCTACTTATCCTACCATATTGATGATTATAATTGCCTTTGGGTAAATAATCCTATTTATCTTTTGAATTGGGGTAGCTCACTATGTCACTGATTATAACCACCTATGGTCCAATCAATATTTTTCAACCCTTTTATATTTATGGTCCCATAGTTTCCTTTTTTTGAGGGATTGATCACTGACCCTTTCTGTCGACTACTCCCTCGAGGGGGCATCCAAACCTCATCCATTATCATTGAAACATTAGGAATATAGGACATTTTCATTTTTTTTGAATATTTTACTATGCCTATAGCTTTAAACACTTTCCAAAATAGGGGAAAATTGTAGACACCCAATTCTATCTACAACTAGTTTCTGACTAGACTTTAGACTAATTCTTACCAACCATTACAAATTAAGCCTAAAAATCATTTAAGGTATAAAATTTGGATGTGTATAATTCATCAAAGTGTATAATCATGTTTATGCATCCCTATTTGGGATAATATCACGCATGAAATAATAATCTCTCACAGATTCATCCCTAATCACCTTGTGACATAAAAGTGCGGCACTTAATCAAATCTTAAAAGAGAAAAATTGCTAATGAAATTGAATCATCTAATTAAACAAGATGAAATGATTAGTTTAATTATCCATTTGAATTTAATGAATATATAAAAATGGAAATTCCAAAATTCAAAATATCAAGCCTTTTCATCATTGCCTTTATGAGTTGTCAAGCTCTTCAAAAATATCCCAAAATATCTGATTTGAGAGCCATGCCGAGTAAAAAAATCATAATTACATGTTTAGACTCAAACTTAACTCACTAGAGTTAGTCTCAACTCACCTAGGATTATTTTGAACCCATTCCATGTTTAAACTCAACCTTAACTCACCTTGGGTGAGAGTTAATTCTTGAGGCTATAAATACAAGGCCACACCCATTATTATTTAAGTTATTGGTGTAAAGTTATTATGCCTAAATACCATCAAAGATTTGATAAGATTAGTCTTCTAATTACTAAATTCCTTTTAAAAAGTGTTACCATGCTCAAATATTAATCCTATCAATAAAGCCAAGGTGATAAGGAAAAGTGAAGCCAATAAATCTCCATTGATGAAGATTTCTTGATGCACAAGCTGAGCAAGACACTTTAACAAGCCATTTAAAGCTCCAAGGAAGGTAAAAGAGTGTTTTATTTTATGTTTTAGTTGTGTTTTAATTTGTGTGTTTATTTCATATACTCTCCCTAGTGCCTATACTAGAGGTGTTAGGATTTTATTGTGTTAACTTGATTTATTTTATTAGACTAACACATGACTAACCTCTCCTCTACATATTCTTGTTCACACATATGTTTGCCTTCCTATACATTTGAATATGTCATTTATTATTGTATGTAAATTTTAATATGTCATTAATTAATTTTTGAGACATTTTACTAAGTCATTTCCATTTGATTTTATGGCATTTGAACATGCCCCTTATTTGTGGTCTCCTTGGACCATTACTTCTGACTTGCTTTTGAGTACTCCTATGTGTGTTTGTTTTATTATTGAGATACTATATAGATATGTCAATGATATATATCATTCATCTTAGGCATGAATGTGATCACATTATTTATATGTTCTTCAATGATACATTTACCTAGACATGTTTCCTTCTATATGCTACATGGTTACATTCACAAATTTCATAGTTGTCTTACCCTTTTGAGGTTAGGTAACTTCTAGGTACTATTTTTCCCTCACCTCAAAGAGAGGCCATATTAGTGGGTTAATTCTTGGGAAGCATGTTCTCCATACTTTGAAAAATTCTTAGATTCAGTGGGGGCATGCCATATTGAAATGGCCTCCACAAATTCATAATTTATAGATTATAGTGGGGGAATGTTGTGGGGGAATGTTTTCTATATTTATTTAGTACTTATACCAGTTTGAAACTTTATTGTGGGCATGTCATATAGACATAGATTCCACACATTCATGGTTTTAAAATCCATTATGGGTATGCTTTAAAAGTGTTTTCTCCATATTCATTCATTATGGTACTTATATCAATTCACAGATTCAATGGGAGCATGCTTTTAAATTATGTTCTCCACACCTACTAAGTATTAAACATCTCTAATTTATAGTGGGGGAATGTTTTGTAAAAATATCCCCAAATTTTTACTTATATCAATTTTGGATTTCTCCATATATAGTGGGGTCATTTTTTGGATGGAGGACCATGTCCTCCACACTTACACAATTATCTGAATTGGTCAAAATCCATAGTTTTATGTTTCACATTCACATTTATGGTAGAATTCTATACATGGTACCATTGTTATACATATTTTTAGCATGAGAAATATCTAAGGTGCATATGTTATGCAACATATGTGTAATATTGAAAAATCCAAATCAATCTCACATTTCAAAAACTATTGTAGTTACTAATACCTCATAGACTTGTTCAGACTTTAGCAAGTCAATCTACTATAGTAGTTTGTTCACATTTTGGTATGGTTGAGGTTAGTAAATCAAAAAATATTACCAAGTTTTTAATTTTGTATTGATCATACAAATTCATAAATCTATAAGTATCATTAGGCTATATGATTGAGATGATCCCAACTTCTAGGTGGAAACTCACTTTTACTCCAAAGTTGGGGGCATGTGTATTCTAACCCCTCTCTCTCTATCTCTCTATATTTGTCTCCTTAGATATATGAACTTTAAATATTTATCTATATGTATCCTAATCTTAGTTTTAGAGCCTTATAATGATACATTTTTTTGTAAAAAGAACTTGCTAATAGACAAGGCAGTTACATCGATACACAAGTGTACTCCTAAACCTTGTTATTTCAATTTAAATATATTTCAAGTATTTTAAACCTAGATTATATGCACTATTTTTAAAATGTAACGTGCTCTTGGTTGTAGGTCAGTCACTAATAAAGTACTCAAATTCAAATCCACTAAAGCACTCTAATTTAACTCAATCAAAGAGAAGGTATGCATACACACCTAGGTACTTATTCATTTCCTTTAAACTATAAATTTCATTACTAGATTAAAGGGGGAAAATGTAGATTATATTTTTTGATTATGTATCACCTTAGTCATATACACTTTAAAAACTCAAACCTTGGTTGTTACTCTTAGTTCTACACTCTCCTTGCTTCTATAGGCCTCACATCTACTTTATCTTGTGCCCCTTTGCCTATCTCTTAGTCTGAACAACCTTATATATATATATATATATAATCATATATATAATCATGCATATAATGCTTAAAATGTACTTATCTTACACATTTATAAGTTATAATCATGTGCCTACTCTCATGTTCCTTAGACACTAACATCTAGGATAGATAATAACATCAATCTAACTATCCTACCTCGATGCAAGTGTCCAGTTCCATCAAGTCATCCCATGTGTAAATGAAACATATTATAATGGTTAATATAAGTGTTTTAATTTGAGTTATCTCTTTATATTATTATTATAAATAAAATATTGACCCTCATTCATTCCTCACCTAGTAATTAGACCAAAAGAGTACTCAAGAAGCACTCAAGTTACCAAAAACTTTCATATTCTACCTTAGTTTGATATTAATCAAAGGAACAACTTAGGTATAGGTTTTAAGTGCTAAATGAGTATTCCTAAGGTCATATTTATCAAGTTACAATATAGGTCACTCTTATACTTGCTTTACACAATGCATGAATCACACACAAGCCAACACATAAGGGAGAACTACATGAGTCTGAGGCCCTCTTCTAGATTATATGTAGGCAACATCCTTTGAAAGTAGTGTCATTAATTGTCAAATAAACATTATGTTCCCACTAACACATTTTTACCTAAGTTTGCATTGAATATGGAAATCTAAGGTTTTATCATTTCACCCAGATGATAGTCCATGACCCTGATCTAAATTCACCAAAACAAAGTCGAAGCCAAACCCAAAAGCATCTAGGTGGTCACATCCTATTTAAATTTATATTCCATATTGAACACTGGCATTGAACCTAGACATTAGTGTCAATAATATCATCCTAAGCTGACACAAGTATCTAAAGATCTAGAGGAACCAAATCTAGAATCTGATAATTGTTCTAGAACTATCTTCCTGCATGTTTTCTACCTATTCCAGATCCAACATTGAATTAACATCATGAACAATGAAGTAATATTATTCATGACATTTTTATATCTAGCATAGTTTTACTTTCCATTAATATCCTATCTCATTTTAATAAATTCAACATATGGTACATCTAATCTACCACATTAATTTTCTTGTTATAGATCTGATATTCACCCATAGGCCCTATCATTTTCTATATCTTTAACCCTATCTACCCAAGTAGGATTCCACAATATAAATTAGGGTTAAACAAAAAATCACTCCCCATCAATTTCATTGTAATACATGCAATGCATTCTCCCGCATGCTAATATTTTAAAGACTATTAACGACAATCTAAAATACACTAAAATGTTGAGAATAATCTCCTTATATAAAAATGTTTCCCCTAATTTTTCAAAATGGGGGAAAATTTTGACTCTTCAACACACCATTACTAGTGGTAAATATTATATATTATCCATGTAGAAATTTTATCAATTTATACTATCTATCTTTGCTTTATATATAGTTATGAAAATCTAAAATACAATGATACAAATCCATACAGTGAATATTTCAAATAACTAATAAAAACCAATTCATAAAATTATACAAATCATCAAGATTATCTAATTACATATATATATATATATATATATATTGATACGATTGATCCAAAATTCTTATACCTTACATCAAAAGGGGGGAATACATTAAGATTATTATATATAATCATATGTCATTTCATTACACATTATTCAAATAATTAGAGTTGGTACAATAAACATGATTCACAATGGTTCAAGTACATGACATATACATCAATATAGATTACAAGGGTATATGTCATATATATAAACTTACTTTAAAAATACTATAACAAATATTTATAAACAAATGTACACATACACATGGGCATATACACATAAGCTTATAGGAACATAAATTGCATATTTATACATACACATACATTTTATATATAGGTTCTAAGATTCAACATAGACATGCATAAAATTCTATATCAATTTTACATATTCATCAGGAGTGATACTAATTCATGGACCTATACGAACTTTTAGATTTATAAGGCATGATATTGGTTCATGATCATATGCATCATCATGATTTATAGCTAAATTATAAATGGTTTTCATTTCACTTCACACTTATTAGATCCATAGTCATGATGACATGGAAATTATCCATTCTATTTCAATCATGCACTTATCATACACAAACAACATATTTTATAGTTGAATATCAAATGGTTTTCATTCTAATTTAAACTAATCACATACATGTTCATGATGGGGGCATGACTATTTTCCATTCTCTTTTAGTCATGCATTATACATTGAGAAAACTTGAGAAAAATTATACAATCAAACATGCAATCATGATGGGGGAATGAACATTGAGAAATATCTTTTGACCATGCATGGAGTGAAATTGAGTGAACTTGAGAAAACTATACAAATTAAATCTATAAACCATTTTTAATGGTTGATTCATTTTCAGTGATGTGCTAAGGTTCAACGACACTTAACAAATCACTCCTTAACCTAGCATAGGGTTTTCATTTTGCATATTCGAACTACTCCTAAAATAACCCCTTGAAAGCTTGTCTATTTCCCTAACTAGGAAATGAATAAGATTATAGTTTCCCTCTTCTTCTGCATAGTGACTAGGTCAATTGTTGACCCTCAGGATCTCCACTTTGCATAATAAGACCACACTCCATGAGTGATACCATAAAACATACATACAGGCGTAGTTATTCTCTGAATATGTTTTTCATTACAACTATATTTATTTATCTAAGTATAAATATATCTAATCCCATACATTGTATCTTGTAGGAATACTTGGACATCATTTGATAATTAAAAAAATCCTAGATTCACAATCACTAATTCAGGTTTGCATTCTCATTTCCATTTTATCTAACATTTATAGTTTCATTAAAATTCTAGATTAAAGGTAGGTAAAATGTAGATACCCAAATTCAGTTCAATATTTGTTTCATAATAATTTTAAGCAACTTTGCATGTACATATATTAAACCATTAACTAAGTACTTAGTGGTGAATTTATATTGATATTTTGATTATCTTAATGATTTTATTTTGTTCTATGGAACTCTTATCCTATCATGACTAGATTCACATATCATATTGCATATATCTCTAGCCAACCCTATCACCCTTGAGCCTTTCTAAGTTATAGGTCAATTTATGAAAGATGTTCCATTAATAAATCCCATTTTCATCTAGCCAAAATTCTTATTTTTCATTGAACTAAATGGGTTTAAAAAAAAAAAAAAAAACCTTTAGAAGAATAAAAAAATGGTACTCGGGAGGCATGCCAATAGGTCACAAAGGGGGTATCAATGAACATTGGGGGTATGAGCATGTAAGTCATAATTTATGTGGATATACTTAATGTCTACCTCCCACATGCTTTATAGACCATACAATTTAACCCTTACCCACCCTACAAATTATTTTATTTAGTCTTTTTGTGACTAAAGGACCATTTAGTAACTTAAATAAGGTATTTGGGATTTTTTTCAAGTACCTTAGTACTGTAACATTAGAAATAAAAAATTTAAAAAAATAAGTACCATTATAAAACAAAAAAACCTAACTAAATAAAACTAACATTTTAAAATAATATTCTAACTTTCTATATTCTCCTCTTATTTGAAAGAAAACTCTAAATCTATGGATAGGACATTTTTCCTTACCATCTTACTTATCAAGGGTTTATCTAAGGGGCAACCTTTTTTTTGCTTCCCTTTCCCCATGTTTGATTTTTATTTGCCTCCCATTTGCTCTAAACTTATTTATAAATAATCATATATTCTATTTTTGGCACATTAAAAAATATTTTTTGACCCTGTTATCTCTTCTATTGATGGAATATAACAAATACTCATTTGCCTGCCCCCACTTTTCTAAAGATTTGAAGACTCCTTTTTCAATGTTTTGGGTAGCCTGACATAACTCTTGATACAATCATCCCAAGATAAAAATGCATTATGCATTAGGAGAAGACTAATTTTTTACTTTTCGTATATTTTAAATATGATAAATGTTAATAAATTTCAGTGACTTCCTATAGTTTCCCATAATTCTATTTTTCAAGCTTCTTTGAAGGAGAATCAAAACCCTAACCTTAAATAGTCTGCATAAATAATATCCTCCAATATTAGTGTATCATCATCTTCTTAATAAATTAAATGTTATGTCATTAATGGAACATATTAAGCCCCTTATTTTCCTAATTACTAAATTTATTTAAATATGTGGAAAAAATAAGTTAACCAACTGTAATTAATTTATAAATTTGAGATGGGTTTGAGGAAAAGTGCATATAATTGAGTACTATTTGTCATTATTTTGTGTTTGTAGGAAATTACTATAATTATTTCAATTGAAAAAGACCTTAATTAGGTGTAATCAAATAAATGAAAGCAAACATTAAAATATTAACAAAAAGATGCAATTGGTTATATTTATGCTCCAAATCAACCTATAGTACTCACGTGTTGGGTCTTAAATCAGTCCAGTTACTTCCTTGTTTGATCTAATCATCTAATTGAGGCCAATTAAGCCCATATCATATCATTTAGTTGTAACAATGTTATCAGGACTTAAATTTACCCATGATGCATGCATAATTGATCCAATCAGTTAATTAGTTAAATTAATGACATAATTAAGGCCAATTAAACCACAACTTGCATAATTTAGTCACAATTACACTCATGGGGCTCAAATAATACCAAGCTCCCTCATTGATTGATTTAATAGACTAATTGGTGATTAAATTTGGGCCAATTAATCCATAAATTGGATCATTTAGTCTTAATTATGTTTATGGGGCTCAAATTGGCCCTAGATACATACCTAATTGACCTAATCAAATAATTAGATAAACTAATGACAAAATTGGGATAAATTTAGCCCTAAATAACACATTTAGTTGTAACTAATTTTATAATCCTAAAATCCAAACTTACATCCTTGATTGATATTATTGACTAATAGACTAAAACATTGATGAAATTGGGGCTAATTGATCCCCAAATCACACTGTTTATTTATAATTATAATCACATGGTTCAAATTGGCCCAAGATGCATCCTTAATTGATACAATTGACTAATTGGTTTAATTAGTGATTAAATTATGACCAATTGATCCCCAAATCACATATTTTAGTCACAAATATGTTCTTGAGACTAAAATTATCCCAAACTACATCTTTGGTTGATCTAATTGACTAATTACTTTAAGTAATGATAAAATTGGGCTAGTTAAGCTTAAATCACATTATTTATTAATATTTAGGATTATGAGGCTAAAATTAGCCCAAGTTAGATCCATAATTTTTTAAATCAACCAATATGTTCCATCAATGACAAAATTAGGGCCAATTGAGCCCTAAATTACATAGTTTAGTCACAGTTATAATCACCTAGCTCAACTTGGCTCAAAATATGTCCATGATTGATTCAATTGACTAAGCCATTAAATTAGTGATTAAATTTGGACCAACTCCTAAAATCACATTATTTAGTTGTAACTACGTTCACATCACTCAAAATAGCCCAAGTTATGTCCATGGTTGATCTAATTAACTAACTGGGTGAATCAATGATAAAATTGGGGCTAATTAAGCCCCAAATTATATTTGTTAGGCATATCTAGGTTCACAAGGCTCAAATTCGCCAAATTTACATCCTTAATTGATCCAATTTATTAATTGGTCTTACAAGTTGAAAAATTGGGGCTAATTGAGAATAAAATTGCATCATTTATTTGAAATTATGTTCATGAATCACAAATTGGCTAGAGTTACATCCCTAATTGATCCAATCAATTAAGTTTTTCAATCAATGACAAAACAAGGGCCAATTGATCCCTAAATCATATTTTATAGTCGTAACTATGTTCATGAGGCTCAAATTGGCCAACATTGCATCCCTTATTTATCTAATTGATGAATTGGTTCTATGAGTGATGATGATGCGCAGCTCTAATACCAAAATGATGTGCTAGGCTCTCCTTGTGCACATTACCAATTCCTCAAATATAAACCTACAGAGTTCATAGATATGGACCTGTAGAGTCCATAGATTTCCATGAAGGCTCTTTTCTTTTTACCAAAAAGTGTAGAAATGACCCTGCAGAGTCTGTAGTTATGAAACTGCAGAGTCCATAGATTTCTACAAAGGCTTTAAGGATTGGAGAATTTTAATGCAATCAAAAAAAAATCATGATAGCTGGGTGATCACCTCTAAACAGAATCAACCCTTCAGAACCTTCGCATGACTTCACATAACGACCCTTCAAATTTTGGAATGACCAGCATTGGTATGCAACCCAATAGCGACAGCTTCACAAGTGCATCGATTCATATGATTGGTGACAGACTAAACATTGGTTTTGTTTTATATACAAAGTATCACGTAACAAAAAACAAACAACCAACAAACAACAAAAATCCTTGTTTGAAAACCACCAGAATCGTATCAACAGCAAATAGACAGCCACTTCTCAGAATTGATTTGTATCAAGAAGAATACATACTTTATTCATATTGCTAGAAAATATACATATGGTGTTGTCTGTGCACTGCAAATCTCTCCCCCTATGCACCCTGCATTCATTCATCCATATATCTCTCCCCTGTTTCACCCAAAAATCCCCATAAAACTATAATTTTGTTTAACTTAGATACTTAATCCCATATTAGACTAAACAACAACAGCCTCCTAAAAAATGAACAAAATGGTTCTTCTAACCTAAGAAGACTCAGATTCCAAATATCTCACCTAACAGACTTAAAATCCGTAGAGGTAAGATATTGGTTTTTTTTTAAACCAATATTTAAATAAACAAATTTGAAAATGAAGAAATGGAGGGAAACTAATTTAACCAAGAGCGTGACAAATAAATCCTAGCATGAAGATGCTCCTGCATCATTCTTCCAAGGAGCAGAAGAAGTATTCTTCACTTGTTTTTCTTCATCAATTCTTCTACGCTTGTGCCCAGCTTAAGGATGTCATTTGCAGTCAACCATGTTGCATCTTTAGCTGGTAGATTCTTCCATTTAGTTAGATACCAAAAATATTCTTTGCCCCTTGTATTTTTAACCATTTTCTTATCTAAGATGCTTTCAATCTCTTTTGGTACTTCCTTTGGTAGTTGCTGCTCCCATTGGATAACTTCATCTATCCCTATTTCAATCTCTTTAGCTGGTTGTCATTCATCTTTGTATGGATATAGATCTGCAACATTAAAGATTGGAGAAACTCCAATCCCCTTTGGAAATTCTATTTCATATGCATTATTTGAAAACTTCCTTATTACCTTGCATGGTCCTATTTTCTTTACCTTTAGCTTGTTGTATTCCCTTTTTGAGAACCTCTCTTTTCTAAGATGAGCAAGAAAAAAGTCTCCAATACTGAAACCAACCTCTCTTTTCTTTTGATCTACCCTTAGCTTGTACTTGATGGTGTTTTCTTCAAGCTTCTTCTTTACCTGTTCATGCAAATTTTGCATGGCATTGGCAAATTCTTCTGCATCAACACTCCTTGTTTCCATGCTACTTAGATTTATTAACTCATACACACCTCTTGGATGCATTCCATACATTATTTTAAATGGGCTCAATCTTGTAATTCTATTAGGAGAATCATTATAGGAAAATTCATCTTGTGCAAGTGCAAGATCCCATTGTTTTGGATGCATACTTACCAAGCTTCTCAAGATGTTGCCTAAGCTCCTATTGACAACCTCTATTTGGCCATCAATTTGAGGATGATAGGCTAAACTAAAACTCAATTGTGTTCCCAATTTATTCCATAAGGTTCTCCAAAAGTGTCCAACAAATTTGGTATCCCTATCAGAAACAATGCTTCTAGGCAATCCATGCAATCTAACAACATCTTGAAAGAATAGATTAGATATGTGAGTAGCATCACTTGTTTTTGTGCATGGAATAAAATAAGACATCTTTTATATCCTATCTACCACAAAAAATATAGAATCATGGCCTTTTTGAGTTCTTGGCAAACCAAGTACAAAATCCATGCTTATTGAATCCCAAGGCCTATTTGGAATGGGTAGTGGCTGGTACAAACCTACATTTTGACTACTTCCCTTGGCATATTGGCATGTTTTACATCTTTCAACAAATTTCTTGACATCAGTACCCATACCTGGCCAATGGTAATGAGCACTCAATTGTGCTAATGTCTTATTCTTCCCAAAATGTCCTGATAAGCTGCCACTATGCTTTTCCTTCAACAAATTCTCTCTCATGGAACTCTTGGGAATGCAAAGCTAGCTACCTCCAAACAGCAGACCCTCTTGGACCATGAAATCTATCCAAGGACTCATATCAACCCCCACTAGATTTATGCAAGCTTCATATGGTTCCTTAAAGTCTGGATCTTCCTTATATAGCTCCTTCAAACCTTCAAATCCCAAAATACTTACTTGAGACTCCTGCATGATCATATTTCTCCTAATTAGAGCATCTACAAATTTTTTAGATTGTCCTTTCTTGTGCTTAATATTGAATGTGAAACTTTGTAAAAATTCAATCCATTTGACATGCTTTTGATTCAACTTATTCTGATTGCTAATGAACTGTAAAGCATAATTATCAGTGAACAAAACAAATTCTTTAGGCAAAAGATAGTGCCTCCATTTCTTCAAAGCTTGTACAAGAGCATAGAATTCTTGATCATAAGTTGATTAATTCTTCTTAACATCACTTAACTTCTCACTAAAGTATGCTATAGGCTTCCCATCTTGGCTTAAAACAGCCCCTATTGTAGTTCCACTAGCATCACATTCTACTTGAAAAAGCTTATTAAAATCAGGCAAGGTTAAGATTGGTTCTTCAGTTACCTTCTTTTTCAATAATCTAAAACTCTTATCAGTAGCCTCAGTCCAACAAAAATTTCTTTTATCACCCTTGATTGTATCTATCATTGGAGCAATAATTCCACTAAAATTTCTTATGAATTTCCTATAGAAGCTAGCCAAGCCGTGAAAGATTCTTACCTCATATGTGCTCCTGGGTGTAGGCCACTCAAGTATAGCCTTAATATTTTCCTTATCCATCTTCAATCCTTCTTTTGAAATCACAAACCCCAAATATATCAACTCTGTTTTCAAAAAATTGCACTTTTTAACATTGATTAGCAATTTCTCTTCATGTAGCTTACTCAATACCATCCTCAAATGTTTCAAATGATCTTCCTTAGTTTGACTAAACATCAAAATATCATCCAAATATACTATCACAAACTTACCAGTGAACTCCTTCAACACTTCATTCATCAGCCTCATGAAGGTGCTTAGTGCATTGGTTAGTCCAAATGGCATAACTAACCACTCATAGAGTCCATCATTGGTCTTGAAGGCTGTTTTCCATTCATCCCCTTCTTTTATCCTAATCTGATGGTAACCACTTTTCAAGTCTATCTTAGATAAATATGTAGCTCCACTTAAACAATCATGTAAATCATCAATATTAGGCAATGGAAATCTATACCTAATAGTAATCTTGTTGATTACTCTGGAGTCTGTACACATTCTCCAACTCCCATCCTTCTTAGGACTCAACACGGTGGGGATAGCACAAGGACTTAAACTCTCTCTTACCAATCCTTTATCTAATAATTCTTGAACTTAGTGCTTGATCTCTTCATTTTCCTTTGGTGTCAACCTATAGGCAGCCTTGTTTGGAAGATTTTCTCCTAGAATCAAGTCTATGTGATGGCTAATGCTTCTCAATGGTGGTAACTCATTAGGTAAATCATCTAACACAATGTCAATGTAATTTTTCAACATATCTTGAATCTCTAAAGGAAAATCAATCAACTTAGTACTAGTGACTACACTCTTTGGCTTACCATTCACAGCAAAGTTTACCTTTTCCTTCTTCATTTGATGTAGAAATTCTTTACCACTCACTATAAATACTTTAGAATTGTATCCTACAACAACAACATCCTCTTCTTTCAATGGTGTGAGTGTATGCTTGATCCCATCCTTTTCAAACATATATGTATTTTGCCTTCCATCATGCATGGCCTTCCTGTCAAATTGCCAAGGCCTTCCAAGCAAGATATGACATACATCCATGGGCATGACATCACATAAAATATGATCTTTATATGTTCCTATCTGAATATCTACTTTACATTGTTCACTTACTAGGAGTTTGTGTCCTTTTTGTAGCCAAGAAACTTGATAAGGTGTAGGATGTACCTCCTTCTTCAAGCCTAGTTTCTCCACCATCTTAGTTGACACAAGATTGTTAGTACTTCCACTGTCTATGATGACCTTACAAAATTTCCATTTACTTTTACATGTGGTTTTAAATAAAGTTTTCCTTTGAGGTGGTTCTACAACTTCTTTATTTGGCTTTAACAAGATTCTCTTCATTAAAAGAGACTCACCTTCTTCTGGGGTATCTTCATAAGCTGCTATAACTTCTTCATTTTTTTCTTCACCTTGGGTCACATGTACACTCCTCTCATGGCTGGTAGAAGGGTTCTCTTGACACTCATATGCCCTGTGTCCTACATACTTGTTGCACCTAAAGCATTTGCCCATGAATCTTCCTCTTCTTCTTTGATATCCTTGGTATGGCCTTCTTCCTCTTGGTGTATAGCTGCCTCTTGAGCTTTGTGAGCTGCTAGCCTCTTCATGAGATGTTTGCAGTTGTCTTCTACCTCCTTGAAATCCTCTACCTCTGATGGATCTACCCCTTCCTCTTGAGAAGGATGTTTGTTTCCTTGCAATCTTCTCTTCAGCTTTCAAGGCAAATTGATATGCCTCCTCAACTGTCTTAGGAATGAGAAGACTAATCTCATTTTGAATGGAAAATTTTAACCCATTAGTGTATCTAGCTACCTTCTCTGTGTCATCCTCAATATGACCTGATCTTATAGTCAACCTGTAAAATTCTTCAGTGTATTCTTTTATAGACATCTCTTTTTGCTTCAAATTTTGTAATTGCTTAAAAAGATTTGATTGATAATATTTAGGCATAAACTTACCTTTCATTTTTGCTACCATTCTATCCCAATTTCTGATCTTTGGATTCCCTTTCCTTCTTCTTTCTTCTTGCACTCCATCCCACCACAGGGATGCATGGCTTTTTAGCCTTGTCATGGCATAATTGACTTTCTTATCATCTTCTTCAATTCCTTCATACTCAAAGTATTTGTCTAATGCATTAATCCAATCAATTAATTCTTCCACATTCAGATTACCTTCATACATTGGAACCTCCATTTTTGGCTTTGTGTTCACCTTCATAATGGCTCTGATCAACCTATCTTTAGCTATTTCTTCTTCCACCACCACTTCATCTTCTTGTGGCTCCTCTTCTCTATCACTAACTTCACCCATGTCAGTGCCTCTTCTTTGAGCCATCTCTAGGTCTTGTAGCCTAGCTGTCAGGTTATTAATCTCTTCTACCAGTGCAACCTGTCCTCCAGGTCTCCTTCCTCCAGCTCTACCTCTGTTCCTAATTCTCATGGCCATCTTGCTTCTTCTTCACAAGTCACGTTCTTGATCTTTAGATTATGCACAATCCCTTGGGCTCTGATACCAATGATGTGCAACTCTAATACCAAAATGATGTGCTGGGCTCTCCTTGTGCACATTACAGATTCCTCAGATATAAACTTGCAGAGTCTGTAGATATGGACCTGCAAAGTCCATAGATTTCCACGAAGGCTCTTTTCTTTTTACCAAAAAGCATAGAAATGCTGCAGAGTCCATAGTTATGAAACTACAGAGTTCATAGATTTCTATGAAGGCTTTAAGGATTGGAGAATTTGAATGCAATAAAAAAATTCATGATAGCTGGGCGGTCACCTCTAAACAAAATCGACCCTTCAGAACCTTCGCATGACTTCACATAACGACCCTTCAAATTTTGGAATGACCAGCATTGGTATGCAACCCAAAAGTGACAGCTTCACAAGTGCATCAATTCATATGATTGGTGACAGACCAAACATTGGTTTTGTTTTATATACAAAGTATCACGTAACAAATAACAAATAGCCAGCAAACAACAAACAACCTTATTTGAAAACCACCAGAATTGTATCAACAAAAAATAGACAACCACTTCTCAGAATTGATTTGTATCAAGAAGAATACATACTTTATTCATATTGCTAGAAAATATACATATGATGTTGTCTGCACACTGCAAATCTCTCCCCCTATGCACCCTGCATTCATTCATCCATATATCTCTCCCCTGTTTCACCCGAAAATCCCCATAAAACCATAATTTTGTTTAACTTAGATACTTAATCCTATATTAGACTAAACAACAACAACTTCCTAAAAAATGAACAAAATGGTTCTTCTAACCTAAGAAGACTCAGATTCCAAATATCTCACCTAACAAACTTAAAATCTGCAGAGGTAAGATATTGGTTTTTAAAAAAAAAAAAATTAAAACCAGTATTTAAATAAACAAATTTGAAAATGAAGAAATGGAGGGAAACTAATTTAACCAAGAGCATGACAAATAAATCCTAGCACGAAGATGCTCCTGCATCAGATGAACTTGGGGCCAATTGATCCCAATATCACATCATTTAGTTTTAACTAGTAATTGGGGCTCAAATTGGACCAATATGCATCCCCAATTAATTTAACTGACTAATTGGTTTAATTAGAGACATAATTGGGATAACTGAGCCCCATGTTGCATTTTTTAGTTAGAATTGCATTCACAAAGATCAAATTACCATATTTATGTCCCTTATTTATTAAATAAACTTAGTGATTTAATTATCAATGAAATTGATCTCAATTGATCATAAATTGCACAATTTAATCATAACTAGGTTTGAATGGCTCAAATTAGCCCAATTTTTACCTTTCATTACTCTAATTAAATAATTAGTTCAATCAGTGATGAAAGTGGGGTCAATTGAGCCCAAAATAATAGCATTTAGTTTAAATTACATTCACAGGGCTCAAATTCACTTGAGCTAAATCCATGATTGATCCAATATACTAACAGGTTCAACTAAGAATGATATAGGGGCTAATTGAGCCCCAAATTACATCATATGGTCATAACTACATTCAAGATGCTTAATTTGGCCCAAACTACATTCTAAATTGATCTAATCAACTAATTAACTCAATAATGACAAAACTAGGACCAATTAAGTGTCAATTCACATCTTTTAGTTGTAACTAGGTTTACAACATTTTAATTGGCCTAATATATATCCCTATTTAATCTAATTAAATAATAAATTCAAACATTGATAAATTTGGGGCCAAGTCAACCCCAAATCATATCCTTTAGACACAATTATATTCATGTGGATTAAATTGGCCCAAGCCTATGTTAGTAATTGATCTAATCCACTAATTAGTTTAATCAATGACAAAATCAGGGCCAATTAAGTCCCAAATGACATATTTTATTCCTAAATACATTCACAAGGGGCCAAATTATCCCAAGGATTGTCCTTGATGGTTCTAATCAACTAATTAATTCAATCAATGATGAAATTGGTATCATTTGATCCCTAAATAATAATTTTTAGTTACAACTAGGTTCAATGGGATCAGATTGGCCCAATATGTGTCCTTGATAGATCTAATCAATTAATTAGTCTAATCAAGTCTAAAATCACATTGTTTAGCTATAACTAGGATCATAGTACTCAAATAAGACCAAGTTATGTCCTTAATTAATCTAATTGACTAATAGCTTCAATCAGTGATGAAATTAGGGACAATTAAACTTGAGCTAGATCCTTGGTTGATCTAATCGACTAATAAGCTCAATAGGTGATGGAACTAAGTCCAATTGGGCCTAAAATCACTTTTACTAGTCAAAAATATGTTCACTAGGTGGAAATTGGCCCAAGATTCATCCCTAATTGATCCAATCAACTAATTATTTTAATGAGTGATAAAATTAGGGCTAATTGAGCCATAAATTGCATTTTTAAGTTACAAATATGCTTACATGGCTCAAATTGGCGCAAGTTACATCCTTGATTGATCTAATTGACTAATTGGTTAATTAGTGATGAAATTGGGGGAATTTGATCCCTAAATTGCATCATTATGAAAAACCATGTTCACAGAGGTCAAATTAGCCTAAGTCATGTCCATGATTCATCTAATTAATTAATTAGTTTAACTAGTGACTAAATTGAGCCCAAAATTGTATTGTTTACAAGGCTAAAATTTGCCCAAACTATCTCCCCAACTCATCAGAATGTCTAATTAGTTTAGTCAATGATGAAATTAGGGAAAATTGAGCCCCAAATCACATCATATAGTCATAATTACATTCATAATTTCACATGGCTCAAATTTGCCAAACCTACATCAATGAATTATCTAATCAACTAATTTTTTGTCTAATTTCATGGAATTTAATGTCTTCAAGGCTCTCCTTTTTTCAAGATCTACTTCTTCCACACTAATTAATGTTTCAATTGAAATTACCATGTCCAATTGTATTTTATTCAATTTAGAATCATATTCAAGATGGATAAGAGTTAATCGATCCTTTTTAAATGATAAAACTTAATATGTAGAACATGTTAGTGAATTTATATTGAATGATGAAAAAAATGAATAAACACAATATAATGAAATGTTTATCCATAATGAAGTTTTTGAGCATGATGATACATTTAATTCACATGATGATAATTAACATCACATAAGTACCCAAATAAACTCTCTCTAAATGAAGAGGAAATTATTTTACTTATAAAGTCTAGTGTTAACATAGGCTTGAATCACCCTTCTATGGTTGAAGTGATAAAATAATTAAATTCAAGAAACAATGTATCCTAGGAGGCCCACACCTCAAAGGATAATCCAACAATCACTAAGGTATTTGATTAAAATATATGAGAAGATATTATAACCTATGCAAGGTATAATGGGAAAACATGTAGTTAGATGTCATGCTCAATTTTTATAGGACTATGCATTTGAGATGAAAACCCATACAAAATGATGTCATTTATTTGTTGAAATGATGAAAATGCAAAAAATGTGCTTTGTTATGCATAATTTAGTGTTAAGAATAAGAAAAATTGAGGGAAGAACTAATGTAATAGTAAATAATCTATGCAAAATTTAATTCAATAGGTAACACAACTCAAAATAAATATATTAATGTGGAAAGATGAGTAATAAAAGAGTCTTTATTAAGCAAGACAACATCTATAGGTTGATTTCTTAGTCAAACAAGTACAAACTTTAACTTGAATAGGAAAATTCTAATCAAATTTATAAGAAGAATAATATGACACAAAGACCCTCTACTCACATATTTGTTGGGAATTTAGTGATAGACTCCAACAAAAAGATAAGGTCTTAATTGAAGAAACAAGACATGTGATTTTAAAAAAAATGGTATGATAACATAAGGATCTCACCTAATACTTAAGATGTTAAAATAATAGAATATTCAAAAAGCCATGAGCCACATGTGAAACACTTATTAGACATGACCCAAATATAATTATATAAGAAGTTTTGTGAAACATTTAATGGACAATTGGTGGTTAGCCAAAGGTAATTTGATATGTGCAAGCTTTTCTACATCAAAATAAACCAAACGTGCACTACCTTTTTTTATATGATCCATGTTGAATTTTTTATGCAGTACGATATTTTTCATCTTATACATTATTACCTATATATAGACAAGATTATACATGAATGCATGGTGGCTTCTCAACCTAAAACATTAATATAATTAACATTAATTATTTTGTATCTAAGACCTAAGGGGTAGCATTTTTTCCAAAGAATGATTATTTGTAATATGTAACACTTACGTTCATTCATCATATTTGGCCAACTATATACATGAGGAAATTTCACGTGAATATGGAAAGAAACTAGTTAATTTTAAATATGTAAAGTATGTATTAATAAATGGAAAAGAATCATCAAGATGTGATTTGGTTAAACCCAAATATTTGAATCTAATTTTATGATTTAATTCAAGAAGAATATTATTTATCAATATGCAAGACACATACACCAAGACAAATGATTAGATGATCAATTCAAGTTAGGCAAGGAAAACTTCCCACTTGGAACAATTATTTTAGCTATGGACTTTGTTGAAAACTACACACTAAAACCATAAATTGAGGTTCAATCCCAATACTATAATTAAATTCAAGTTGGTATTTTGGTGCATATAAAATTTATACATGTATTTGATGTATAAATTGATCCATATCTAAGTAATTTATTTAAAATTTGAATGAGCTTAAGCTCAAGTGTGCATATAAAAAAAAGGGTCACTCCACTTCATTTTTTATTCATTGAAACATATTATAATATATAGTGTGAATTTATCCTATCAATAAGGAGTCAATGTTATTCTTTTATCCCAAAAAACATTCATTAAATCCATTACATCTCGCTACCACTTATCTCTTCTAGAAACTATCACCTTTATTCTCTCTCAATATTTTATCTACATGAGTATGAAATTCACTTAAAATAAGAATCATCCTCTCAACATATTTATTTTACACTCACTAAATAATATTTAACCATGTGGAGTGATAACTTAACTAACCTATGCACCCATGTGAGGATTAATTCCTCAACATTCTATCCTTAGTGTGAATATGGGGAGAGGAAATAAACATATATATCCCCCTCTTAATATGGATGTTGGGTTCATGTAACAATGTGTCCATTGGATATTATTACATTGGAGAACATTTGTTGTATGCAGGAAAGTTTTTTACATGTTTTTTAAAATTACCTTTCAATATAGACTTATTTGAAACTTTCAATCATAAGTGAACCGACGTTCACAAGACTACACACAAATAAGATACAAAACTAAAGATGCAAAACACTTTTGACTTTCTAATTAAAAAAAAAAACACTTTTGACTTGCTAATTTCAAAAAATTGACTCAATATGATACACAAAAGATTCTAGATTTTGACATTTTTGATAAAAAATAATATTAATTACTAAACTTAAACATAAAATTTTAAAAATATATTAAATATTAACATATTAATATAAAATTAAAACATAAATTAAATAAAAAGACATTGAAGCCAAAATTAATCACATATTAATATCACCTACTATCATATAAAATGATAAACAAGAAATAAAGACTAATAAAAAACTATAAAGACATTAAAGAAAATAAACTAAAACATAAGCATAAATGTAATATAACAAATATAAAACAAAAATTAAAAAAATTAAATCTAAATGTAGTCACCTCTGAGAAGTTTGGCTTATTTTTCTCCATTCGACAAGGGTGCTCATTGGCTCACACCTTGTATGTGCTTGTAGTTGAGGGTTTTAGATATCTTCTTAGCAATGCCCAAGCTAGGGGCCTTTTAAGGGAATATATCTCCCTCCAATTGCCATGAACCCTCAAGAAGATTGATTAATCATCACATTATGAATGACTCCTTCCTGACCCTCATTAAGGATTAATATAATGTGGGAAATGCCTTGCAATGTGTCAACACCTTCTACCTGACCTTTGGCTCTAGTACCCAATGGTAGAAAACTCATTGCTACAATCTTACCTCCCTCCATTGGGTTGATAAATTTGGTTGGAAGTGGATCCAATAGGATGAAGTTTTAAATTTCTTAGTATCCCCTTTGCTTTTGATGCTTCGCTACCTTTGTTGTGGCAATATGTTGTTGACAAAGTTGCCAAGAAGCTAGATTACTAGGTGACCAAGTCTCTTTAATTAGCAAGAAAATTTAAAATATACTCAAATATTATTGCAACCACCCATGTGTACTACTTTTCATGTTTGGTACCTTCTAAGAAATCATACCAAAAGTTAGAATAATTGCTTTGGGCCACTTCCCCACAAGGTAAATGATTTCACAAGGTGGCTTAGGAATATTTATGCCTCACACGTGATGTCAGAGGGATGAGGCTCATGGACATGGCCTGGCAAGAAACTGCCTTATGTGCCAAATAGATTGTGTGGGCCATTAAGGGCCAAAAATCTTGAAAGGTGTTGTTCAGATACTATATCACTTCAGGCTTACCTAAGGGTAAGAAAGCCTAGATTTACTTTTCATTTAGTCTCTGATCTAATCATAAGATCCTTTATGGCTAAAAGCATCGAGAAAGCATTAAAAATATTAATACATGGCTTCTCTAGAATGGTTCTAGTTTCCATAATGGGCTATCTGCTAACACCCACTCTCTTTAGTGGTCTCCCATTTTTAATCTCAATGAAGTGCCCCTAGAAGAAGTCCCTTACTATCCAAGATATCTTTTGCAGGTGAACTCACTCTTGGCTAATTTGGGAAGAGGCAAAAGCCAAATTTTGGTTAGCTAATATAGACTAGGAATCCTACCAAGAGATTCTCAACAATGTGCCACCTTCCATGCTCCATAAAATCCTAGTCCTCTCCACTCAACCATGGTATAAGGATTGGAAGTGGTATGTGGAGACCTCCTTTCATAATTGCACTCCTTACTTGGATATGGATGGCTCACTCCCAATTTTTCCATGGTGCATAGGCTTAATGCCCATTGGGGGATACACTCATCTATTTCAACATGGAGATTTCACTTCAACACTATCTGGGCTTGTGTGGATCCCAAACTTGCTCATTTTTCTTGGTGTATACTGCACCAAGGATTACCCATTAGCAAAAGACTCATCCAAATAGGAGTCCACTTACCTACTTTCCCTTTTTATGACCACCTTGAGATGCTTCCTCATCTTTTCTAGTACCACCCCAAATCTCAAAGGGTCTAGACTTAGATCCATGATCTCTTCAGGCCTTTGGATATAAAACCATGATGCCCTTCAAATATGCACAAGTTTGGCATACTTTGAGAGCAGATATTCTTTTATAGCTTTAGAAAGAAGTAAATAATTATATGTTTAATCATATTGTTGTTGATTATAATGTTTTTGATTTAAACAAGTCCTCTATCATATCTAATGTTTTTAGATTCAAGTTCAAGCCAATAAAGTGGCTATGGAGTTTAGGCACCTTCAGGATCTCCTCTCCTACTTAGGAGATTCTCCTTGTGCAATGGCTCAAGTTTTACCATCTCTTCTTAGGGATCCCAAACTAGAGGATAGAATGGCTTTGCCACCTCATGGTGGGCATCATCACCTCTCATAGAGGTACCCCATACTAGCATATGTCCCCTCCTAGAAAATAGTAAGGGTGGAAGCCATCACTTCCTTCCATACTGGGCAAGATGGCTAGGATGCTCCCCCTCCTCCTTTGTGCCTAAATGCTTGGTGGGCACCACCTAGAGGTTGATCAGATGTGCTACATAAGTTCCCCAAGCTATCTTTGGCCATTTCACCCACTCAAACATAGGAAGATGATGATAGGGACACTACTCAAGCTACTAGATGGGAGCCCATTCCAAACTTGCCTAGCTTGGGCTAGGGTCTAGATGATATGGATCCATGACCTCTCAGCCTTGCTCTTATTTAATAATTTTTTTTATATGTGATTTCTTCTTAGGATTTGCCTCATTTTTTGATACTTTTGTGTGACTACATGGCATGCTCTCATATCGCCTATATTTTTTTATGAATTTTTTATATATTTTTTTAAGTAAATATATGGATATATTTCATAAAAAGTTTTTAAATACATAACAAAAAAGAAACAACCTAGATAATAAATCTAAAATGCAAAGCAACTATGGATCAACCCTAAAATAAGGGAGTTGACATTTATTTTATGTAAAATCGAGGAGTGGTTTTGAGAAGAGGAAAATTACAGGTAGTGAGCTAAAGAAGCAAAATCATGGTACTTTCATTTCAATGTGGTATAGGATCAAATATGCAGTCATCACCAAGGAATAAGGGTTAGGCAAAGGAGATCTAGGTAGCAGCCATGTGAATCTTATTGAGGTCAAGGAGGTGGAAATTCTATGGCCTCCTTCTATCCAATTTAGTTTAGAACAATTAATTTTGTTTATCAGTGCTAATCTAAATATAAAGAAGTGCAAAAAAATGGTGAAAAATGTAGAAATAAATTCTAATGATAATAGTTTCTCTTTATATTATATAATCCTTGAAACCTTTATCTTTAAAACCTTATGTTCAATAAATAATGCTTCTCACCATTAAATACACCTCCTTCTACATTTTCATAGAGAAATCAACCACTACAAAAGTGTGAATGCCCTCATGTCATGATCTAAGCCTCTGTATGGCCTAGTATAGAAAACAAATATGGATGATGACATTTACAATGTCAATTCCCTTCAAATATTAAAACCAAAAATAATGCAAGTGAATATTTAAATGCAATTATTCACTACATATATCTCAACAAATCCTTCACACAAGGAGTTGCATCTTAGAAATATTTTCTTTGTTTTTATTCTTCCTCAAATCTGAAACACACCCATCAACTAGAAAATTGGTAAATATAGAAATAAACACACACACATACATACATTAATATTTTTTTTCAATTTTATATACATATGTATTAAAAAAACTACAATTTAATCATTCATACAAATGATAACATAGATGTATGTGGTATGCACTACCCTTCAACTATCAAAATGAATGGAAAGTCTCTTGAATGATAAGAATTTTACACATGGTTTGAATTTCTTAGTCTTATTATGAATCAGACTTGGATTTATATATAAGTCCCATAGGTAGAACAAGCTCTTATACTAGTGTATAAATTATTCCATATCTAGGTAATTTCTTCAAAAGGTGAAGGAATCAAAGCTCGAGTGTGCATATCACAAAAAATGGGTCAATTAACTTGATTATTTATTCATTGAAATGTATTAAAATATATAGTGTAAATATCTCCTATAAAAAGGATTATATAGCTCCAAGAGTCTGAATGGAACCACCAATGTTTGGCATGGTGCTAAAGTAAACCATTAAGAGGCTAGAAGGCCCAGGGCTTTTATGGGCTACAAGAGGTCTATAGTGTCATTTCAATTTTCTAGATTTCACCAAGATATAGATAGACTTATGAACCATTTTAGGGCTAGCATGATCAAATGTACAAAGGATGCAAGTATCTCGAGTAGATCCAACCATAGTAACACAAGTAGCTAAGACTAAAGTATTGATTGCATATAAATTACAAAAATAATAATACCAACTAAAGAGAGCTAAAAAATGAAATGTAAATCTAGATACTAAGGCACTTTCAGGCCAAATGAAATATTTTTTAAGAAATAAATATGTTTTCAATAAGAATTTCAAGAGAATGCCTAGTATAGGTTTGAGTTATCCTTCGAATTCAACACTATTATCTTCTAATAATGTAATGCTCTAGTTTAGCAAGAGAGGGAGATTGTTTAAACAAGTTGTCTAGTTAATCTTGAGCATGTAGAGTCATACTATGTAACAAAAATGTTTCCAATGTAAGCATAACATGTAATGGTAAATATTTCAATCATTGAAGATATATTGAAACCATATATAGATTCATAAACTTTAGAAACTATTCTAAATAATGGAAAAAACAACTAAATCACCAAAAAAATCAAACCCTAGCATATATACTACACAAAATAATGGAGTTTCACTTTACATAGAAAAGTTCCCTTAGACCAAGCTCTTAGAAGATCTGTAGATATTATACCAACCAGGAATCCAAGCTAAGAAGTAATGTAGTAGGAAGACCAAACTATGTGCAAACTAAAGTTTAAACCAAAAGGCAAGAGAAAAGGAGGAAGTGAAGTGAGAAATTTTAATGGTGTAAGAGATCTAATAATGTGCAAAAATTAGGTGCACTGCCTAATGTAGAATCTAGAAGCAAGCCACAAAGAACCATGAATAATTGAGATAAACAATGGAGTCTCCAAGTAAATGTGTAGTAGTATATGGGACCCTTTATCACCAATCAAGCTCAAGAGTGCCAAGAATGAATCAAGAGAGATTCAAGAAGGCATGAGAGTCAAGAGAGGGAAGAATAATAAAGAGAGAGGGTGGATAAAGAAGATAGAGGATCAACTAAATGAGAATGAGACATATATCCTAACCCTAATCTACCAAAAAGCCTAAAACAAGCCATTTTTTACCATTTAGGTCTAAGTAGGTACTTTTGCACATGTTCTACCTAAGCTATAGCTTTTTTAAAGGAAACACATAGCCTAAGCCATAGGCTTCCTTCACACGAGATGCAACATGGGTCAAACAAGGCCTTAATTTAGTCAATAAGCTCTCAAAAGGCCTCGATAGGTCCCTAGAGGGCTTGTCTTGCGTGAGAAAGGGCCAAGATAGACTAAGGATGTATGGAGGGTGAGAATAAGATGCAAGAGAGGTCAAAGAAAGTGGATAATGTCTTAAAGTGGTATGACCAAGGTTAGTAGTCTACATTTGAGTTGATGTGTAATCATAGGGAGGAGTAGGGTCATAGGAAGTACGATTACATATTCCCTTGAGGTATAAATAGTTAGTGTTGAAAAAATAAAGAGTGATGTGCATTACTTAGAGGCCATAAAAAAACAAAAATAAATAAATAAAAAGATAAAAGGAAACATTACCTACACTTACCAAATAAGGATGATGGTAGAAGAAGTTGATGACATGGTTCACGAGTGAGAGTACAAATGTTGTGTAATCCAAAATCCAACTCTAGCTTGATCTATAACTCCTACAAAGAAGGGACATAAGTGATATCAAATAAAATCATACTATCTAGAATGACATTCACTATAACATCAGCCCTAATGTTATCTCTATGAGGGATATGGGTAAATTATATGTCCTCAAAGAAAGAGAGCAAATCACACACCACCTTGAAGATGGGGAATAACTCAGAGCTAAGGATGACCCATACACTAATGAGTTAAGACACAACTAAGTGTGAGTTAGAAAATAACTACACATAACACATGCCTAATTCACAATCATTGATCAAGGCACCAATGATTACGTGATACTTGGTGGCATTATTCATCTCACCAGTAAGGAAGAAACTAGCCATAATAAGCTCATGGCCCCACATATCATTGATAACCCAACCCATAGCTACCAATCCTAGGTTACCTTAACTACCACCACTTGTATGAATCACCACTGAGAGGTGCACCATGATGGGGGTTAAGAATGCAAGACTAACAAATATCAAAAGGTGATCTCAAAATGAAGTGGTGTAAGTGAGTTGAATTAGGGAAATAATTAAAGAAACCAATCCATAATCATAGTGGTTTAATAACACTAGCCATGGTGAGAGGTAACAAGGGCAAGTAGGGGGAAGTTCAGAGAAGATGAAGACCAGTCGATAAGACTAGAGTAAGTCCTAAACCACCATAGCTAGCTAAAAACCCTACCTATAACCACAATGAATAAGAGAGAGAGAGGGATTTAGAATAGATCAAATGCATAAAATCATATAAATGAATAATTAAAGAAGTATAGCAAGTAACTTCTATCCTTGGGTGCCCATGAAAAGGGGCATAGGCTTAAAAGGTCAATAGGGAGCCGAAAGGGGTCTTAAGAACCAAAATAGGGCCAGAGTGTGCCCAATGAAACCTCAAATTAAAAAATGGAGGATACCAATGTGCTCATAATGTGATAAAACCTCTAAGTTATAGGTATTCCTAGTCTACAATTAAAAAATGGGTAAAACACCCAAAAAGGGCCCATAAAAAGTGAAAAAAGGCTAAAAAGAGGAAGAAAGAGAGAAAATTCACTCATTTTAACTCTTGTGTTTACTCTCAGAGAGCCAAAGGAGAGATCATGAGCAACCAAATCCCAAGAGAATAAAATGGGGACATGAGAGAACATCAGAGATGTACATGATGGTCTAGGTAAGCTCTATGAACCAATTTTTGCAAATTTATTCATTTTTTGGGGGGTTTAGAAGGCCCTAGATGTGTTTTAACTCATACTAGATGATTCAATGGGTGAATCAGATGAAACAAGCACACAAAATGATGGGCTAGGAAATTTAGATAGAATGAGACTAATGGGGGCTCAAACTATAGCCCATGGAACAAGAAATGGGGAGCCCTAGGGCTCCCTAGTGTGTCCCAATATAGGCCATGGCTTCACTGAGCTAGGGCACGGCCTGGGCACTGCCAAGCTATGGCTTAGCCTACTCAGATCATGGATTTACCTAAAAATTCATAGCTTAGGGTAGGGAAGCTTGATGATAGGGCTTGGGGAGCTTAGGAGAGCTCATGAGGTCTCAAAAAGGGGAAAAAATAGGAAGGAAGAAATAAAACTAATCTAGATAGATAAAAATGGTCATTTTTTACTTATTCTTGCTCATGTTTTGGCTAGTAGACTAATCCATTTGCCTATTTTATTACTTTTGTAGACACATAAAGGAGTTAGAATACTAGAGGAGGGAAGACCTTCATAAGTTTTAGAGTGGCCAACAGAATGAGATGGGTCATGTGAGTTGATCGACTGGGAGAGAGTCCTATCATAGTTGGCTAAGGAGGTAAATAGTCTACATGTGGCAGACCAAGATCACCTACAAAGTGTAGGACTTTTGAAACTAATAAAAATGCCATCATTGTATTACTCCAAGGGCCTAGTGAGCATGTTATTACTAAATGGGTACTAGAGAGTTATGTGTTCTAGTTGGGACTCCAGTTAGAGGTCATCCTTAGCATTAAGGATGTCTACCAACTCTACAAGGTAGAGTTGATGGGTCGAGAGATACAGATACCACCTATATAGGATATAGTGGTATCATAGCTCTACTTGGTGGGACTCCACCCTTATCAAAACAATAATGGAGTGTAGATCACATAGATGTCACTGGGGGTACCCACTCTCAAGATAATGATAACAAGGACTATGGTCAAGAGGATCTACATAGACCAGAGTATAGGGAAACTACCACTCTCATGGATAGGAGTTGTCTAATGTGTGGAGGGAAGATAAAGATATGTTTGAGTCTAGTATATCCTAGGTGGATTTTATTAGTAGATGGATCACATATTATACATAGGGGTAAGCAAATTGAAATAGCTTAGATTACACATGTCTTGGGCTTATTATAAGATCTTATTGACATAGTTGAGGACACCATATGGAAACAATGCATACCTTATACTGGAGGAAGGCATCACATAGAATATACAATTTTCACACAAGGTTGGGCCTATGTGAACCACCTTAGATTTAGATGTAGTAGGCAGTTACATCTGTGATTCCCACTATTTTACAACATGGCTAAAGGATGCCAGGGTAGAGCCCTATGTGGGAAGAGAGGATATCCAAGGTCCACAAGGGTCATACCATCATCTAAGGAGATAAGCTCCAGTAGAGCAGGAGAGATGAACATAGCCCAGGCCAGTTGAGGCTGAGCCTAGTAGGCAATTAGGATATATTTAGGGGGTGATAGTGGAAAGAGGCCTCCATGATGAGGACCACCACCACCAAAAGGAGCATGACTTATAGGAGGGACACAAAGGCCATCAACATTACCAAGTAATAGAAGTGTATTTACTAAATATCAATTTATCTTTATACTTCATCCTTAGCAAGATCTGATATGTAACTAACACATATGCTCTATATGTGTTTACAAGAGACTATCTTAGCTAGACTAGATCCTAGGTAGACCTACTACTAAGGGAGTTATTCACTGATGTGGTGAGGACACCTATGATGGAGTGAGTTCCACATTACTAGTAGGGATAAAGCCACATACTCACTTCTAATAGGTGGGTGCATGAGTCTCACTTGAGATGCCAAGGGAATGACACTTGATACCATAGATAGAGGTAGAGTCACCATAGAACTAGGCATCTATGGTAAACTAGAACATGGATATAGTGGAGGCCAAGGCACACTAGCTAGATCAGAGGCTAAGATCGATTGGCTATGGGTTGAGCTAGCCTAAGAGTAAGCTAGAGGAGTTGAGGCACCTGGAGTGAGGGAAAACTAGTTGGATGCATTAGAGGAGATCATAGCTCACCTAGTTGAGAGGCAAAGATTGATATCTCCACCTAGAGCATGGCTATCATAGATATCATCCAGTCATAGGCTGACTATGGTATGCATATGTATCCATACATGTGGTATTTTTTGGGGACTATGAGCATAGGTTGGCAGTAATCCATGTGATGTACCTAGAAAAAACATATATTTTTTACAATATTTATACAATGGTTTTCTCATGATTAACACGTGTGTATATTATTTTGTGTGTGATGTGTAGTTTCATCTGATATAGACTGCTAGGTACATGTGATTAGATAATAATAACTGATAATAAAGAACCCACATACACACACCTATACTAATGGCATGAGGCTTACTGGTGCTAGAATAGAGGAAAGGCTCACCTTACCACCATAGGTGACTTTTTTAGAGGGCTATTTAGGCTCTAAACATGAAATGTCTTGAGGTAAAACCCATTGATTAGGTGTCACAGGGGCTTGCCTTTAAGGGTTGAGAGATGAAAATCCCCATTCTCTAGAGAGGTGGTGATGACAAAAGGGCCCAACCACTTATGTTCATGTTTACCCTTCTTATGGTGCTCTTTATCAAAAATGAGGACCATATCACCTACCTTAAATTGACAAGGGTAAACCAACTTATTGAATTGGTGGCATTAATGGTGCTAGTAAGCATGGTTATACACAAGAGTGGTTAAGTGTCACTCATCTAATTAATCAAGTGTGAGTGTTACATTATTCCTCATCTAAAAGAGACCCAAATATCTTAAATTTTAGTGAAGGGATTAAGACCTCTAAAGGAAGAACAACCTCAGACCCATACATGAGAGAGTATGGGGTAGGATAGAGCATGAGATGTCAGTCCTTCTTAGATTGGGCAATGGTAGAGAGAAGCATCTTCTTAAAAATTTGATTTGAATACTTTGTTTTCCCATTTCCCTAGGGGTAATGGGTAGAAGAGAAGCAAAACTTGAACCCAAAGCATTCAGTGAGCTCATGCATCTTAGGGATTTAGAATATTGGGCCATTATCAACCATAATCATATCAAGAACCCCAAACCTACAACTAAGTTGGTTTAGGATAAACTTGGTGATGGTCTTCCCACACATTCCACTAAGAGGCATGGCCTTAACCCACTTTGTAAAATAGTTAATGACAGTGATGAACTAGTAATGGCCATTGGAAGAGGTGGGTTTAAACTCATTGATAAAGTTGAAAGCCCAAACTGAGAAATGCCAAGGGATAGAAATAAAGTGTAAGAGGTTATTGGGGGCATTGATGGCATCCATGGTGACTTAACACATCTTACACTTCTTGGTTTATTGGATTGCATCCTTAACAAGAGTGGGCCAGTAGTATCCCATCCTGATAATATGTTAAGCCATGGATTTCACTCCCAGGTGACCACCATAAACACTCATATAATACTCCTCAAGCATGAGAGGGTAATCTTTGGGGGAAAGGCACTACATCAATACACCATAGAGACCCCTCTTGAATAAGACACTACCAATGATGACATAGTGGATAGTGAGATTATAGATTTGATAGCATTCTTGTGAAGAAGTAGTGATGGGATAAGATTAGTCCTCAGGGTAATAAATAATGTCCTGATACCAATCATACTAAAAACCCTCAACATAGTCGACCAATTAGACCATCTCATTAGGAAAGGCATCATTAGCTAGTTTTGCATTAGGGTTGGGTAGTGGGTACTCAATGAGTTGGCTAGCCACAACCAAACCCTTGATGGGCATTTGGTTGATGATGTGGAGGTTTAATTCCTAAATCAACATGATCCACCTTGTATTCCTATTGATAAGATGTGTCTTTATAAGTAAGTGGTAGAGTGGATCAAATTGGACAATCATGTTGGTAGTCTAGCCCAACATGTAATGTCTTAACTTCTTTGTAGTGAAGATGAGAAAGAGGCACTAATGCTAAATAAGATAGTAGTTGATTTTAGGGCCAATAAATGTTTGAGATATGTATTAAATAACTCTCTCTAGTAGTATCATCCTTTTGTCATAACATGCCCCCAATGGAAAGATCAGTGATAGAGGTGTATAAGATGAACTCACACCCCTTAATGGGTGCCATAAAGATGGGAGGATTATGAAACATACACTTCAATTCCATGAAATCCATTTGGACTTTAGTAGACCATAAGAATGAAGGGTCCTTATTCAAGATAAGTGTGATGGTATGGATTTGTGAGCATACTCCTCAAGGAAACATTTGAGAAAGTTGAGTATTCCTAGGAAGGACTGCAACTAGACAAGGTTACATGGGGGAGGCATTTTGAGGATCACCTTGAATTTGTTGGGATCCACTTCAATTCCCCTCTAAAAAATGAGGAATCCAAAAATATTTCTAGTGGAAATGTAGAAAACACACTTCTCAGGGCTAAGATTGATGTGATACTTTTTGAGATGCTAAAAAATGATCCTAAGGTCTCACACATACTCATCCTAATTGTGATATTTGTTGAGGAGATTATTAACATAGAAATCAATGATCTTATGGATAAGGTCATGGAAAATGTTAGTCATGATATGTTGGTATGTGTCCCCAACATTATTCATACCCAAAGGCATGATGATGTAGCAAAAGGCACCCCACAGGGTAGTGAACATCATCTTATGTTGGTATTTATATGCAATCTAGATTTGGTTGTACCAAAATAAACTATCCATAAGGGACATGATGTCAAAACTAGTAGTGGAATCAATAATTTAGTCTATCAAAGGAGTAGGAAAGTTATCCTTTGGGTAGGCCATATTGAGATCCTGGAAGTCGATGCAAATTTGAATAGCTCCATTCTTCTGGAGAATGGGAACAATGTTGGAAATCCATTGAGGGTAGTCAAAAACTTGGATAAAGCTAATTTTAATGAGTTTTTTAATCTTTGTCTTGACTAATTGGGAGACTTTAAGTGCCATTGGTCATTACTTTTATCTAATAGGATAGGTCCCATTATCCATAATGAGATTATGGACAACTATGGGAGGATCCATACCCTATATATCGATGTATTCCCAAGAGAATACATCTAAAAATTCATGAAATAAGGTGACCAAAACATATTATTCCTCTAGAGCAAGGCTAGTACTAATCTTGATGATCTTAGGCCTTGTTGAAGTTCTAAGGCTGACATCTATATATCCTTCAATGTCCATATTTTTTCTTTCCTCAAAACACTTAGGCATAAGAAGGAGTGACTCACCTAACACTTCAATTTCAATTGTCAAGACATTCACCATAGGAAGGTTGGGGGTTGGTCCATCTATGATAGAAATATTCAAACCAAGATGATCAAGGGGATAATGATACTTATGACAAGCTCACATGAGTTTGGTGTAAGCTTTTCTCTCCTTGAATAGGTTGTGTGTCGTAACATGAATGAAAAAACACTTGAGATCAGAATCATCCACTCTAGTGGTCTCAATAGGAGATGCATGGAGAGAGTCTATACTTTGATGGGTAAAACATGATGAAATGGGGAGCTTAACATCTAGGAAACATCCTAGAAAAGATCACCAAAAAGGGATGAGTTAGCCTAGCATCATGGAGTAGAAGAGGGAGTTAAATAATGCATGTCAGACTCTAATGGAATGAATGCTAATTGATACTCAATCAGATCAAAATGTTCATTCTTGAATAAATTAGACTCAAAAATAGGGGGTGTATGAGAATATTTATACCACTATGAGGAGACAACTAAAGCCTCGCTTAAGGTATTTTTATTTGCATAGAGAAATTCCCATGGATCTAGGTTATCCTCTAAGGTATGAACCTCACCTTCATGCACGAAATACACCATGTGAAACATGGCCAACATGATGGCCTACATGCTAGTAGTCCAAGGATGGCCGAGAATCATGTTGTATAAAAGATCAAGGTTTAACACACAAAACTCGATTCTAACTATCTTGGGGCCAAATTTGACTTAAAGCTTCACATTCCCCATTAGTGTAACTATGTCATTATTGAAAAAAACATAGTTATGGAAAGAATCAGAGAGCTTCTTTTGACTGATCATGAGCTCATTGAACACACATAGGGGCATGATATTTAATGTATCTCCTTCATCTATGATGCACCACTTAATGTGGTAATCATCAAATTAAGTTTTGATATAGAGAGGGAACTGGTCCCTCTTTACCAAAATTGAAGCATCTAGCAAAGAGGCTAGATCAAAAAATAAGTCAAGAGGATGAGGGTGCTTCTGTACATCAAAGTTGAACAACACTTCAACATCATCATATAATGGACCCTCACAAGAGATACCAAGTTCATCAAAGATGAGACCTCTTTTCTCAAGGCAAAGTCATAGAAGGTCCCAAATGGAGGTCCTAACTGAGAGGCCCTATAACTCCTCTATGATGGAATAAGGATGTTATCTAGCTTAGGGAGGGATGTTATGCCTAAATTCAAATATAACTTTAGGGTTCCCTACCCCCATGGGATAAATAGGAGGCCCAACACCACTAGTCTCTCTAATAGGGTCAATGGCTTGACCAGAGCATGTATTGACAAAGCACTTGTACCTAATAGAGGTTATTTTGATAGAAACAATAACCTTTTTACTCTCATGCTTCAATTTCCCTCTCAAGTTAGCCTAGGAGGAGTCAAAAGAGGTGGAAGAGTAAGAAGGAGAACATGGGGCCTTAGCCTTTGATTTCTTCTTTTTATTTTTCTTCTCCTTATTGTGGTTAGGTAAAGGCTCCTCAAAAACATTCAACATGTGGTTGGGTTCCTCATGAGGAGAACTCTAAGATGGAGGTGAGGCTTGTACACTAGACTTTTTGGTGGCATAATTAACATCATCATGCCCCCTCATTTGATGGAAATTGTAAAACTTGGTGGGGTCATAAGGAAACAACATTCATTATTTTATTGTGCTTGATTTAGAAGCCTTATTTTTAGATGGCTTCTTTGTCAAATTATTCACCTTGAGGATGTAATTCTTATCCTTCTTCTCAAGAGGAGAATCCACAAAACCATCATCGATTGACTTACAATTGTGGTCATGTAAATAAGATGAATTTTGGGAAGGTATGGGCTGCATGCTTGCATGCACCTCAAACACTTTGATCTTTAGACACTCATTAACAACATCATCATAAGAGGTGGGTTCATGCTTGAAGACATTAAGGAGAACTTCCTACCTCAATGCTCACATGAACATATCATAAAATTGGTCATCTAAGAACCTAGTCCTGCACGTATGAACAACTAAACGCCATCTATGCACAAAATCAAAGTTTGACTCACCCTTTTCCTGAACCATGGAGGTGAGTGACTGGATGCTAAGGTTAAAGGGACTATAAATATAAAAATATTGGAATAAGTCATCCAAAAGGAGCTGGAAACTAGAGAGAATTTGGAGGCAAATTCTAAAACTAGACAAGATCTTTGACTCACAAAGAATGATTGAAAAGCTTTAACATCATGACTTCATCTTATTCTTAATATATACACACCATCATGAATGCCATAGTATGCTCCATAGGATTGGAGTCTTGTATCCCATTAAACTTAGGTAGTTTAGGGATAATATTAGGAAGAGGAATAACACACACCCAAGGGGCTAGATGATTTTCATGGAGATATTTGTAAGCATGGTTGATAGTAGGTTGATGATGAAATTCAATAGGGGGTCATGATGGTGATGATGTTGCCTATACCCATAGGCATCACCATGACCATGACCATGGGGAAGATGATGTCAAGGTAGCTCTTGATAGGGGGTGCTCATGATGGAAATAATCTCTACCATGAGGTGGGGAATGACCATGAGAAGTGTGACGGTCCTCACAAAGATGATGGGAAGATGTAACATGATCATTGAAATAGTCATGATGACCAAAATATCCATGCTATTGATCATGTGCCATTAGGTGAGGGTCAATTAGTGGATACTAATGGTCCTAATAGGCCTTCCATGGATCTCCAATCTATAAATGATGATTTAAATCATCATGCTCATCAAAAACTCTAAAAGAAGTACTAGGAGGATGGGAGGACCCTGTTAGAACATAACTATCTATTGAGAGGGGGTGAATTAGTAGATTAACTAACTTAGTCATTTTTAAAACTTTGAATATAGAATAAAAATATATGTAAATATCACATACACACAAATATACATAACACTAGATATACCATTGAAAACCTAATATGAGAAAAACCACCATGAGAATAAATGCTATAATCTAATATTCTAATCCAACCTTACAATAAAGAACCTCACTGGTTATAGTGTTTAAGAGCACCAAACCTAAGGATACATAAATCCCTTGATTTAAGAGCACCTACTCTAAGGAAGAACTGACTCCCTAATTGAGCACCATCTCAACTTATCTGATGGCACCCACTAATCAGATCTATATTTAAAATATGAAGCTACAAATCTAGATTATAATATTGGCTCATAAATGAATCTAATTCAATTCTATATTATAGGTTTGGTTTGTAAATACTCATGCTCTACAAATCTTTCTCTTCTCTTCTCTTCTCTTCCTCTCTACCCCTCTATCTCTATGTTTTTATATTTATCTATTTGACACACTTCATCAATCTCTTGCTCGTTGCCTCTTTCTTTATCAATTTTACTATGTTTAGTAACAACAACACAACAAGCTTTATTGTATCCTATATGACATATATATAAGCATTTGATCTAGGTTTTTTCATCTTCTCTTTGTTCACTCTCATTTATTAACACATCATACTAATTCTAGACTCAATTCATATTTATTAAAAAATAAGTTTCTCATGTCTTGATCTCATGCTCCACCACCATTATTCTTGGTCTCATTACTATTTTTAGCATATAATAGGCTCTAGTGTTGATAGACATGCCATATTACACAAATTTGATCAATCACTGTAATTTATTTCATTGTCTATGTCATATTTTATGGCTTAACTACATGTTCCTCTGCTTGATCATTGTGATGAACAAACCTGTGAATACTGACCATTGATATTAAGTTTCATTCCATGGTCTAATGATCCCCATTTAATTTTCTCAACTTTAAAATGCATCTGTTAGATCTTTTGATCTGAAATCCTACGTGTGATTATATCTTCAAAGATGCATGAAATTTACCTCTATCTATGTTAAACATTGAGCTCTTAATCTCATCTCACTTCTTCCTGAGTTTTTGGAATGAATACACTACATCAATCTCATCAAACTAGCTTGATATTTAACTTGCCTCTATGTCATTAAACATCGATAACTTGATTCCATTGAGTTAAATCACTCTGTTATATCTTCATTGAATGATTTCATGCTCACTATTCAATCTTTTGATAATCTTGAACTTTATCTCTAATAAGCTCTATGAATGTGACACTTGGCATCCTTGTGTGCCTTTTGTACATTGTTGTCAATGCCTGTGCTTATGACACTTGACACCCTCACATGCCTTCTACACCTTTTCTATTAGTTCCATCTATTGAGACACTTGGCATCCTTGTGTTAATCCTTGATCATTTGAGTTTAAATTAATTCATAGGTTTACTATGCAAGATCCATGATTATGACACTTGTCACTAGCACATTTACTTGAAGGTGCCTTTGATAAATTGACTATGATACGCTTTATTGGATCTTTAACATATGATTAAGTGATAATCATTGATCAAGTTGGGATAAATATTAATTCAAGGACCTAAGAAATATAAATTCTTAGAACATTGCTTGAGCTGGTAATTACTAGGTCAAAGGAGCCTCTTGCACAATGATGATAAGGACTTAAGATATAACTTAAGTAACTGATTCTCATCTATAGCTAGTCAACATAAACATAGAAAAAGCCATGGCTTAAACCCTTATTTAACTGAGAAACCCTATAATGTCTGAGAGCAAAGATAAATCAATTCTGAGCTCATTTATTCTCAATTTAACCTATGGACCATATATTTAATATGGTCTTGAAAAACCCATAACAAATTTTCTATTAATTACTCTTCAAGTGTTCCAAAAATAGTCTCTGTAAAAGTATGACAGCTTTGCACTATGAAACTATAAAACGTGATCTTCTCTCCATCAATCATGGCTGATCCTTTAACATCAATGATAATGATATTGCCAACAGTTTCTCCCTTTGGCATTGATGGTAAACAAAGTGCTCTGATCTTATAATACTCTGCTCCTTCTCTAACATTGTTTGCATTGGTTTTTGATGAAGTTGAGTTGAAACTATTCATACCATACTTTCTCCCCCTTAGGCAATGGAACATTTTCCTAAACTCAAATTGGATACATGCTCTACTCTTTAAAGGTTTTACAAAGAATTTGCACTTTTTCTCCCCCTTTGACATCAATGGCAAAGGAAATCCAACTTTCTCACAATTTGTCCAAAATTTTCTCCCCCTTCATCAAATAAAGGAGTTTGTCCAAGAATTTATAACCATCAACTTATTAGAAATTTTCAAAAATATGCATACATGAGTTGCCTTTTCTCTCTTCTTCCAAGGATTAACAAGACTTTTATGATACTCCCCCTAGACTTATGCACTATCAGTAGGATCCAGTGATGTGAAGTAGTAGCCACCACTCCCAATTTCTATCTCAAATACTCAATTTTTTCCTTGGGAAGAGGTTTGGTGAATATGTCTACAAATTGATCCTCATTTGGCACATGCTCCATTATGACCTCTTGATATACAACCTTTTCTCTTAAAAAATAATACTTTATTGATATGTGCTTGGTTATGGAATGCATCACTGGATTCTTTGATATATTTATAGCACTTGAATTGTCACAAAGAATAGAGATAGGTAATTAGTAATCTATCACAATGTCTTATATTATTTGCTTCATCCATAAGAATTGAGTTCAACATGCCACTACAGCCACATACTCTACTTCTATTGTAGAAAGAATAACTTACTCTTGATTTTTTATCAACCATGAAATAAGTTTGTTTCCAAGGAAAATGCACCACCACTAGTGCTTCTTCTATCATCCACACTTCCTGCCCAATCAACATTTATATATTGTCAAAGTGAAATATTCATCTTTAGGATACCAAAGACCATAGTCAATTGTACTCTTGATAAATCTGAATATTCTTTTCACTGCAATGATATGTGACTCTTTAGGAGCAGCTTGAAATCTTACAACCATGCAAACTACTTGCATGTTATTAGGTCTTGATGTAGTTAGGTATAACAAGCTACCTATCATTTGTATGTACATGGCCTAATTTTCATCAAAGGACTCATCCTCTTTGCTCAACTTACATCCAATTATCATGGGAGTATTAACTGATTGGTTATCTTTCATTCCAAACTTCTTGAGCATTTTCTTAGCATACTTAGTTTGGGATATACATATCCCTTCATTAGTTTATGCTATTTGTAGACCTAGTAAAAAAGAAAGTTATCCAAGCATAGACATCTCAAACTCATTTTGCATTTGAGTAGAAAATTATTTTCAAATTCTATTATTGTTTCCACCAAAAATGATATCATCTACATAAACAACAATAATCACCATATGCTCACCTTTTGATTTGAAGTATAGATTGCTATCTACACATCATTTATTGAATCATTATTTTTGTAGGTACTGGTCTAATCTTGAATACTATGTTATTGGTGCCTATTGTAGACCATACAGAGCTTTCTTTAGTCTACACACATAATATTCATCTTATTATAGCTGAAAACCTTTAGGTTATTCTATGTGGACTTCCTCTTCTAGGTTCCCATTTAGGAAAGTAAACTTAGCGTCCATTTGATAGTCTTTGAATTTATTGTAAATAGAGAATGGTAGAAACATTCTTATGGATTCCAATCTAGCAATTAGAGAAATTTTTTCATCAGAATCTATACCCTCAGCTTTTGCATATCCTTTGCACACCAATCTTGACTTGTTTCTTATGATAGTTCCATCCTCATTGAGCTTGTTTCTAAAGACCCACTTTGTACCTATTACATTCTTGTTTGAAGATCTTGAAACTAATTCCCAAGTTTTGTTCTTTTCTATTTAGATTAGTTATTCTTCCATGGATTTTATCCAATTCTCATCTTTTCTAGCTTTATCATAGCTCTTAGGCTCAATTTCATACATTAGAGCAAAACTTACTTGCTCCGTACTCATTTCCACTCTTCTCCTCGTCTGAACTCCTTCATTTTTATTGCCAATGATCTGATCTATAAGATGATATTTTTGAACAAATATTTCATTTGGATTTTCAATTATTTCCTCAGCCTCTTCAATAGCTGCTTCTTCTTCAAAATCTAATTCTTCAATATAGATTTCTCTGTTAGGTTTAACTTATTTCATGCCTTCTTCAACCTTGACATTGATGTTCTCTACAATCTTGTGTAGCCTTTTGTTGTAAAATATGTAAGATTTATTTTGGGTGGAATAACCAAGAAATATTGCTTCATCACATCTTGATTCAAATCTTCCAAACTTGTCTTCTTTTCTCCTAATGTAGCATTTGCTACCAAACACTTTGAAATAGTTAACAGAGGCATGTTTTCCATACCATAGTTCATAGGGAGTTTTATCACTATTTACACTCAGTTGAACTCTATCCAAGATATTGTTTAGAGTAACTACTAAGAGGGGGGTAGACAAAAATTTACACTCAATTTCAAAACCCATTCATCATTTATTAATCTGATCTAGCAACATGAACATGAAAGCTTTAACATCCAAAGCATGAACAAGATCATGCATCATGTGAACACATCATTTATGTGGGAAACCCTCTAGGGGGAGAAAACCCACACTCAATCCTAAAAAAATAATGGAATATTGTCCAATAATATGAAGCAAATAAGAGACTTTAGACCAACACCTATTGATCAAGGAGCATCCACCCCTCAATTTAGTCCAGCTTTAACTAGACCTTTAGCTATCTCCAACTATCAAGGAGGCTAAAACCCCCTAGGTGATTAAGAACCCAATAAACCACCTCTAATCTCATGTATACCACTACTTTGATGTATTATAAAATTTATGATGACCTTCTAAAGCTCATACACCTTCAATATACTTCTCTTCTCCAAGTAGGTACACCTACCTCATATGCTCAACCAAGTCATCCTTTAGACCATTAGGTATAATGACTTGATAGCTTATGAAGCTAATCAAATAAACATGACTGATAATATTCACCCTCTAAAGGTTCTCAATGACCCATCTCTACTCCTTGACTAATCACTTTCCTTTACTTGAATACGCACACCCTCTACTCTCACACCTACAAATAGGCCAATTTGACCTCGTATATATATATATATATATATATATATATATATGTATATATATATATATATATATGTATATATATATATATATGTATATATATATATATATGTATATATATATATATATGTATATATATATATGTATATATATATATATATATGTATATATATATATATATATATATCACTCCATCATCTAACCCATCTTGGTCAACCAAGATACTTTAAATACTTGTGTTACCCTTATAAAATATCATCATACATGTCATCAAGCTAGCTCAAACACTCCATATGTCATCCACACTTCAAAACAATCTCAATCCTACTTTTGATATCAATTAGGCCTAATGCATTAGCCCTTATAGGTCATTCACCACACATGACCATCTCCATGAATAATAGCCCTCACCAATGATTCAAACACATAAAACCTACCTTAATAGATAATTTATCATTCCCACATGGGTCTATAACATTTTAACTTTAATTCATACATTGAACCAAGCCTTTTAGACTACTCACTAATAGGCGTAGAAACCCAGAAAACACAATCATATAGAACTAAAGAATTCATAAGATTTTATCAAATAACCACCTAAAAAAACACATGGATAGGTCCTCCATGACTTAAAAAAAATCCAAATCCATTTTTCATCTTCACATAGCTCACACAGTTCCAAACCAACTCACAAAAATTATTTACTTAAACTGGTCAAACACCCCAAAAACTCAGTCAAAGAACTTTGACTGCTCCAAAAAACCTAGATATAAAATATTAAGACAAAATCAATGTACTGAAGCTATGAAACTTATATAATATCACTAAGCTTTCACTCACCTCAAAATCTGCTTAGAATAGCTCAAACTAGCCTCTTCAAATAGGCTACTTGAAACTACCTATAAGCTCCAAAAACCAGTCATGATGAACATGACATATAACACTTGTGCATACACTTCCTTGATCTTCCTATGCATTAATGTGATCCTAAAACAACCTTATAACATTTACAATCACAAAATTCATATTATTTAATGGCCACTTTGCTACTGCAAACCATTATCACCGTCATGGGTTCTAATATATGCAAACAAAAGTCTAGCTATTTTATACCATCAACACTTACACATAAGTGCACTAGGAGGGATATGTCTTGAACTAAGAACCCAAACCATTTGTTCATCCCTAAACACCTAAAATCAATCATTAAATAGGTTCTCACTCTGATTTGGCTTTTGTTCACTATTTGTTCCATTCGCACTCTAGTGACTAGTTAACTTAATTGACTTAGATAATTAACATGGTGACTATTTATTACCAAAACAACTCTATGGAATTCAAGAACAAGTCCTAGCATTTAACCTCCAATAAATCTTATGAGTTGACTCAGGCAACCCTACTTTTAACACTAAAAACTTTAGAAACAAGCATATTTCTATACCATCTGATCACTACCCTGACACATCATTACCACCTGGAAAAGCCTAGAATAATCCTCTATACCTTCCAATAGTCAAACTTGGTCAACCAATCCATTTTGGGTCCTTTCTAGTAAGATCTCTCCAATCACTCCATTATGAGGGTTTATAAAGGGTTTCTGACCAGTTTACATTCTTAACCAATGTTTATAAAGCTTTGTCCCTCAATCCACTGCAAAATAATTGGAAAGGATTCTTAAGTCCATGTGTCACCTCTCCCAAAAGGCTCAGGGCCCCATGCAAAGTCTACATGAACTAGTTAATGTTGAAACTTTCCTCTCAAGCTCAAAATACACCATTCGAGTCACCTTTGAAACACATTTAGACTTTTATTGACTTTCTATCTCCTTATCTAACCTAATATCTCATAAACATACTTGAACAAACTTTCCTGACCATCTTCCATGAAAAAACAAGCTTCATCAACTTGAAAACACTCTTTTACCCTTTGTAAGGCCTCACAAGCCCACCTAGGCCAATTAGGCCAATGGCCGAACTATCTTGTAGACCACTAGCCACCTCTTGAAAACCATACACTTGAAATTTTATCACCCTATACATGTCTAACATGCATATACTAAGCATACTAAGCTCCGCATCCTAATATAGCTCTCAAAGTACTCAAAACCCCATAGGCAACCACACATAGTCAAGCCCACAAGGCATAAGATGAATTTCATTTCACCTAAAGACCACCTAGAATGACTCCAATTGCTCTGTCAACTACATGGACATACCATGTACTCTCTCTTCATTTTCTATTCCATCCACTCATGCTTCCATAGAACCAATTACCTCCACAAGCTTTCACTAGCAACCAAGACTGAGCTGAGCACTAAGATAATACATATTAGATGAAGAGCACTCTCATGCCAATTTTTCATCAAAAATGACACTTGAAATCAATGAAAACACATCACTACCACTAATCTCCCAAAAATCTCTCCCTTTGTCATTGATGGAAACATGTGCTTTACTCTCTCCCCCTTTATTAAAATGATAAAGTGAATTCATCTATCAAATAAGCTCTTCTATCTTTAATCAAGAAATTCAAGAAGCTAAGACAAGAACATAACCAAGAGTACATACCTTTCTCTCTCATACTTTTAAACTTAGAGCACACCAATTGCCAACATCAGATCATAAGGCACCCATAGTATTCCCCCTTAGACTAAGCTCCTTGCAAGAACCAACTCAGGTTATAGCTCCAAAAAACCTATAAGATCCTGGGACCTAATCACTAGGAAATCAAACTATCTCCCCCTCAGACTATATAACCCATGTATATCTATAAGACCTCCAAAAATAGCTACCATTAGTTTAAATAGAACAATTACACCATAACAATATGTAAGCTCACATACCTTTGCACTCAAGGCACCCGATAGACCATCAAAGGCACTTCAAGTATAGAACCATACCTAAATCATGCTTATAATATAATAAAATACTCATCTATAACCAAAAAAGCTAACTTTTTTGGAAAGATATCACAAAATTGCTTAATTTCTCCACTAGGCCTACTTAGACCTCTTGTAGCTCTGTTTGGCCATTGTAAACCTCATAAATTTTTGCGTGTGTACTTTTAGATCATGAAACTCTATATCTAAAGTCCATTACCATGACCCCTCAAAAATGATAATAATTAGCTCCCAACTCATCCTCCTTAGTAGACTTCCTTCTTTAGCTTACTAGCCAATTAGGCCTCCTAGAAGACCAAAACTTGAATAAATTGAAAAATAATTACCTTCAAACCAATATAAAACTTTTTTTAGCTACCCATTTATCCCATTTAGTTTATTTTCAACTTCCATCCTCTAACTCTGAAGATAGATCACTTTTTTAATCATGCCTAAATGACTAGGCCTTCAAAGTAAACCTTAGTCAAAGGTCAACCTTCGGTAAACATATAAACTTGATTTGGATACCACACCTAGAGACCATTAAAAACCAATTCCATGCCAAATTTAAATCCTTCACACCTTTGGGAACCATGACTTCCTTTAAGCCACCAAATGCATGCTCCTTATAATAGAAGCTAGTGACCACACAAAATGCTCGACTTGACATAAAAGGATTGAAAAACCTATGAAACCACTTGGAACACACCCCATTAAGGTGTATAGATAGTTTTGAGTAGCTAAATCTTCTTGACACTCACCCAGGCTCATGGACTTACTTGAGAACCACTAATTTGGACCTATAGAGCCATCACACCTATCTAACACCATGACCAAAGGATCAAAATCATACCTGAGTACCTGTTAGTCATCATAAAGTATTCTCTCATACTTAGGAATGCCAAAACCAGATTTAATAAAATTTATCCAACTTTATATCCCCAATAAAACACCAAAAGAGCATATTGGGCACACTCTAAGTGGTCATCACTACCAAAATAGAACAACTCTAACTTTTGACCACAAAACTCACATATGTGCTTATCAAGAACTCAAACCACCTAGGAATGACTCATGTAAATATTTTACATGATCCCATATAATTAAATACACCTTTCTCTTTAAAATCACTATCCATGTCAAGCATCCAAAAATGATCAAAAATGCACTTTAAGACTAGGAGACCTGAACATACCTCTTGAACAATCATCCTTGTTTCTTTCTCTTCACTAAAATGTAGAATAAATTATACCTCCTAAAGAAGGATTGAAAATATTCACAACATGTCAAAAATATTTTCACGAATTCTTCAAACAATACAAGCCATTAAGATTCAAATCACAGATCAACTACTTCTAATAGAGCAACTAAACCTCATGATTAAAGAAAACAAGACAAATCTACATCTCATAGTATTTAACATTTTTAGGCATCTTTATATCATAAAATATATATATATATATATATATATATATATATTTCCTTTTAAATACCTTTTGAGGTTACCAAAACATCAATAGACTATTGTAAATCAAAACAAACCCTTCATGAATGCATCTGCAGACTCTTTTTCAAGAATACAAGAACCTTGTGATGCTACACGACATACTCATCTTCAAAATACTATGAAATACTTCATGATTCTTCAATTATGGAAAAAATACCTCTTATAACATATAAATCTTCTTAAAAGCTCTTCATATATACATAAAAAATCAAATTTAGGAAGCACTATCTAGATTTGAAAACTCAGAACTTGTTATTTGTAGAACACTAAAAACCTCTTTATGATATCAACAACATGACAACATATTTTTCATGACCTTTTGTGGTCATATATATATATCAAATAAAATTTTCATATACTTTGATCAGCCACCTTGAGTGTCTAAGATTACCATTCAACTCAACTAGTCACACAGCTTGTCAATTTTGAGACACAATCAACTTCCATGGAGCTTTTATTGCAAAGACACACTTCCAAATATTTATTAGTGAACCAGACCTTGTCATGTAATTTTTTTACATTTTATATGAGTCTTATCCATGCATAGATATCCATAATACATTCTCTTTTACTTAGAAAGCTTCATTGATTGTCATATTTTCAATAGGTCTTAAGGAAGCCTAATTCCAATTATCATGTTTGCTTCAATGAAAAACTAATGAATCAAGATGGTCCATAAAGTACTTTAAAATGACTTAATATTTTCAAAATACAATTATGATAACTTATAATAGATCTCACCATGCTTAAAAGTTCTCAAATCACTTGCATATATTACCAAGGTACAATTAGGCTATGTTTCTCCTTCAATTATAGACCTCTGCCTTTCAAGACACCTGCACATATTTGTACCTATCATGATTTCTAACCAATATACCATATTAAATAATACCTATCATGAAACTCAGGTTTGATCTTGGATTTGGCTTTATTATAGTCCTTCTTCTTTGAACTTGCTAGTGCCAACATGCAAACCTTTATGCAGACTTTAACTCTAATCTTCACTGACTTATCCATCATAGATAAACCTTAAAAATTCACTAGTATTGAAATAAAAAATAATAAAACATGAATAACCATGACATAAACCACACTGATCAAGAACAACTCCAACAACTCTGCCAACAAGTTGATTAGGTAGACAACAACCTAACTACTCATAATATCACCTTCCAAGATAATTAAGCCTCAAGAAGGACCTGATATGATACCAATTGTTGAGAGTAACTAATAATATGGGGGGTGAATTAATATAAAATAATTTATATTAAATTCCAAAACCCATTCATCATTTATTAATTTGATCTAGCAACATGCACATGAAAGCTTAAACATCTAAAGCATGAACAAGAACATGCATCATGTGAACACATCATTTATGTGGGAAAACCTGTAGGGGGAGAAAAAAAATTCTCAATCATACAAAAACAATGGAATATTTTCCTATAATATGAATCAAACAAGAGACTTTAGACCAGCACCAACTGATCAAGGAGCATCCACCCCTCAATTTAGTCCAGTTCCAACTAGACCTTTAGCTAGCTCTAACTAGCAAGGAGGATACAACCCCCTAAGTGATTAAGCACCAACTCAACCACCTTTAATTTTATTTCTACCATGATATGATGTCTTCTACACCTGATGATGACCTTCTGAAGCATATACACCTACAATCTACTTCTCTTCTCCAAGTAGGCACACCTACCTTATTCACTCAACCAAGTTACCCTTTATATTGTTATGTCTAATGACTTGCTAGCTCATGAACCTAATAACACAAACATGAATAATCATGTTCACCCTCTAAATTTCCTTAATGATGCATATCTACTCCTTGACTAAGGTCTTTCCTTCACTTGAATGCACACACTCTCTGCTCTCACACCCACAAATAGGCCAATTTGACCTTTGTATATATATCACTCCATCATCTAACCCATTTTGGTCAGATAAGATACTTAACATACTTCTATTACCCTTATAAAATATCCTCATACATGTCATCAAGCCAACTCAAACGCTCCATAGGTCTTCCATACTTCAAAACAAGCTCAATCTTCCTTTAGATCTCAATTAGGCCTAATGTATTAACCCTTCTAGGTCATTCACCACATATGACCATATCCATGAATAATATCCCTCACCAATGCTTCAAAAACATAAAAAATACCTCCAATATATAATTTCTCATTCCTACATGGGTCTACAACATCTTTAACTTTAATTCATACCTTGAACCAAGCCTTTTAGACTACTCGCTAATAGGCCTTGAAACCCAAAAAACATAGTCATATAAAACTGAAGCATACAAAATATTTACTCTAAAAAAAACCTAAAAAAACACATGGATAAGTCCTCCATGACTTAAAAAATACCTTTAAATCCATTTATTCATCTTAACATAGCTCACACAAGTCCAAACCAACTCACACAAACTATTTACTCAAACTGGTCAAGCACCCCAAAAACTTAATGAAAGAACTTTGACTATTTTAACCAAACTAGAGAAAAAATATGAAGACAAAATATATGTAATAAAACTATGAAACTTATATAATATCACCAAGATTTCACTAACCTTAATCTTTTCTCAAAACAACTGAGACTAGCCTCTTCAAATAGGCCACTTTAGACAGCCTATAAGCTCCAAAAACTAGTCATGATAAACATGGCTTCTAATACTTGTTCAGACACTTCCTTTATCTTACAATGCATTAATGTGATCCTAAAACAACCTTAGAACATTTAAAATCAAAAAATTCATATGTTTTAATGGCCATTTTGCTACTGTAAACCATTCTCACTGTCATGGGTTCTAATATCTTATCTTACATAGACTAGTCATTTTATGAGCTCCTTCTAGATATTTTATAAGCATCATCAAAACTTACACATAAGTGCACTAGGAGGGGAAGGTCTTTAACTAAGACCCAAAACCATTTATTCTATCCATAAATATTTGAGATTGATCCTTAAATAGGTTCTCACTCTGATTGGTTTTTGTTCACTATTTACTCTATTTCCACTCTAGTGACTAGTCATCTTAATTGATATAGTGACTATTTCTTGCCAAAAACTATATGGACTTCAATAACAAGTCCTAGCCTTCAATATCCAATAAATCTTATGTGTTGACTTAGTCAACCCTACCTATAACACTAACAACTTTAGAAACAAGCATATTTCTATACCTTCTACTTACTACTCTTACACACCACTACCACTTGGAGATGCCTAGAAGAATCCTCTATACCTTACAATAGTCAAATTTGGTCAACCAATCCATTCTAGGTCCTTTCTAGAAATATCTCTCCAATTGCTCCATTGTGAGGGTTTATAAAGGGTTTTTGACCAGTTTATATTCTTAACAAATGTTCATAAGGCTTTGTCCCTCAATCCACTACAAAATACTTGGAAAGGATTCTTAGGTCCATGTTACACCTCTCCCAAAAGACTCAGGTCCCCATGCAAAGTCTACATGAACTAGTGAATGTTGAAACTTTCCTCTCAAGCTCAAAATGCACCATTCAAGCCACCTTTGAAACACATGAAGAATTTTCTTGACTTTTTATCTCCTTCTCTAACCTCAAATCTCATCAACATGCTTGAAAAAACTTGTTTTACCATCTTCCATGAAAAACCAAGTTTCATTAACCTGCAAACACTCTTTGACCCTTTTCAAGGCCTCACAAGCCCACTTAGGCCAACTAGGCCAAAGGCCAAACTATCTTTTAGAACACTAGCCACATCTTTAAAACCATACACCTAACCTCTTAGCACCCTATACATTTATAACATGAATATTCCAAGCATACTAAGATCCTCATCCTGATATAGCTCTCAAAATACACAGCACCCAATAGGCAACCACACATGGTCAAGCCTGCAAGGCATAAGATGACTTTCACTTCACCTAAAGAACACTTTAAAGGACTCCAATTGCTCTCTCAACCATATGGACATACCATGTACTCTCTCCTCATGCTCCATGCCATCCACTCATGTTTCCATGGAACTAACTACTCCCACAAGCTTTCAGTAGCAACCAAGACTGAGCTGAGCACTAAGATCATGGATATTAGACCAAGATCACTCTCATTCCACTTTATCAACACCAATTCCACTTAACATCAATGACAACACATCACTATCACCAATCTCCCAATAGATATATACTACTATTTGGACTATTTGTCTCTAGTATCCATCAAGTAAGTTGGCCTCTTTTAGCATTGTTCTAGCCATCTCCTTCACTATCCTATTTTTTCTTTCAACAACTCCATTATGTTGTGGAGTCCTTACTACAAAATAATGCCTTTTTATTCCATGCTTCTCATAATAATATATGAACTCATTTGAGGTGAATTGTCTACCTCTATCAAATCTTAAGCATTTGATTTTTTTATCTAATTTCATTCTCTACCATGACCCTAAAGATCTTGAATATTTAAAATGCCTAAGACTTATCCTTCAAAAAGTTTACCCATGTTATTACTGAGTAATCATCTATAAATAACATGAAGTATCTCTCTCCTTTAGATCTTCTTGTCTTAGTAGGACCACAAAGATCAGTATGGACTAATTCTAGAGGCTTTGTATTTGCATCCTCCTTTATTTTAAATCTGGCCCTTGCCTACTTTCCTTATTGACATTCCATGTAAGTAGTGTATGGAGGTTTGGTTATCTTAGGCATGTGCCTGACACACTTATTTGAGCTTAGCTTTACCAAGTTTTCAAAATTTACATGTACCATTCTTCTATGCCATAACCAACACTCATCAATCTTTCAAATTAGGTAGTTATTACCATTCACTTCATTAACATTATAAATGTTGCTTTCAATTTTTTTCCCTTATGTAACTAATCTTCTAGATCTTTTTATCTTATAGCCTTCTACATTAAATGTGACCTTATATCCATTATCACACATTTCACTTAGACTTAGCATATTATTCTTCAATCCTTCAACATAATGGACATCATGTGTGTAGAAAGGATTACAAAGCAAGTTAGTCAAGCATTAGTCCATAAATAATGAAACATGCATAAAGAACCAACTAACCAGGCCTATATATTCCTATGGGAATTATAAAGGATAACAAGAAATAAATGAAAGAAAAAAAACATCATATTACCTTCTCAAATGGACTCACCATACCTATGTGGCTCAAAAACATGTTTTCCCTTGATCAAGCATCCTTGTCTTTGTCAACAATGGTGATAAGCTCCTTCAATACCTCAAGAACACTCCATAAAACCTAGGCTCTTGATTGTAAGTCACTAAACTAACCTATCAATGAAGCTTTGTGGAAACAATTTAGCATTATAACTTTGTAATATTCAAGCTTATAAGATATTTGAGCATAATAACTTTGCACCAAAATAACTTAGAAATGATGTTCATGGCCTCTTTATTTATAAATTTTTGAGATTGGTCAGGATTAACCATGACCATCCATCTCAACATTGAGATGTGTAACCATGGATAATCCTAATATTTGGAATTAAATCCATAAATATCCTCAAGATGAATAAGAATTAAAGAGGCATGGGAGGAATTAACTAGGCATGGGTGACCCATAATCCTGATATTTTATGCACTTATGGCTTGATGGATGCCACCCCATAGATGATGTCACTAGGTGATGCAGCTAATAGGAATCAATTTTCAAAAGGAAATATTCAAAAACTCTCATATAAAATCCACTTAAGATCTTGATTTGGATTAATTAGCCTTAAACAAGGTTAATCAACATTTGTGTAATTATTTGAAAATTGGCCCTTAATTAATCAAAATGGTCAGAAAGTCATATTATTGGGTTATAATTTGACTCAAGAAGAATTAGAGGATGATGTTAGATGCTTTGGAATCATATTCCCATTTATGATGTTGCCAAAAAAAATAACAAAGGTATGTGATGTGTACCAATGAATTAGAATAAAAGAGTGATCTAGAGCACAAATAGCGAAATCATCATTTTGACTCAAAATGGGTTGATCAAAATTATTTGGTCCATAAAATGAATTTACCTATTTAGGGATAATTTGACCTAAATTGGTACTTGTAAATGACAAGTTTGAACCATTTAGGATATTTTATAGATTTTGACCTAAAATGTGTATTTGAGTGCAATTCGAGTAAGATTGACAATTTCAACAAATGGTGTTAGATTCTGGATGTCTACATTTTGACCCTATTTGAGAAGTCATAGTGAGACATTCAGGTTAAGCAACATATTTTCAAAGAAAAGAGCTTTCAAGAATAAATTGGAACATACCCATAATTCCCCCTCGAGAGGACATACTATGATGGAAGAAAAGGATGGACTCTTGAAAAGAGAGAGAAAGTAAGAGATTAACCCATGGAATAGATCACATCCAGATGAGCTAATGTTTACACACATGATTACCATCAATGATAAAAATATAATTAGAGGTATAATAAGCCCCAGAGATGGGGGAATGGGAAAGATATAATCCATAAATGTAAGGGAAACACTGTAAATGTACCTAATTTGAGAGTACAAGCTACACACTTACGATATTGATCAATCCCGAGACAAGTTACACACTAAAATATTGCCATCATGGGATTTAATGTGAAGAGATTGGAATTAGAGGAAAAGAGAGAATGTTTTTCTTCAAGAATGGAAGCACCACTATAATAGGTTCTCTAAAGAGAAGATAATAAGAAGTAATCCAATAGAGCAGATTTGATCATGATAAAATAGTTTTACCTAAGTAGGGTAAATTTTGATCATTGATAAAGAATAAATAATGATTTGCTCCTATAGATCTGGTTTGATTTGTATGTGGTTCAGATTTTAGGCCCTAGCATGGGTAATTATAAATCAAAATATCTCAAGGATATAACCCAAAAGATGGGTAAAAGTGATCAGGCATAAACATATACACAATGGGTTAATGGCTTAGAAAGCCATATAAAACCAAGCATATGAGAATGCATAAAGTGATGAGAGAGCTGAAAAGAAGAATGGAGATAGTTGAGCTGACCTCAAATAGAAATTGAGCGCTGCCTACATAGTTTCATGGATTCATGTTCCAACATGAACTTTAGGCCAATGTAGTTCACCCAAGTTTGGGAGAGAATGGAAATAGGAATGATGAAAAATAACCAATAATTGATTAGACTCATAATGTATGTGAAGATATGCACATATAAGCATAGACAAAGAAGCCTAAAATGCATGTTACCTAAATTCCTAATTCCATATCATGAGCTTAGGTTTTGCAAAGTGTTCTTGAGAATCATTCATTAGAGTTGATGTTGAAGTTAAGATGTTGAGACCTGAGTACATAGTGCTTACTATATCAAAATAAATTAGGCATCATAAGTATGAATGACTTATAATGACATAAGATTCCAATTGTGTTGAACTAGTTCAAATTTGAATACCTATAACTAAGGATAATGGTAAAATAATGACCAAAACCAGAGTTACAATGATTTACATTTAAAAAAAAAAGCAAAAGAAAAAGAAAAAGAAAAAGAAAAACATAAATGAACCTAACCTGAAATTAAGATATGATCTATCAAGACTTAAGTAGGGACAAAAAATGTTTAAAAATAAAAGGTAAGAACATCTTAATGACATGAGACTAAGATATGAATAATCAAGATACATGTGGACCATCAAGGTATTCTTGAACACAAAAGAGAAAAGCAAAATCAAACAGAAAAATAAGACAAAGAAACACAAGACCAAGAATGGAACAAGAAGTAATAAAAAGAGAAAATGAGAAGAAAATGAAAGGAGAGGTGCAAAAGCACAACAAAACACCAAGAAAACTCAAATAAACACACATAGATAAAAACCAAGTTAGTGTGGTTTAAAGACAAAATGTTCATGTATGTGTGGTAGAGGTGTTACTTTCTACCACATCATAGCAAAGAATAATGACATGGCAATTATTCCCTGATTAAAGAGGAATAATGACAAAATAAATTGGGGAAGAGAAGAAAGGGAAGGGGTTGGTCGAGCTAACTCCAGATGTACAAGACAAGTGGATGCTACCTACATAGTTCTATAGATACATGTTCCAACATGAACTTTAGGCCAAATATAGTTCTCCTAGGAACTGGGATAAAAGAAAAATGATGATCAAACTAGCATGATTAATGTTATATAAGAAATGGAAGACATGACAAACAAATGAGAATGGTCTAGTAAATAAGAAGATGATGAGACGAGAAAGAATGATCTTGCAAAATAGGAAGTGTGTGGGACATGATGAAATGAACTGGTGTTTTTATGCTTGTAAAATGGAAAGAGCATTCAAACTTAATAGTTTCTAACAAAATGGTGAGAGTGTTCAAACTTAATAGTTGCTCAAAAAATGGCAAAAGCATGGGATGGTGGAATGGGAATGTATAAATGTATAGAAACATGAGATAATGTTTTTGTTCTTTTATGGATAATGTTCTAATTTTTTTGATATTTTCAAAGTATTTATAATGTTTTTGGTGTTTTTGGGATAAAATATGCACAAGGTGGGACCATCTAGTCGAGGAGATTCACATCCTGAGATTAGAGGTTCCAATAAGATAGCTAAGTCAGTTGTAATGGCCCATGCTCATAAATTGGTAAGAGCAAGGTTCTTGATGAAACAAGAAAGAGTAGAAAATACTTGAACTAATAAGATGTAGTTGTTTACTTGTCTAAAACTACACAAGACTATCCTAGTTAAATTGCTTTGTAGAGCTATTGTTGAAGATATTCATAATGTGCATGAAACATAATCGAGATCATAATTGGTCAAAGGACAAAAAGTGTTCAAGCTTATAATATGCCTTAGATAAAATAAATAATATGTCTCTCAAAGAGAGGAATCCATGATGGGATGAAGAATGTGTTCAGAGTGTGAAGGGTTCAAAGCCTTTATTGTCAAGATTCATGAAAAGTAGACCAATGTAGTATAAAATGTGTTCAAGGTAAGATAAAAGGGTGGTATAAAATTATAACAACACAAGTTGCCCCCAAGTCAGGGGTCTTATAGACAATGGTTCAAAGATATTCATGCATAGAATCTCTTAAGATGTATGATTTTCATGGGCTCTAAAAGTTCTTCACCATAAGGTTTAGCCAATCAATATGCTCTTGATCCATAGTTCACTATGACAATATATGGTCTTAACTAATTAGGTTGAAACTTGCCTTTATTTTTGGTTTCAACATTCATGTTCTTCTATTTCTCTTTCAAAACTAAGTCACCAATCTTAAATCCTCAAGGGAGAATGCATTTATTGTAGCTTCTCTGCAATCTATTCTGATAGGCCTACAAGTTTTCTAGGGAAGCCAAATGCTTACCATCAAGCTATTCTAGTTCTTGTAGCCATGAGGCTCTATAGTCTTCATCATCTTCATTTTGCTCCAATGATATTATTAATGATGGGATCTCAATCTTGATAGGATGATAGCCTCAATTACAAAAATAAGGGAGTATGGAGTAGCTCCAGTTGGGGTGCGATGATTGGTTTTATAAGCTCAGATGGTAAGAAAAGGTTACAAATGCCAATTACGGCCAACATCATTAATAATATTTTTTAAGATGGTTAGAATGGTTTTATTTGATGCCTTACATTATTTTTTTCCTTGTGGGTTATATGGATTGGATTTATTATGCTTGATCTTGAATTTTACACAAAGAGATTTCACATCTTAGTTCATAAAGGATCCACCATTATTGGATATAATATGGGTTAGGATGCCATATCGATAAATGATATGGTAATGAATGAATTTGGATATTTGTTTCTTGATAATATAAGTGAGAGGAATGGCCTCAATCCACTTGTTAAAGTACTCAGTTGTAGTTAAAATGTGATTATGGCCATCTGAAGATGTTAGGTTAATTTTGTCAATGAGATTGAGACCCCATGTTGAGAATGGCCATGGTCTTGTAATTGGCTACAATGGTAAGGAAGGTGCATGTATCAGGTTGCCATGCTGTTGACAAGGAACACACTTATTTACATAATTACAATCATATATCTCCATTTTGGGCCAATAGTAGCTTGTTCTAAGAAGTTTCTTTGCTAGGACTATACCATTAGTATGGGCCCCACACATTCTTTCATGAACCTCCTTTAGTGCTAGCGTGTATTCTCCCAAAGATAAATAATGAAGAAGCATTCCATCATAGCCTTTTTGATAAAACATGTTTCCAAGGAGGATATAACATGTTAAGTGATGAAGGAAAAGTTTTTTTTGGTTGTTGGAAATATTGGTAGGAAATACATGGTTATATAAATAGTTATAAAAATCTTTGTATCATGGTAGCTCAGGTGAGGGATTAGGACCAAAAATAGTGCATATCCTCTCTAAATTTGATAGAATATGTACTAGCTGAAGAATATTTTCAATTAAGAACTAATACTCTTTAGCATTGTCATGAATTTAAATCATGGAACCAATTGTTGCCATGGCATCGGTAGATCTATTATTGACTCATAGAACTTGTTCAAACTATAGAGATTTCAAATGTGTTTTAAGGTTATCAACAATTTACTTGTAAAGAACAAGCTTATCATCTCTTGTTTGATATTGATCAACTATCTAATTTATGATTAGCTATGAATCTCTATATAAATTTAAACTTTGAATATATTAATGTATGGCAAGATGGATCCCTACAACCAATGCCTCATATTCATCTATATTATTTGTACACTGAAATTGTATATGGAATGCTTTGGGAATCAAATCCCCCTGTGGTGTGATCAATAATATGCCAGCTCTAGACCCTTGGGATGTGAAGGGTCCATCAAAATAGAGTGTCCACTATTTAGGTTCTTGTGATTATTATTCTATCATCATGATAGAATCATCTAAAAGGTCAAAGTTGAGGGGTTGAGTGGCCATAATAAGAACTTCTTCAAGTTGGTCAGTAAGAACTTGGCCTTTGATTACTTTCTAATTCTAATACTCAATATCAAAGTCACTGACAAGTATAATCCATTTATCCATGCATCCTTGAAGAGTTGTTTTAGATAAAAGGAACTTGAGAGGATCTACCTTAGTGATAAAAATAGTTTTGTTGTTTAGCATATAATGTCACAATTTCTAAGTGGCAAACACCATAACTAAACATGCCTTCTCAATAGGCATATAATTATGTTCATAGGCTACTAATGTACAACTTAAATAATAAATCATGTATCCCTTACCATGATCATCATGTTGAGCGAAAAGTGCCCTTAGTGCATATTTTGTGGATGATATATAAATAAGTAGTGGCCTTCCTTATGTTGGAGTTCGTAAGACTGGTGGATTGGCCAAGTATGTTTTAATCTTTGAAAATTCTATCTGATAATATTCATTCCACTAAAATGCTACCCCTTTCTTTAAGAGATGAGTAAATGGGTGGCACTTATATGCCAATTAAGAAAATAACATGTCAGGACCCCTAGCTCATAAAGAGCACAGTTGATTACCTTTGTATAAGCAACTAAACACAGAATTTAACCAGAAGTAACAAGTAACTAGAAATTCAAAAATAACATAGAATATGAGAGACAATACCCAATTGTATTAATACTCTTCTAGAAAGAAATACAACAAAGAAGATGCCACAATCTTCTTCACACTCCTCTAGGGCTCCCACACCTCTAGGGCATAAACAGTAAATCTCTTCAAGAGTTATCTCTCTCAATCACTGTCACAACAAAAAACTCAAACATAGAGTTTTTGTTTACCTCCACTAGTCAGTATCACTATTGCCAGTACCACTGAGTATAAACACATACTCAAGTCTGAGTACACAATGCACTCCAAGAAGATCTCCCATGAACTTGTAACAACCTGAAAATCAAACCGATCTTACTTACCATGTAGATCTCACCTGATCTTGCTATACCACAAATCAACCTGGCCTTGCACACCTACTGACTTAGATCATACACACATAAAGAACCCTTCTGATTCTCCACACCAGCACCCCTGTGGATCTTCTACCAGATCTTGCTCTCCCACAGATCTACTTGATCATACACACTTGGCATTGTGGCACTTTGAGGAGCTAACCTTGCTCTCTTCCCTCTAAAGGAGCTAACCTTGCTCTCTCTATCTAGCACACTTTACAATACAGCCCATGAGTCTATTATATAGATCCCATACAAACAATAATTAGACTTCTAATTACAATAATTAGAACCGCAACTCCAAGACTAAAATTAGTCTTTACCATGCAAACTAACTATCCGTCTAAAATTAGACTAGTTTTGGAGACGCATGCAAATGCATGCACACACAAGCTACCGACGTCAGTTCCTGTCTGACCGATGTCGGCCGACCCATAACTGACATCAGTTACTATGAACACTGAAGATGACCAATGTCGGTTGATCAGACTGACGTCGGTTGCCTAAAACTTAGCAACCTCCCCCTGTTTGCATCCTGGTGAAGCTTTTAGCTCCATAACCTAACAGAACCTACATATAGACTGGGCATTTCCTTATAGGCCTCAAAACTATTTAAGATTATTTGGTGGAGGTATTTCCATAATAGAGGTGACATTTTTACGGTCGACCTCAATCCCTCATTATGATACAATTAACCCAAGAAATTTTATTGATGTGACTCCAAAGACACATTTCTTAGGATTCAAACAGACTTTATATGCATGAAGCCTCTCAAATATTCTTCATAGAATGTCAAAGTGTCCAACTCTTGTTCTTGATTTTGATAGTATATCATCAATATAGTCCTTGATAATGTCATGGAAGATGATAGTCATTACACATTGATATGTGGCTCCAACATTCTTCAAACAAAATGGCATGACTTGGTAGTAGAATGTCCCCTATGGAGTGGTGAATGTGGTCTTATGCTGATCCTTAGGGGATATCTTGATCTGATTATAAATGGAAAATCCATCCATTAAAGATAGCATCTCGTACCCATTAGTTGAGTCGACAATAATGTCAATGTTGGGTAGAGGAAAATCATTTTTGGGCATGCTTTGTTGATATCATGAAAATCTATAAAAATATGTATACCTAGGGTCTTTTTACTTACTGGCACTATGTTAGAAATCCATTTAGAGTAGTCTAGTGGTTTGATAAAATTGGCTCCTAACAACTTTTCTAACATAGCCTTAACCAAAATGGTGATTCATGGATGCATTTTTCTTAACTTTTGCTTGACTGGTTTAACATCAAGGTGAATAATAAGATGATGTATAACTAAATCTGGATCCAAGCCTGGCATGTCAAAATATGCCCATGAAAAGATGTCTATATAATCCTTAAGAATGGATATAATATGTTCATTCTCTACTTCAATAATGAAAGCTATAAGATAAACATTTTTGGGATCCTCATGCATTCCTAAATTCACTTCTGTTGTGCTTTCCATAATAAGTGCGGATATATCATCTAAAATTATAGGCAATGTATGTTCATGATCTTCTTTTTCTACTATATCTTCTTGTTGTTCCTCCCAAAGATCTAGATAATATAAAGAATCAGAATTTGCATTCTCAAGTAAAGGCCAATTAGCAAAGACCTCTGGAAACTCAAGAGAAAGACACTCAAATAGTTGATGTTGTTGTAAAGAGATGCTTGTACTAGATATGGAACTTGGGCCAGATGGAAGTTATATGTTCTGAGGGGATGAGCAAACTTTCCTACCTAGGAATGCCTGAAATAGGTTTTCACTCAAAGGCTTGTCTTTTTCTTTACTTTTTCCTTGATCAATAAGTGCCTCAAAGAGGTTTTCACCTAAATATCTTGATGTTTATTCTTTATTATGATCAAGAAAGTTTGCCTACTCTCCAAAGTAGGTAGAAGAATTTAATGAAAAATCAAAACCCTACTTGTGATCCCCAATGGGGAATGTATCTCATAGGCCCATGCATTTTGCAATCGATTCTTCATTTTGAAACTCATTGAGGCATATGAACAAATTTTTATGATCCCAATCTATGAGTTCAGGATGGCAAAGGCATATGTTACATTGAAGGTTTACTTCAGGATAAGAAGATCCAATAGGTGTTATGGTCGATATGGTATTTAAATCAAAAAAATCTGAATCAACAAGCTCATTGAAAAGGCTATAATGGGATGTTATGTCACTACTAGGAGTCTCATTACTAGTCACTTTAGAAGAGTCACTACCAAATTTTATGAGGTCATCCTCGATGATTTAAATCCAAGACCATGATTCCAATTAACAACTCCAATTGATAAGGGTTCTAAAACTCATTATGCCTATGGGCCAAGACCTTTTCTTGTATAGTCAAGACGTTCCATTATCTTATTAGGGATAGGATACTTTAGATTCTAAAAATAATCTGCAAGGCCTTCAAAATATAACTAATCTCCCTCGATAAATGTCTCTCGATCTTTCTTTGGTGCAATTATAGGTACAAAAACCACTGGAAGTTTTGGTTATTTCTTCTTTGGTTACCAAATCTGATCGGGTATGTTAGGAGTCTGGGAAGTTTTAGTCTTACCAAACATTTTAGGTGATTTTGGTAATTTTTTAATAATGAGGACATCCTTTAGATGGTACGTAGAAATTCCTGCATCTTTAATAATCACCTTTTTGGCTAGAGCTGTAGGAAATGGATTAGTTAAAGTGGAGGCTAGATCACCAGTGTCTATATAATTAGATGGATATGGATGAGAAATGATGGATTTGTTCTTCTTGTAAATGAATTCAGAACTTGGGCAATAGTTATAATTAAAAAAATCTACTTTAAGATGTTTGCAGTATTGGTATGGCTACTAATCATTAGGAATAATAACCTTGATCCCATCATGGAGAAACTTAATGCATTAGTGAAGAGTAGATGGAACTACCTGTACTTCATGGATCTAAGGATGACCAAGAAGTATGTTATAAAAAAGCTCAATATCCACAATATTGAGTAATGTGTGATGAGAAATAGATCCAACCATGACTGGCAACCAAATTTTACTGAATGACTCCCTCTTCGTGTTATAATAAGCCTTAATTGTAATAGTCTCTAGTTGAATGTCTTTATCCATGTAACCCAATCATCGTACCAATTTAAGAGATATGATGTTTAGCCCCGAACCATTATCTATAATAACCTATTTGATCTTGTGATCTACAATGATTATCTCAATTTATAGTGGCTATTATGGTTTGGTCCAAAGGTGGATATGTCCTTTTGATCAAATATGATTTGTCAAAATGAAGACAAATGTCCAACTAGGTTCTGGAACTGATCAAGGTTTATATCATTAGGCATAATAAACTCTTGTAAAATTTTGTTGAAGATGGTTCTATGGACATCATATGTCCACAAGAGTTCTAATATGGAAAATTATGTAGGGGTTTTATCTAATTGATCCATTATACTATAAGGCCTTTGAACTATGGATTAAACTATTTTAGTCTTTATTAGGATAGTATTCAGCTTTGGAACCATTGGCACAATGTTCTCATTGGGTTTATGGAAAGAAGTGGGTAAAGGGACCTGAATGGTAACTCACAGGTGTCTAGTTGTGATTGCACAACTTAGAGGTGGCAAGGAGTTATTATAATTATAATAACGAGGAAAAGGGCCTTGGATGGTAACCTATGGGTGATTAATAGTATTATGATAATTTTGGGTCAGCGAAGAGCCTTTATAATTAGAAGAATGACACTATTATTTAGGATTAGTAACCTGTGCATATGGAGTAGCAACATGATGATGTGAACTCGACATGGTATTACTAGGGGGAGAGGGTACTGACCCTATAATGATGGGTCTCATGCTATGAAGAACATTAGGTTGGCCATGTGGCATCATAGTAATAGTGGTAATGTGGGTTATAGAAATGTGTCCCATAGTGTTATTATAGTTATAAGGTACGTTTTTATAAGCCACATTATTAGTGTGGACATTATGATCTCAATTATGCTCATTATAATTTTGACCTTTTTATTAGTTTTGATTCTACCTCTATCCTTGATTGTGACCATTTTGATTATTCCTTGGTGGTGGTGGATCATGTCGAGGAAAGGGGTCTTTTTATATTCCCATATCATAATTTGTGTCCTGATTAGGGTCCAACTTATTTTCTAGCTTACCATTTTCAACAAAGTCCTCAATAATATGCCATAATTTAATGTAATGATATGCACCGTGACTAGCAACATGATGAAACATACACCATTTATTCTTTTTGTACTAGTCTAATTTTGGTTGATCTTTAGGAAATGGCCTTGATACTAGCCATTTAATTAAATTAGCTACAATGAGATTTTGTAACACTATTTCAACTAATTCTCCTAACTTGCTAAAGGATCTAAAATTGTTATGAAACTTCCTTCATGGAGGTTGTCTCTATAAAGTAGGTAGTGGATTTGGGGGAGTTAATTGTACATTTGGATGAGGCATAGCATGTACCATTTGTACATGTCTTGTTTTTGTCACCCCATTTCCAACCATGTTCTTGTTTTTTTGAAAGCACTTAGACCTATCCTGTATAACTATTTGAGGAGTTGGTGATTTATTTTGATTAGACGCTTATCCTTGTGCAAAAATCTTAACAAGGCCTCTAGCAATAAGAGCCTTCTCAATCTACACTCCTTTGTCAATAATTTCTTCGAATGAGTTATCACAAGATAACCATAGATTATGCACAAATTTAGGATGCAAATTTTGTGTAAAGATATCAGCCAACTATTTGTCTGGTAAATTGTGTTGAAAGTAACCTACCAATGCTTTCCACCTTTGTAGATATGCAGTGAAACTTTCACCATTATGCTACTTGGTTTTGTGTAAGTCAAAAATAGTTAATTCATGTTCTATGTTATATGATAAATGGTTAATGAATTTTTTTGATAAGTTATTCCAATCTACAACTGATCCCTTGGATAGTTTAAGTAGCCAATCAAGAGCTTGTCCTTGTAAACTTCATGGAAGTGTTCATAGTAAGTACTCACTACTAGAAGCAATCTCTTGACGCAAGATGAAGAATGATTGTACTTGTTCACATGGATCTCCTTCCCCTTTGTATTTGTTAAATTTGGGTGCCTCAAAATTATGTGGAAAGGGGTTTTGGAGAATAGATAAGTCAAATGGATATGGGCATATCTCATCAAATTTGTACTATTTGACTCTATTATTTATCTCCAATATTTGGACAATTTCCTTCATAGAGTTCTATTCTTGCATGTTTGGTTCATTTTTGGATTGGATAAGATGCTATTGGGGTGGAATGTGCCCCTATTTTTTTATTTTTTTTTTGGGGGGGGGGGGGGGGGAATGTGCCCCTAGTTTTGTTGCTATTGGGGTGGAATGTGCCCCTAGTTTTATTATTGTTGGGGTGGAATGTGCCCCTAGTTTTGTTTTTATTGGGGTAGAATGTGCCCCTGATTTTTGGTGGATCTATAGGGAGCGTATACCTTTAGATCCATGATTTGGTTCTAATTTCTTGCTTGAGTTGAGAACATAGGTTGTTGATTATTAGATTTTAAGACATTCCCTAAATTTGGTTGTATCTCACTTTGTTGATTTTGGAAATTTATATGTTTATTTACCAATCTTTGGATTGGTTGAAAAGAAATAGCCAAATTGTCTTGAGGGATTTCCTCAATTCAAATTGAATGTTTGGGTTTATGAGTTTTTAAAGATACAAGAGGTTCTTGATGATTAAAAAATGTATGTTTTATATCAAATGGAACATTTTGTAAGGTCTCTTATGACTTTAACTATTCATTTAGATTTCCTTGGTCCGCTATGGTAATGTTCTCATCCAATACTCGTTGCATACTTATAGCCATGCCTTTGTGTTCTTTCAAAGCATTATTGTGAATTGAAGTGGCAACTAGGGAGTCTATTAAGTCTATGATAAGTTGATCTGTATATCATTGACTTATTATCTTGATCTTTGCTAGAAGATCTAGATTTGTGGGTTTTGACTCTTTTTGTATTTCCTTTCCTTTATTAGAGGAAGAAGGTATGCCTATTTGTGAAAAATCTTTCTCTTGTCATCATTGTTCTCTTTCTCTAACTAAGGTATATAATTGTTTTATAGAAAATTAGAAGGTATTCTAGCACCTAATTCTATCAATCTAAGAAGGGCTTCATCCTGATCTTCTTGGGGTTGATATTCATTGTAATCATATGTGGATCCTACTTTTGTGATGATATCATCAAAAATAATGGGGTTATCTTGACCATCATAAAATTTCTCATCTTTATAACTAAGGCCATAAGAGGCCCCACTATGAGTGAACTTTTGAGACATGTATATAAAGATCTGTACGTGTGTTTGACTAGCTTTGGACCAATGTTTGACAACCAATCAAAGTATGCTTTGGCTATCTCTTAAAAAAGTAACCATGGTACCAATGAGACTATAAAAGGAGGGTGGTTTGAAACCAAACATAATTTAGAATCTTTGGTTCATGAGTTTACTCAACCTTTGGTAAAGTTGAAATCATATAGATTGAAAGAGAGTAAGGTAACTCAAAGACCCAAGGTGAAAACTAGTACACCAAAGCCTAGATCTTTGTGATACACCTACACTACAAAAGCTATCTTCAACTTTGAAAAGTTGAACCTAGAGGTTTAGAATAAATCTCTCCAGATTATGAAAAAGACAAAATGAACTAAGCAACTTAAGATGTAAAAACATACACAAATCACTAAGTATAAATTTAGGACCAAATAGGTAGCACAACATCACCACATGATTCTAGTAGGATAAAATATGTTCTATGACTCAAAGCGTGAGTGATACACAAAATGACTTCATTCCACCAAGATGATAATGTGATTTTGAGTCTTAATAAATGACCTTCAATCCAAATAGAAAATTGAACCCAAGTTAAAATAAGCTTAGTATACAAATGGCAAACCCACTTTGATGCACCAACCCTTAGAACTCAAAAAGGTTTAATTTCAAATGTGGATTATAAATTAAGGATTTAAATAAATTGGGTAAAAGATCTAGACTCTATTGGGTGTATGACTGCGCTAAAGTGGATGACATGACACAAAGCTTTTGATAACAATTTGACAAGGAAAAGATGAATTTTCCATTTGGATAGCGTAATGCCTCCCTTACTCAAGAAAATTGAGTACTATGTGTTTTGGTTAAGTTCATTGAGTTAATAAGTAGTTTTAGACACAAATCAAGACCAAGTAAGCTAATGACAAAAAATAAACATCTTAAGTCTAAACTAACAAGTTATGGTAAAGTGGGGTCTACTAAACTAGCAAGGTTTTGATCATTCTAGGGGAATCAATTGCATAATAACTTTTATGTCAAATGATGTAAAATACAAGCATATAAATTGGGTGATCGTGGTATTGGCTAGTTGTAAAAAGGTCTAGTCCTTTTTATAACCACTACATCCTATTATTCTTTTAGTGTAGTATGATGTCCAAATGCAGATACGTCTCATGTGTAAATCCAAAGGAGCCAAATGAAGTCAATGTTTGGAGGTGAAACCCCAGGTTAAAGCTTCCCTAAAGAACTCATGGGAGGTAATGGAATACCCCTTGCAAGCCAAGTTTACATGAAAATAAAGAAATCATAAAATAGAAATAATTTAGGGTCATTTTCAAGATCACCCAAACTTTGGTGAGTTTTTGGGGAGTACTTTAGGTGATATTCTTTATAAGCCTTGGACTAGGCTATTTGCAATAGGAATGGCACTTTTGATTCCAAGGGTTCCCTATAAGGGACAAATATAAGAGCATACACGCAATGTTCCTCTTTTTTCCAAACAAAACCTAAGTAAACAATTGTTGCAAGCAACAATTGACAAGTGTGTTCAATTTTAAACCCAAATGAAATGTTTGGTGGTGTTCATTTGACCCCTTGGTCTTAGTTGCAAAACTTTAAAAAAAATCACTAAAACATATAAATTCTTTGTTAAACACCCAAAACAAAGTTCCTAATTCATTTTTAAGCATGCAAGAGGTGATTTAAACATATTTTTATCAAATTAAAAGCTTGTTCTTATAGTAAAAATGTTAGCATGTCCTTTATCTTTGAAGATTTTTTTAGCTTGAAATAATGAACTTTGAAAACATAGCTCTCAAGTCTATGTTTTTGGAAAAACACAGTGACCGATATTGGTTATTACCACTAATGTCAATTATGGATAACCAAGATCTAACTGATGTTAGTTTTATTGACTGACCTTGTTTAGGTTAGGTAACCGATATCAATATTTCTATCGATGTCGATTACTATGTAAAAATTGTGGCAACCAAAAATGGCAAAATAAAGTTAGAAAATTAATTTGCAAGAGTTTTAAAGGCTCAAATGAATATTTTAGAGTTACAAAATGATCTCCTTCATGTGTAGGATGTGTCTTATCCCATCGGGTGTGCCAAGATATAGAGAGGATTACAAAGCAAGTTAGTCAAACATTAGTCCATAAACAATGAAACATGCATAAAGAACCAACCAAGCCTATTTATTCCTATGGGAATTACAAAGGATATTAAGAAACAAATGAAAGAAAACAAATATCATATTACTTTCCCAAATGGATTCACCATACATATGTGGCTCAAAAACATGATCTCCCTTGATCAATCATCCTTGTCTTTATCAACAATGGTGATAAGCTCCTCCAATGCCTCAAGAACACTCCATAAAACTTAGGCTCTTGATTATAAATCACTAAACTAGCCTATCAATGAAGCTTTGTGGAAATAATTTAGCATTATAACTTTGCAAGATTCAAGCTTCTAAGATATTTGAACATAATAAATTTGCACCAAAATAACTTAGAAATGATGTTCATGGCCTCTTTATTTATAAATTTTTGAGATTGGTTAGGATCAACCATGACCATCCATCTCAAGATTAAGATGTGTGGCCATGGATAATCCTAATATTTGGAATTAAATCCATAAATATCCTTAAGATAAATAAGAATTAAAGAGGCATGGGAGGCATTAACTAGGCATGGGTGACGCATAATCCTAAGATTTTATGCACTTATGGCTTGATGGATGCCACCCCATAGATGATGTCACTAGATGATGCAAATAATAGGAATCAATTTTCAAAAGGAAATATTCAAAAAATCTCATGGAAAATCCACTTAAGCTCTTTATTTGGACTAATTAGCCTTAAACAAGGTTAATTAACATTTATGCAATTATTTAAAAATTGGCCCTCAATTAATTAAAATGGTCAAGAAGTCATATTACTGGGTCATAATTTGCCTCTAAAAGAATTAGAGGGTGACATTAGATGCATTGGAACTATATTCCCAATTAGGATGTTTCCAATAGGAAATAACAAAGGTATGTAATGTGTATCAATGAATTACAAGAAAAGAGTGATCCAGAACACAAAAGGTGAAATCATCATTTTGACTCGAAGTGAATTGATCAAAGGTAGTTGGTCCATAAAATGCATTGCCCTACTTAAGGATAATTTGACCTAAATTGGCACTTTTAAATGACAAGTTCAAACCAATTAAGACATTTTATATATTTTGACCTAAAATGTGCATTTCAGTGCAATTCGAGTAAGATTGATAATTTCAACACAAATGGTGTTAGGAACTAGATGTCTACATTGTGTAGGCAATTTTTCATCTATGTTCAAGGTTCCTTTAACTCAAATATTTACTACAATATTGTCTCCTAGGTTGATAAATCCTTACATTTACTCAGTTTGATGAAATTACTCTTGTCACTAGTCATGTGTTTTGTTCAACCACTATTTATTACCCATAAATTTTGCTCCTTGGCATGGAGTGCACTTTGAGAAATCATTGATTTATATTTCACTTTCCACACATATTTAGGTTTCTTATTTGGCTTATTTTCCCCCTTTTAGAGACTTTTGAACCTATGTTCACACTAGGAGGCATGCCTTTCTTTTCACTTTGTATTTTTTATCTTACAAAGTTTGTTCTACATTGTCTAGCTATGTGACCAAAATTATTGCAATTATAACATATTATATTTATATCTAACAAGGGTGAAAATGATTTTTTAATTAAAAATTTATTCTTTTAGGTACAACTATACAATCATTATCCCTATTACCAAATTGATTATAGGTATAATAATAACCATAGAAAGATGAGGAATATGTGGTCATAACATTTCTTTCTGCATGATGAGGAGCTCTTATAAAGTATGGCTTCTTTAAATATTTTGCCCTTATGAAACCATTTGCATCAGTTACCTTTGTCTTCTTATTTTCTTCAAGCTTATTTTTTCCTTTAGCGTTCTTCATATTAGCAGTACTTGTGTTTGTATATCTAGAGGCATTCTCTTTCTTTGTACCTGATTCTCATTCTACTTTGAAGTTGTCATAGAGGTTAGTAAATTTAATCATTATGGGACTTTTCCCTTTTTCATAACCAAGACCAAATATTTATTTTGATGGATTTTGAGAGTTGATTAACTCATCAATAATTACTAAACCCCTTTTCAGGTTTAGATCTTTATCTAATTGTTCTTTAGCTTTCTCAAAGCCACTATTTATGCTTCTAACTTCATGCACTCATTAGACTTAGACTGTAGTTCAAGTTTGACTACATATTAAATTATTTTATCCTCTTCAATTTGTGTCTTTAGGCTAACCACCATCTGATCAAAATTTTCATGGCATTTGGAAAAAATTTCAATCTCCTTTTGTCCAAGTTTCTTCTATTTTGAGTTCTCTTTTCTCAGCTTGTCAATTTCATCTAGAGCACATATGAGTTCACACTCTAGATCCACTTCTCCTTCTTTTTCATTTGAGTATTCAAATTATTCTTGATCTATATAAATTGATCCTAATGTCATAAATATGACTTATTTTTCCTTAGCCACAAAGGCATAGTCATGGTCATCCTTAAACCTATCACAATTATCCAATGAATCACTATCTTATTTTGTGTACAGGCATTTCTTGTTTTTTAATAAGTTCTTATTCTTAGAATAGTGAGTTTTCATCTTTTTAATATCCTCTTCTTTCTCATAGTTATCCTTTTTGTTATAAGGGAATTTAGCAAAAAAATGTTCTACTTTACCACAGTTAAGCATTTAAAGGGTAATTTACCTTTATACTTTATAGACCCTCTTTTTAATCTTCTAACACAGTTGGCTTCTTCTTCATCAATCTCCTCATATCCAAATGTAGGTGCTTATGTCTTTACTAGTTTGGATGTTTTGAATACAACTTCTCTCTTGAAGGTATCTATTTCTCCCATTCTCATCTCATAGGCTGTGAATGTTCCATGTAACTCATCAATAGTGATTTTATCTAGATCTCTTACTTCTTCCATTGCATAGATTTTTGAGTCATACCTTGATGGAAGAGATATTAAGACCTTTTTTACAATGACTAGATATTTCATCTCTTCTTTAAGGCCTCTTATTGAATTGACTAATTCATCTACTTTGAGGAAGTAATCTACAATTTTCTCTTCTTTATTAATTTTAAGTCTTTTAAACTTGCCTTTGAATGTTTATAGTTTGGCCTACTTTACCTTATCATCACTTTCATATATAATCTTTAATTTATTCTAGATATCTTATGCATTTTGACAATTCATCACTTTGACAAACTCTAAATTAGATAATCCATAAAGGATACAATTCTTTGCCTTAGCATTGCTCTCATATGCCTTCTTTGAATCCTTATCAGTATGAATTGTAGTAGGGGTTGTAAATACATTTACAATAGACATCCATACATCAAACCCTAATGAATAAAAATATTCTTCCATTTTAATGCTCCAAAATGCATAGTTTGATCCATCAAAGAGAGGTGTTCTATTTTAGGAAGAGCCTTCTTGACTAGCCATTTGTGTTCACTATCTAAGATCTACCTGAGTTGATTAAACTTCTTCTAAGGAACCAGGGATATGATAATAATTACTAGAACATAACTATCTATTGAGGGGGGTGAATCAGTAGATTGACTTAGCCCTTTTTAAAACTTTTAATGTAGACTAAAAATATATGCATAGATCACATACACACAAATATGTAAAACATTAGATATATTGTGGAAAACCTAATATGGGAAAACCACCATGAGAATAGCTACTAGAATCTACTATTCTAATCTTGCATCATAATTAATAGCCTCATTGGTTACAGTGTTTAAGGGCACTAATCCTAAAGAGACACAAATCCCCTAATTTAAGAACACCTACTGTAAGGAATCATATACTCCCTAACTGAGCACCAATTTATCTTATCTGATGGCACCCACCAATTAGATCTATATTCAAAATATGAAGCTATAACTCTAGATTAAAATATTGGTTCATAAATGAATCCAATTCAATCCTCTATTATAGGTCTATTCTTTAATTACTCATGATCTGCACATTTTTCTCTTCTCTTCTCTTCCTCTCTACCCCTCTATCTCTGTCTCTATATTTATCTATTTGACACACTTCATCAATCTCTTACTCTCTACCCTTTTCTTTCTCAATTTTATGTTATTTAGAAACAACAGTAACAAAAAGATTTAATGTATCCTAGAGGACATATATATAATCATTTGATCTAAGTTTCTGCATCTTCTCTTTGTTCACACTCATTTACCAACACATCACGCTAATTTTGGAGTCAATTCATATTTATTAAATAGAATGTTTCCCGAGTCTTGAAATCATGCTCCACCACCATGATTCTTGGTCTCATTACTATATTTAACATATACTAGGCTTTGGTTTTGATGCGCATGCCATATTACACAAATTTGATCAATTACCAGAATCTATTTCATTGTATGTGTCATATTTAATGGCTTAACTACATATTCCTCTACTTGACTATTGTGATGAAAAAAATGTTGAATACTGACCATTGATCTTATGTTTGTGACATGATCCAATGATCCTCATTCAATTTGATCAACTTTAAAATGCATCTGTTAGATCAAGTTCTGACATGATCACACACTCTATTGGATCCTTGTACACTTTTGAGATTTAATGTTTCATCTTTAAAATGCATCTATTAAATCTTTTGATTTGAGTTCCCATGTTTCATTGGATATTCAAAGATGTGTGAACTTTTCCTTTGTCTAACATTAAACATTGAGCTCTTAATCTCATCTCATTGCTTCTTGAGTCTTTGGAATGAATATGCTCCATCGATCTCATTAAAATAACTCTATCTTTAACTTTACTTTGTATCCTTAAACATTGAGAAATTGATTCCATTGATTTAACTCACTTTATTAGATCTTAATTACATAATCACATGCTCACCATTCAATCTTTTGACAAGATTGAGCTTTATCTCTAACAAGCTCCTTGAATATGACACTTGGAATCCTTATGTGCCTTCTATACATTGTTTTCAGTGCCCACACTTGTAACACTTGCACCCCCATGTGCTTTCTTGCACCTTTTTTTTAGTTCCTACTATTAGGACACTTGGCATCCTCATGTTAATCCTTGACCATTTGACTTTAAACTACTATGTAGATTTACTGTGCAATCTCCATGATTGTGACACTTGTCAGTAGTGTATTTAATCAGAGGTGCCTTTGAAAAATTAACTTTTCTATGCTTCATTAGATCTTTAACATATGATTAATCACTAACCATTTATTGATATGGGACAAATATTAATTTGAGGACTTTGGAAATTTAAAGTCTTAGAATATTTCTCAAGCCGGTAATTACTAGGTCAAAGGGGCCAATTTCACAATGATGATAAGGACTTAAGATATAACTTAAATAACAAATTTTAATCTATAGATAGTCAACATAAAAATAAAATATGCCTGTGAACACCATGGATTAAACCCTTAGGGTTTAACTAAGAAACCTTGTAATGTCTAAGAGCAAAGATAAATCAATTCTGAGCTCAATTCTTCTCAATTGAACCCATAGACCATATGTTTAAGATGCTATTAAAAAACCCATAACAGATCTATTAATTTTATCTTCAAGTGGTCTAGAAATGGTCTCTATAAAAGCATGAAACTTTGTACTACGAAACTATAAAACATGCTCTTCTCTCCATCAATCTTACCTGATCATTTGAAATTAATGACATCCATAATTCCCCTTTTGACATCAATAAAAATATATTTCCAACAAACCCTTCATGATGGGTATACCTCACTGATTTAGAATACCTATGACCCATTTCATGGATATGAGGGTGTTCTTTCTCTAGAGTCTCTAGCTAGGAAAGAAGTGGGGAACTTACATGAGAACTAGTTGAGGCACTTAAAATTGAACAGGTGTGAGCTCTATTTTAAGAGGAATCACATCACCAAATCCTAAGGGGAGAAGGATGCACTTCATTTACTGTTGACGCTGGAAAGTGCACCCAGCGGCAGGAATACGGATTCCTGCCCTCTCCCCGCAACATGGAAACCCCTCTCTCGCCTGTGGGACGGCGAAGCAGGAGAGGAGAGTCTCTAGATATGGGCTAGTTCCCTTTGATGTATCTTGTTTGTTTCAGGTAACGCAAAATATAGGTATATAGGTATACACTTGGGGGGGGGGGTGAAAAGAGAGAGAAAAGCTTGAAAACAAACAGCCTACTCTAAAAGAGGTGATACACCAAAAACATGAGTGACCTTCCAGATCCACTCTCAGAATCAGACAAAAACATACATACGCTCAGATCTGGCAGAAAAGACCAGGTCTCTGGGATGACAGGGAGGTTCTTATGGAAAGCACAAGAAACAGGGACTCACCAAGGTGCTGAGAAACACACACTGTAAGTGACCTCACCTGTTCAATACCTCCGAAACAGAACTCTACTCCTGGCAGCAGCAGACAGTGGCGCTTCGTAGATCACAGGTTTGCTGGTGTTGAACCTGTGAGAGCATCAAGAGACAATGACTGGACACAGATTAACATTCAATACATACACTGATAGATCCATCCAAATAGAGGTAAAAAAATGTATTTTTATTGATTCAGGTGGGAAATTTGCAGAGCAGTGCTCTTTACAAAAGTCAGGAAGATCCCTTGAAAATGACTAAGTCTTAGTATTTATAGCAGAAGAGCCAAGAGAAGTCTCATTGAAAAGTGTGAAAAACACTATTGATGACGTCACAAGTCTGCCAAGACCATGTTGGTTGCCTCGTTTTGCGTGCTGGTCTTCTCCTTTGGCGGCTGGGCGGGTTTTTTCTCGTGCACTGCAGGGGAATTTTGCCGCCCTTATAGTGGGCAGCGATTTTGGTGCCCTTTGCATGAACTTCATGTAGGAATACCTGCCGACGTCGGCCGATAAGCTGCCGACGGTGGCAATATTGCCGACGTCGGTTAAGGTAAGCTGCCGACGTCGGTAGAGTTATACCCTGCGCGGCAATTTCCCTTTCCCCGCCATGGGGCGGGGTTTTCCATTTCACCGCCATGGGGCGGGGGTTTTCATTTTGCCGCCATGGGCGGGCTTTTTCGTTTCACCGCCATGGGCGGGCTTTTTCATTTCACCGCCATGGGCGGGGTTTTTCATTTCACCACCATGGGCGGGGTTTTTCATTTCACCGCCATGGGCGGGCTTTTCTGGTTTTTTGTGCCTGCCCTTGTGATGTCGACGTCGGCGGTTCTGCCGACGTCGGTCTCTGTAGGGTGCTGACGATGGCAGTATTGCCGACGTCGGCTGATGTCTTTGCTTTTCTTTGTGTTGTGGGCGGTGAATTCGCCGCCCTCTGCACTTTCTCTGTAGACGGGCTCATTTTACCCGCCCTTGTAGTGGGCGGCGATTCTGCCGCCCTCTGCATTTTTTCCTGCCTCTTTTTTGACTAAGTGTCGAACATTCCGTTTTTTCCCCTTCTTCTCTTGCGGACGTCTGAAGACTCTGTCCTTCGCTGCCTATTCTCTGCAACGGCGCTGTCAAGACCTGAAAGTGGACCTCGCAACCTGAAATGACTGGGCCTGTGAAGCAGGTGTAGGAAGTGGCTGAGATTTTGCCTGAGGGGCAAAATTGGGTCAACAAATTGGTGACTCACGGGGGAAGCGTGCCTGCTATGCTTAGAACCCAGTTGCCTTACATATCCATTGGGTGCGGAGTCGGATGGTGACTTTGAAGCAAGTTCACAACAACTTTGAAGATTCCAAAATCAAAATACATAAATTACCCCCACTGCCAAGGGAAACACACAAGACTAAAAACAACTAACTGTGCAAACTGCACTTAGGGAAAACAGGGAAGAAAACAAGGGAAACTATGTACAGCGGAACCAAAAATTCAGTGACAATGCTTCAGGTGTATCCTCTTGACTGGGATACGCAATTCTTCGCCGTCCAACTTGGAGAGCTGGAATGCATTATGCTGCTTGCACTGAGTAATTATGTAAGGACCGCTCCAGAGGGCATCAAATTTTGCATGTTTTCCAGGCTTAGCTCTATCTTCGTCCCATTTTAAGACAATGTCTCCTTCAACGAAACTCTTTGACGAAGACTTCTTGTCAAAATGTCTTTTCACCTGATGCTGGCGACTGATCATAGAGACCATGGCCTAGTTCCTTACCTCCTGGAGCTCCATTAGTTCACATAATCTGACCTCCATGCTGCTTCCTTCTTCTAGCTGCAGCTGATGTGTGAGGTCCAGCACTGGTAATTCGAGTGAGATAGGAAGCCTTGCTTCCCTTCCATACACAAGCGTATATGGAGAATTTTCGATTTATCTTTTCGGAGTGATTCGATCGGCCCATAGAGCTATTTTCAACTTGGCATGCCAGGCTTTCTGATTTTCCTCCATGGTCCTCTTTATAATCTTGATCAAATTTTTGTTAGTAGACTCAGCCAGTCCATTCCCCTGCGGGTAGTAATTTGACGAAGTGCTGAGGTATGTACCATACCTTAGTGCCCATTCGCTAGTTTTGGTTCCCAGAAAAGCCAAGGCATTATCTGAGATTATAGTGGCTGGGACCCCAAAACGTGTCACTAAGTCCTCATAGAAATCCAAGACTGCGCTCTCATTTGCTTCCTTCAAAGCAATGGCTTCCACCCACCTGGTGAAATAATCCGTAGCAGTCAGGACCCACTTGTGTCCGGTGCTAGAGGGAGGGTTTATCATCCCTATGAAATCCAGGCCCCACTGCATGAATGGTTGCTCAACCTGAATGGGCTGTAGGGGCATGGCAGCCAATCACTGCTTTCCATCAAAGAGCGCACACTTCTGACACTTCCTTACCCAGGCATGGGTATCCTTGAAGAGAGTGGGCCAGAAATAGCCAGCTCTCATTATTTTTGCTGCTGTGGTCTTAGGGGCGAAATGGCCACCTGCTGGCCCATTGTGAAACTCAGCCAATACCTTGTCAGCCTGACTGGAGTCAATGCATCTCAAGAGAACCCCAGAGAGATCCTTCCTAAATAATACTCCGTCAATCAAAACATAGGGGAGGGACTAAAGTTTAAAATACCTTCTTCTGGCCCTATCGAGACCCTGTGGACATTCGCCCGTAAGAAGGAAACGCCTCATGTCTAGTGTCCAATCTCTTACGACAGCTGGTTCTTCTACAGTGGCTGCGTCATGGATCATCAAGCTATCTTCACCCCTTTGTTTCAAATCTGCGGCTAGCTGTTCACACAGGCCCCTTCCTCTAACCAACTTGGTGATTTTGATGTCTATGTCATACTCCATTACCTTGGTGATCCATCCTGCTCTTTTCTCGTTTAAGTCTCGATTGGTCAAGAAATCCTTGACACCAGGATGTGGAACCATGAGATGGATCCTGCTGTTCGACAACATATATCTGAATTTCTTTAGGCTGCGCACTACTGCCAAGACTTGCTTCTCTACATAGGTGTACCTAGTTTCGAAGTCCTCTAACCCTTGGCTGAAAAAAGCGAGTGGTTGCTCGAGGTCATCACTGTTTGCTTGGGTAAGCATGGCAGATATCACTTCTCCGTTACTGAAGGTATAGAGATTGAGGTCTTTGTTGAAGTCGGGGCTGATCAGAGCGGGAGCCTGGGTCAAAGCCTGTTTGATAGCTTCAAAGCTATCCTTTCTTGGCGTCGTCCATTTGAATTCTTCACCCTTCTTTAGCAAGGAGGTTAGGGGTTTAACTATTTCAGCAAAGTTTGAAATGAACCTCCGAATGAAATTTATTCGGCCAAAGAAACTCTGCAGGGCTCTCTTGTGCTTTGGTAGGGACATCTCCAGAATGGAGCGGACTCTCTCTGGGTCAATAGACAAACCTTCCTTGGATACAATGTGGCCAAGAAGTTTCCCCTCATGAACCGTGAATACACATTTCTTTGGATTTAGGGAGATGCCAAATTCCCTACACCTCTCAAAAATCTCCCTGAGGTGCTTCATATGTTGCCCTGCTTCTTTGGAGAAAACTGTTATGTCATCGAGGTACACCAACACGTTTCTATTTATCAAACCACTGAAAGCCATGTCCATGGCTCGCTGGAAAGTAGCACCAGCATTGGATAGCCCAAAAGGCATCTTCTGGTAGGCGAACGTTCCCCATTTAGTGGTGAAGGCTGTTTTGTATTGGTCACAGTCACGCACCAAAATCTGATTATATCCCGAATAGCCATCCAGGAGGGAGAAGCGTTCGGAACCAATTACCTTTTGAAGGATCTGCTCCATGTTTGGAAGGGGATAATGATCTTTTAAAGAGACTTTATTAAGGTCTCTAAAGTCGACACACAGCCTGATCTCCCCATTTTTCTTTCTAACTGGAACCAAATTAGCCAACCATGAGGAATGTTTGATCGGAAATATAATGCCAGACTCAATCAACTTGGCCAATTCTTTCTGCATAAGGAGCTCGACCATCAGGTTAACAGGCCTCTGCTTTTGTGTGACAGGTTTTGCGCCTTCATCTAATTCAATGGTGTGTTGGGCGAGCCTTGGATCGAAGCCTTTCAAGTCGCTATAATTCCAGGCAAAAATATCAGCGAACTCCTGGCACAGCAGAATGAAAGCCTGTCTTTCTTGAAACGTGCAGACCTTACCAAGCACCAGCAACTTATCCTTGAAGATTTCCACTTTTTCATAATTCTCCTCTTTGGTAGTGATGCATGCTTTGTCATTTCTTAGTTGGTCCTCTCCGTTGAAAATACTTTCAAGTGTGATCAGACCCTTAGGGAGTTTATTGTTCTTCAATTGAACAATTTGATTTCCATATTGCTGCTGCAATTTTGCCTGATTGTGGACCGCAAATTCAGCTTCTTCCTTTAGGAAAAGGGCTATTTGTTGGTCGCTTTCGAAGACCTGCCAATTTGTAACATTGTCTGGAATTGAAGGCCGGACCACCACTTTTAAATGGCGCGAACTACAACCCTTGCTTATCTCTTTTGAAACATCAAATTGGGCACCAACAGCTGCCAATCTGTCAGCCTGCTTATTCTGTTCCCTGGGGATAGAGGTAATGTTAAGAGCAAGGAAATCCTCCATCAAGTCCCAGACTCTGTGCTTGTAAGATTTCAGTAAGGAGTTCTTGGTCAGGTTCAGGCCTCTGATTTGGTTCACTATTAGTTCACTGTCCCCCAGGATTTGCAATTTTTTGATCCCCCTCTTTCTTGCCCACTCAAGTCCGTGAATCAAAGACTCATATTCGGCAACGTTACATGTGCAAGAGAAATGGAAACGAAAAGCTGAAAAGTACCTTTCTTCAGAAGGGGAGACTAACATTACCCCACCACCAACGCCCAGTTTGCTTCTGGAATCGTCAAAATATAGCTGCCACAGGCCAAGATCTTCTTCATTTTCTTTCATTATATTGGGCATGACGGTACTCTCTTCATGCAAGCAATAGACGCCAAGGTCTGCCTCCTCAATAAACTTATAAGGATCGTGTTCAAAGTTATCGCTTCCCCACTCATCCAAGAGTAGATCTGCGACTCCTTCAAGAGCAGAAGATGAGGACTTGTCTGTTTGAGAGTCTTCTGGATCAATGATAGTATAACTGACATTCACTTCCTTGGGTGAATAGGACTCTAGGTGGTCCTTATAGAGTGGCTCAGATTCAATTTTCACTTTGGTCCCATACTTGGTTCTGAAAACCAGGTATGACCAATTTGCTGCTAGATAACCACCTATCTTGGATGTAAAGTCCCTAGACAAACAGATTGCAAAATATGGAGGAACGTCTGCTACCACTATATCTTGAGGGATTGAGAATGTTGGACAGGCATGCAATGTTAAACTCAATCCTTTCAGGACTCCGACTGTCTTTGTGGGTGTCCCATCTAGTTGTAAGACTCCTTTGTTCATTGCTTCGTACTTTAACCCCATCTTATCAGCAATGCATTTAGGCATTACTGAAGTGCTGGCCCCGCTATCAATTATGCAATTATGTACTAAGAAATCTCTAATGATCAAAGATACATAAAAAGGGGGAGTCTTTTCTTCTTTCCTTACTTGACCTGGAGCAGAAGGCTGCCCATTCATCATTAGGACATTATTAGTGTCTGTTGGGATGGCCTGGCGGTCTAGCTCATGCAATTCTTTCTTCAATACCTCCTTTTGTCCCGGAAGAGACAATGAATCCCATAGAGAAATGCTCACATGCAATTTCTTCATTTGATCAACTATATTAACTTGGGGACTGACTCCTTTCACGTTTTCCTTTGGGCTGATCCCGGCTGGAGCTTTAGACTGAGGAGCTGGGGGTACAGATGGTTCACCGGAAATTGGGGCCTTTTGAAAAGGGTGTGGTGGAGGATTTGCTGCTGCCCGAGAGGAAGCCTGCACTTCTCCAACTGCTCTTCTTTTAAATCTCGTATTGGCTGCAACGCAATCAGCATGATTGCCTGCAGCGCCTCCATGATTAATTGCACAGAGCTCGCCCTCTTCGTGATTTATCAGGGTAGAATCCGGCTGAGTCTGATTGTTGCTTGTGCTGGTTTGAGCTGGGAACTCAAAAAATTGAGAAAAATCAGCACCTTGATTTTCCGAATTCTGGCAAAAATTTATCATGTCATTCGGGTGGACAGCTTGCTCTTGACCTTGTCCCATGTTTGAACAACCTGGCTGCTCCTGCACTAGATTGTTCTGTGTAGGTACCATGGCTTTAGATGACGAAGGAGGCCCAGGGTTATAATTTTGATAAGGCCTAGTTGTAGTGAGCTGCCTCTGACCTTGGTTATAATTTTGAAAGGGGGGTCTAGGGGCATGGCCATAATTTTGATAACTCTAGTTTGGCTTGTGGCTTTGAGCTTGCTGCCTTTTAAGGGCAACAAGTTCATTTGACATGCTCTGCAACAGGCCCTTAACTTCACTTAATTCATTGGATGGAACAGCAGTTGGCTTTTCAATGACAGGTAGGGGGCAATTGTAGGATAGACTGCTTGAATTGGGGGCAGCAGTTCTGGGAAAAGTGGCATGTGAGGTCTAGGGGCGATTTTCCCAGCTTGAATCAAGCAATTTTCGGCCGCAATGGCTATGTCATACTCAGCTGGCAGTATGTGTCCCCCCATAGATTGAATCATCATAGCAATGTCACTATTCAATGCTTTTAGATAGTACAAGAAAGCGTAGCTGGGGGTCGGCCTTACCAGGATGGGAATTCTATCCCAAGTCTTTTGAAATCGTGTATTGAAGTCCTGCATATATTCATGCGGAGCTCTTTTTATAGTTGTCAGCTGCTCAGCAAGAGAGAGGCCATCACTTTTTTCCCCAAAACGATCAGTTAAACGAGTGCCCAATTCGTTCCAAGAATGTATGGAATCCATAGGCAAGGTGCCGTACCAGTCGAGAGCTTTCCCCTTCAGAGACAAGGCTAACAGTCTGATGGTAATATTTTCTTCTGTTATATTATGAATATTGCAAAGGTTGGCAATATTTTTTATATGCTCAACAACTGTAATAGGTCCCACTCCATCAAAAAAGGGCACATTTTTTAGAGCTGTTCCGGGGATCGGATCATAGCGTGGGAGGTTTAAAGGGCTTTCACCACGAAAAGCTGCAAAAGGCAAGGCCATGGCTGGAACAGGTTGTATTTGTGGCTGAGCTGGGTTGGTGTTCCTAGCAACAGGTCTAGGAGGATTTATCAGTGGATAAGGGTGAGTTCTTCCAAACCTGAGTCTTTTAGTGGAGTTTAAAGGTAGTTCAACGAACTCAAAGGGGACCCTTCTTGAAGCTGACCTGGTGGTAACTTTTGGCATATGAGTTAAGTAACTGGTCTTTAAAAAAGAACTGAGCTCTTACCAGTGGAGTCGCCAGATGCTGGAAATCTTTGAAAATCACTGTAGCAGGACCAACATCAATCCTGAAATACTACTGTGTTAGAACTTGATAAAATTGCAGTCCCACCGGGCGTGCCAGAACTGTTGACGCTGGAAAGTGCACCCAGCGGCAGGAATACGGATTCCTGCCCTCTCCTCGCAACATGGAAACCCCTCTCTCGCCTGTGGGACGGCGAAGCAGGAGAGGAGAGCCTCTAGATATGGGCTAGTTCCCTCTGATGTATCTTGTTTGTTTCAGGTAACGCAAAATATAGGTATATAGGTATACACTTGGGGGGGGGGGTGAAAAGAGAGAGAAAAGCTTGAAAACAAACAGCCTACTCTAAAAGAGGTGATACACCAAAAACATGAGTGACCTTCCAGATCCACTCTCAGAATCAGACAAAAACATACATACGCTCAGATCTGGCAGAAAAGATCAGGTCTCTGGGATGACAGGGAGGTTCTTATGGAAAGCACAAGAAACAGGGACTCACCAAGGTGCTGAGAAACACACACTGTAAGTGACCTCACCTGTTCAATACCTCCGAAACAGAACTCTACTCCTGGCAGCAGCAGACAGTGGCGCTTCATAGATCACAGGTTTGCTGGTGTTGAACCTGTGAGAGCATCAAGAGACAATGACTGGACACAGATTAACATTCAATACATACACTGATAGATCCATCCAAATAGAGGTAAAAAACTGTATTTTTATTGATTCAGGTGGGAAATTTGCAGAGCAGTGCTCTTTACAAAAGTCAGGAAGATCCCTTGAAAATGACTAAGTCTTAGTATTTATAGCAGAAGAGCCAAGAGAAGTCTCATTGAAAAGTGTGAAAAACACTATTGATGACATCACAAGTCTGCCAAGACCATGCTGGTTGCCTCGTTTTGCGTGCTGGTCTTCTCCTTTGGCGGCTGGGCAGGTTTTTTCTCGTGCACTGCAGGGGAATTTTGCCGCCCTTATAGTGGGCGGCAATTTTGGCGCCCTTTGCATGAACTTCATGTAGGAATACCTGCCGACATCGGCCGATAAGCTGCCGACGGCGGCAATATTGCCGACGTCGGTTAAGGTAAGCTGCCGACGTCGGTAGAGTTATACCCTGCGCGGCAATTTCCCTTTCCCCGCCATGGGGCGGGGTTTTCCATTTCACTGCCATGGGCGGGCTTTTTCGTTTCACCGCCATGGGCGGGGTTTTTCATTTCACCACCATGGGCGGGGTTTTTCATTTCACCGCCATGGGTGGGCTTTTCTGGTTTTTTGTGCCTGCCCTTGTGCTGCCGACGTCGGTCTCTGTAGGGTGCCGACGACGGCAGTATTGCCGATGTCTTTGCTTTTCTTTGTGTTGTGGGTGGTGAATTTTCCGCCCTCTGCACTTTCTCTGTAGACGGGCTCATTTTACCCGCCCTTGTAGTGGGCGGCGATTCTGCCGCCCTCTGCATTTTTTCCTGCCTCTTTTTTGACTAAGTGTCGAACATTCCATTTTTTCCCCTTCTTCTCTTGTGGATGTCTGAAGACTCTGTCCTTCGCTACCTATTCTCTGCAACGGCGCTGTCAAGACCTGAAAGTGGACCTCGCAACCTGAAATGACTGGGCCTGTGAAGCAGGTGTAGGAAGTGGCCGAGATTTTGCCTGAGGGGCAAAATTGGGTCAACATTTACTTGAAGGCATATACATAAATCATCAATTATTTCATGTAACTCATCAGGTCCCAATCATGTAAGGGGATTCTCATCACCTAAAACAAGTGAATGAGACATTGCATGAGGTTGAGATAAAACATATTCAAATGAATGAAGCTCAAGCTGGTGAAAAGGAGGTTGAGTCCATTTGTTATAGTCTTACCAATCTTTTTCCATTTTGAGTGTGAGAGGGTGTAGACTACCATGTTGGGTTGATAGAAGCTCCTAGATCATATGGTGTCTATAGTGTTCCATTACAAATGCATCTTGTTCATTAGTGATCTTATGGTGTCTATGGTGTTCTATTACAAATGAATCTTATTCATTGGTGAGCTTAGGGATGAGACCCTGAATCTGTTGGGATTGGTGTCCCAAGGGTAGGAGATCGGCCATGGATGTAATAAATAAAGAGAAACATAGAAGACAACATAAAATTAAAATTGATGAAGAACCAATAAGGATAATGACACAAAACCAAAGTAGGAGAAAACAATCAAGGTGAGAGCTAAAACACAACTAAAAGTAAAGCCTAGTAGCTAATAGAGGGGAGTTGTCTAAGATATATCTAAATGGGAAAGAACTAATTTGAAACAATATGTGAGGTCCCACCATGTGTGTCAAAATGTATCTCCAAGAATCTAAATGGAACCACCAGTGTTTGGCAGGGTGTAAATCAAACCATTAAGAGGCTAAAAGGCCCAAGGCTTCTATGGGTTACATGAGGTCTATAGTGGCTATCTATCTTGCAGGCTTATAATAGGATATAAATAGACTTATGAACCAATTTGGGGCTATCACGATCAAGTATACAAAGGATGCAAGTATCTCTAGTGGATCCAACCATAGTAACACAAGTAGCTAAGACTAGATTATTGATTGCATATAAATTATGGAAGCAATAATATTGAATAAAGAGAACTAACAAATGAAATGCAAATCTAGATGATAAGGCACTTTTAGGCCAAATGAAAGACATTTTAAGAAATAAATATGTTTTTAAGAAGAAGTTCAAGAGCATGCCTAGTCTAGGTTTGAGCTATCCTTTGAATTCAACACTATTGTTTTCTAAAAATGCAATGTTCTAGTTTAACAAGAGAGAGAGATTGTTTAGGCAAGTTGTCTAGTTTGTTTTGATTATGTACAGTCCTACTATGTAATAAAAATGTTTCCAATGCAAGAATAACATGTAATGGTAAATTTTTCAAGCAATGAAGATATCTTGTAACCATATATGAATGAATAAACTTTAGAAACTATTCTAAATAATGCACAAAATAACTAAATTACCAAAATAAATCAAACCCTAGCATATATACTACATAAAATATTGGAGTTTCAATTTTCATAAAAAAGTGCCCTTAGATCAATCTCAAATAATATGTAAAAATTTTCAACCAACTAGAATCTAAGCTAAGAAGCAATGTACCAAGAAGACCAAGCTATGTGTAAGCTGAAGTCCAAACCAAAAGCTAATAAGAGAAAAGAAGGAAGTGAAGTGAGAATTTAAAATGGTGTAAGAGATCCAACTAAGTGCACAAATTAGGTGCAATGCCTAATTTATAATCTATAATCAAGCCTTAATGAATAAGGAACAACTGAGAGCAGTAATGGAGTCTCCAAGTAAATGTGTAGTAGCATATGGAACCCTCTATCACCAATCAAGCTCAAGAGTGCCAAGAATGAATCAAGAGAGATTCAAGAAGGCATGAGATTCAAGAGAGGGAAGAATAATTAAGAGAGAGGGTGGAGAGAGAAGATATATTCTCAAATTAATGAGAATGAGGCATATATCCCAACCCCAAACTATTGAAAACCCTAAAACTAGCCATTTTTTGACCGTTTGGGTCCAAATAGGCACTTTTGCACACATTCAACCTAGTCTACAAATTTTGTGAAGGAAATGTGTGGCCTAATCCATGAGTTTACTTCACACAAGTCATGGCTTGGGTCAATCAAGGGATTAGGTTGGTTAATAGGCTCTTGAAAGGCCCCAAGGGTCCCTAAAACATGCCTATCTTACATGCAAAAGGGACAAAATGACTAAAGATGTATGGAGGGTAAGAATATGATGTGGGAGAGGTCCAAGCGAGTGGTGAATGTCTTAAAGTAGGATGACTAGGGTTGGTAGTATACACGTGAGTTGATGTGTAATCATAGGGAGGAGTAGGGTCATAGGAAGTATAATTACAGAGTCAACACTATTATTTTATCCCACAAAACATTCATTATATCCCTTACATATCTCTACCACTTATCTCTCCTATAAACTCTCACATTTATTCTCTCTCACTATCCTATCTACATGAAATACAACTCACTTACAATATAAATTATCCTCCCTATATATTTATTTTACACTCACTAAATAATATTTAACTATGTAGAGTGCTAACTTAACTAACCTATGCACCTATGTGATGACTAATTATTCAACACTTGATACCACAAAGGATAGTATAAATATTTTGAGGGAGTATTACCTCTATATAAATGATGAAAAATATAATTATCTAGAGATCATCTAAGATTGTTTTGAGATAATTTATGGAAATATAAAATCAAGAGAAAATGTGTTCAATGTACATTATATATGGTCAAATAAATGTATATGATAGCTTAATAATTCTCAAATGTTTTTACTAATTGAACAAGATGCATAAGAACAGTGGAGTATAAAATTTTTAGAGTTTATTTAAGGTCGGCCATAGATAGGTAATAATGAAGATTTTATTAATGTTAAAATTATTATTGACTGGTTTAATAAAATAATTTTTCATCCATTTAATATTTCTCATGTGCAAAGATTCTTCTAGTTAGTGAATGAAGAAAACTAAGAAATATATGAATATTATATTAAAGTAACTAGATTGAGTGATTTCAACTTATTTTGAAGATCAAATTATATTGCATAGACTATTTATATTAGGTACATGGAATGATTTTTTTTAGGATGTATGAATTTTTATTGTAATGAATGTGAGTTAAAAAATGGGGTTGAAGAAAGGTGTTTTAGGCCTCTAAGGCCTATGGAGACAAACCATTCATTAAAACCATTAGGGGGTCATGATTTTTTTATAATATAAAATTAGTTTTAAACATTAATCATATTATACTTTTATCATACATGTCCTTAAAAAATGATTTCACTTTAAATGCAGGGCACATTTTTTGTAGTAATCATGCATGAAAACTATGATGAGGGAACATAATACTAATTTTCTCACTATGTAGAGGCAAAAAAAAAACTAAAAACAATTGTCATGGATGGAGAAGAACTAATTTATCCCACCAGATATGTGATTGTTACATGAACCTGCTTCAAATATATTTTCATTAAAAAGTGAAGTAATGGCTTTTTTAATGATTTGAACCAAACAAGGAGATACTTAAATATTAAAATTTGGTTATTCATAAAAATATTTTATTGATCAAATTCCTTTAAAAGTCTCGCAACAAATATTTTTGGAATTTTTTTGAATCCTAACATGAAACAATTATTAAAACACTTAAAAATAGAGTTGTTCTTGAAGATTCATTGAATTGGCTTGGTAAGGTTACTATTTAATGCAATTTATATTTTGAATTAGTAACGTTAGTATTTTATTTAGTGTATTTTAATTTATAATTATTTTTTCCTTATATATTAATTTTTATTTGAATTACTTGTTAGGTTGTGGAGCTAAAAGCTTCACTGATGCAAACAGGAGAGGAGGTTGCTGAGGGTTACTGAGTTACAAGAGAAGCTGGGGTCGGTCTGATCAGCCAACGTCGGCTTGGTGAGGCAAGGACAAGGGTTCTTCAGGGTGTAGAGTGATCTACATGGTAAGTAAGATCATTGATCTGCAGGTGTATGTGTGTGCAAGGTCAAGGTTCACAGGTGAGCAGAACCGTGTTTAATTTGCAGGTGTGCAGGATCATATAGACAACAACACAATAGGGAGCAGTATCAGGCAGGATCTACTTGGAGTACAGGTGTGTACTCGGATAGAGCAAAGAGGAAGGCAAGGGAGTTCCTTCCATAAGTATGGTCTGCTGAAGTGCAGGTTATTTCAGGTTCATGGGAGATCTACTTGAAGTACCTTGAGTACTTGTGGAGTACGTAGAGTACTTGTGGAGTGCGTGGAGCACTTGTGGTGTGCGTGGAGCACAGGAGGTGAACACCAACTCTATATTTGAGTTGGGTGTTGGGACCTGAGAGGGAGAGCTTTGGGGAGAAGATTTACTGTTCACTTGAGGTGTGGGAAACCTCTGTAAGGTGGTGGAGAAGAAGTGGCATCTTCTTTATTGTATTCTTTTCTGTATAAAGTGTTAATACAATTTGTGTATTGTCTCTCATATCTTGTGTTATTCTGAATTCTAGTTACTTGGTGAATCTGGTTAATTTCCGCATATTAAGTTGCTTGGTTTAGTAATCAATTGTGTGCTTCTGGTTTATTTCCCAACACGTGGTATCAGAGCTAAGGTTGCAGGAAGCAGGTTTTGTGTTTGGTTACAGGGCACTCTCAGGGGTTTCTGATTGAGTGGGAGTAGAGCAATGGCAGATGAAAGTAAGCTAAGAATGGAGGAGTTAAAAAGCACAGATGGTCACTCACGGTCTTATGGAAAGAAAGAGCAGGTAAAAGATTATTGTTGGTTGGTAGCAGATCAGCATGAAGAAACTGAAGAAGCAGATGTTGCAGGTGTTATTGCACAGGATGTTCTTGGAGGTTTCTTGGATAAAGTTGAATCTTGGATAAAAGATTCGGTTGCCTCTTTCCATGCAGCCCTAGGTAGAGGAGCTGGTGAGCCTTTCCAAAGAATTGGCAAAGGGGAAGTGAAGCTGAAATTGCAGGCGGCCAACACACAGGTGTTGATGAAGGTCATGCAGGTCCCAGGTTTGGAGATATGGCTAATTTCTTCAGAAAGATTGAGTGATGAGAGATGCACAAGAACTCTCACAACGGATGCACTTGAATTAGCTGGTGGTAAGAAAATAGGTACCCTTTATCTACTTGTTTATATTACTGATTCTTCTTTTGTTGCAGAGACGTGGATTCGTAGGCTTGGTCACATGAGCAAGAAGGAGATGCATGTTCTTAAGTGGAAGACAGATATATTTGATAGGCTTAAGAACTGGAAAGCCTTGGTGTTTATGGAGGAGATGGCGGACAGAACCCAGTGGATGTGGCTGGATACTTCTGAGCAGGGCAGTTTGGACATGGGTTTTGATTCAAAGAAGCTCGCGGGTAAAAAGTCATCACTCACAGGTGAACACAGGTACCGATGTCGGTCAGGAGGAACTGGCGTCGAACAGACAGGTGCCGATGTCGGTCATGTGCAGACCGAAGCCGGCGATGTCGGGCAGGGTAAGACCGACGTCGGTCAGGGGACCGACGTCGGCAGTATGTAAGACCGATGTCGGTCAGAGGACCGACGTCGACAGCAGGGACACTGTAGGGTTGGTAGTCAGGGACAGATGCATGGGAACCGACGTCGGTCGGATGCAGACTGTGGAGTGACCGAGGTCGGTCATTGTAACAAATTTTGGGTGGACAGCGAGCTGTCAAGGAGTCTCAAACACCCATACGGAGGACTGAAGGCGTAAGTAGGCCCTCAAATTTGTTGTTCCTCTTCTTTATACTCGTTGCTGATTGTAGAGCAGGAAGGATCCAGGAAATAGGTGTGAGCTCGGCATGGATGAGGATGTGATTCCTTAGAGGAGAACCAAACAGGTGTTTTTGGTAGGATTGCCAGCTGGATGGAAGCATAGAGACGAATGGATACCTTAGTAGAAGAATAGAGAGAATGGATACGTGAGATGGAAGACCAGGTTATATGGTCTTGTGGAGCTGCAGGATAGTGGTACAGGTTTTGACAGGTGGAGGATGAAGCATGGCTTCAGTGAATGTCAGGTAACTACTGTGGTTTGCCTTACCAGGAGGATGATGAGTCATGACATCATTCTGTTGCTGTATGTGGATGGTATGTTTTGCTAGCAGGTTTGTACATACAGGGTTTCACTGAGCTAAGGGTAAGATTAGTTCAGTGTCATGTCATGAGGAGTTTGGAGCAGCGAAATTCTTTGACATGGGAGACATGGAGATCATAGGTTGATTTTGTCTCGAGTGGAGCTGATGTGAATCAGGTGTTGGTGAGGTTCAGGGTGCAGAGCCGGAGCACACTAAGGGCTGGACAGGTACAGTGTCTGAAATCACATGAGGTCTGGTATAGACCTGAGTATTCCCATACAGTGGGAGCTGTCAGAGAGTTAGGAGCCAATTCGGGGAAGTGGGTTCTTAGGTACTTGAGAGGGACCGGTAGCAGGGATTCATGCTATGCAGGGTCAGGACTTCACTACATGTGTTTGTAGGTTTGGATGTGGCAGGGTACTCGGATGACAGGAGGTACACCACGGGATGTGTGGTGGGTTGTCTTCAGGGTTGAGCTTGAAGAGGGATACAAACTAGGAAACAGATTAGATGAAGTACAGGTACAGGTACAGTGTAGCTGTTTATCTCCAAGTGGGAGATTGTTAGGTTGTGGAGCTAAAAGCTTCACTAATGCAGACATGGAGAAGGCCATTGGAGGGGTTGCTGAAGGTTGCTGAGCGTCATAGCAATCGGTGTCGGTCTGATCAGCCGACGTCGGCAGGATAGTGAAGAGAAGCAACCAATGTCGGTCATGGGTCGGCCGGCGTCGGTCACCTCCAGGCAGACAGGGACCGACGTCGGTCGCCTGTGTGGTTCGACTGCGAGCTTATTACGGGCAGTTAGCTAACGAACCAAGTGTTTGCATGAAGAGAGCTATTTTTAGACTGAGAGCTGCAGATCTAATTATTGTAATTAGATGTCTAATCATTATTTGGATGAGATCTATATAATAGACTCATGGTTGTATTGGAAAAGTGTTCTAGTTTGAGTTGAGCAAAGTTTGCTCCTTCTGTGTGTGAAGTGAGTAAGGGTGCTCCTCCTAGTTCCCTATCAGTGCCAAGCTTGGTACTGGTTGGAGAATCATAAGGACTTGGTGAGGCAAGGACAAGGGTTCTTCAGGGTGTAGAGTGATCTACATGGTAAGTAAGATCGTTGATCTGCAGGTGTATGTGTGTGCAAGGTCAAGGTTCACAGGTGAGCAGAACCGTGTTTGATTTACAGGTGTGCAGGATCATATAGACAGCAACACAACAGGGAGCAGTATCACGCAGGATCTACTTGGAGTACAGGTGTGTACTCGGATAGAGCAAAGAGGAAGGCAAGGGAGTTCCTTCCATAAGTATGGTCTGCTGAAGTGCAGGTTATTGCAGGGTCATGGGAGATCTACTTGAAGTACCTTGAGTACTTGTGGAGTACGTAGAGTACTTGTGGAGTGCGTGGAGCACTTGTGGTGTGCGTGGAGCACAGGAGGTGAACACCAACTCTGTATTTGAGTTGGGTGTTGGGACCTGAGAGGGAGAGCTTTGGGGAGAAGATTTACTGTTCACTTGAGGTGTGGGAAACCTCTGTAAGGTGGTGGAGAAGAAGTGGCATCTTCTTTATTGTATTCTTTTCTGTATAAAGTGTTAATACAATTTGTGTATTGTCTCTCATATCTTGTGTTATTCTGAATTCTAGTTACTTGGTGAATCTGGTTAATTTCCACATATTAAGTTGCTTGGTTTAGTAATCAATTGTGTGCTTCCGGTTTATTTCCCAACACGTGGTTCAACCAAACAAGGAGATACTTAAATATTAAAATTTGGTTATTCATAAAAATATTTTATTGATCAAATTCCTTTAAAAGTCTCGCAACAAATATTTTTGGAATTTTTTTGAATCCTAACATGAAACAATTATTAAAACACTTAAAAATAGAGTTGTTCTTGAAGATTCATTGAATTGGCTTGGTAAGGTTACTATTTAATGCAATTTATATTTTGAATTAGTAACGTTAGTATTTTATTTAGTGTATTTTAATTTATAATTATTTTTTCCTTATATATTAATTTTTATTTGATATCATTACTAACATATTTAGTGTAGGTTGGTAGTAGCAAATGAGCTTCCATACGTGGTTGGTGTGATGAATAGAGAACATTGTCTTATTGAAAAAAAGAAAAGATTAAAACGTAATACATGTTATGGTTGATGAAATCTTGGGGGTATTCATAGGACTTTACATATAACCATATTAATTTATGTTGCATCTCTATCTTACATAGTTTGCTTGCAATGGCTACACAAAGTTCACACTCTTTTCCCGTTTAAGAATGACAAGTATCTTTTAATGGACACATCTAGCGGCATGAAATTTTGAAGTATGTGTGATTATGGAGATAAGGAATAATTATATCTTACAATTCTACACCATAGCAAATTTGATTGCAAATTTTATTCAATGATAGGTGTGTGGTTCAAAGGTTGTGCATTCTACTATACAACTCTGGACTTAATTTTCAAGTATAGGGTGTAAGGTAAAATTTGATTCCAATTTATATTAAATTTGAGTGGGTTTTAAAAATTATATGGATGGTTAGATGAATCCCACGTGTAACTGTATGAATATATGGTGTGTCTCTATCCTTCTTAATTTATGCGCAATGGTCACGTAAAGTTCACTCTATTTTTACCTTAAGAACAAGTTTTCCTTTAGAGACATGTCCAATGTCATGAAATTTTAGATTTTGAGGAATTATATAGAGAAAAAAAATTATTATCTTGCGTTTATAAGCCATATTAGATGTGACCACCAATTGGATTCATCAATTGGGTGCACTATTCAAAAATTGTGTTTTCTATTGAACAACTTTTGACTCATTTTATAAGTTTTGGATGTAAGAGAAAATTCACTACCAATTTATATTAAAATTGAGTGTGATAAAAATTATTAGGGATAGTTGGAGGATCCTATGTGAAACCATATAAACTTACGATTAATCTTTACCTCTCTCAATTTTTGTGTGTTTTTTTACATAAAGTTCAATCTTTTCCCTTTAATAATGACAAGCTTCTCTTAAGGGATGTATCCCATTACATGAAATTTTGGAATACACAGGTTGATATATATTACATAAAAATATATATCTTGAGTTTATACACCATACCAAATGTGACCACAAATGTGTTTCAACTATTGGGTGCATAATTTAAACATTGTGCATTCTATGGAGCAATTTTGCACTCATTTTACAAGTTTTTATTGTAAGATAAAAGTCACTTCTAATTTCTATTTAATATAAGTAGATTCAAAAAATAATGGGTATAGTTATATGACTCCACATAATTTATATAACTTATGGTGCATCTCTACCCCTATCGATCTGTGTGCAATGGTTGTGCAAAGTGTACATTATTTTTCCCTTTAAGAATGACAATCAAACCTGGTGGCATAACATTTTGTGTTAGGTTGTGGAGCTAAAAGCTTCAACTCTTTGCAAACAAGTAGGAACAGAAGGTTGCTGAGATCCAGGAGCACCGGCGTCGGCAGCAGGACCGATGTCAGTCGTGACCAGTGCAGAAGGCCACCGGTGATGGCAGGAAGTTGGCTGACGTCGGCAGAACCAGGCAAGCAGGGACCGGCGTCGGTCACCTGTGTGTTCCAGAACTATTCGTTGCATGGACAGTTAGTTAAGTGAACAAAGAGTTTGCATGTTAAGACCAATTAGAGTCTTGAGCTGCGAGGATAATTGTCTAAATTAAGAGTCTAAGTTATTGTTTAAGTTAGGGATCTATTTATAGACCCATTGGCATGTATTGTATAAGTATGAGATAGAAATGAAGAGTTCCTTCTAGTTGTAAGATCATTGAGTTGCAGGTTGTTGCAAGTTCATAGGAGATCTACATGTGTGAGTATGGTCTGTTGAATTGCAGGTTGCAGGTTCATGGGAGATCAACTTGAAGTGCTATAGAGTGCTTGGTGTACCGGCAGGGTTATTACTGACTGGTTGGTGAGGTGGACACCAATTCTGTGTGTGAGTTGGTTGTTGGGACCATTTTTTGTGTAGGAGAGTGTTGTGTAGAAGAATTACTGTACACTTGAGGCGTGGGAAACCTCTGTAAGGTGGAAGAGTGTGGCGGCTCTTTGTAGTATTCTTTTCTGTAAAGTGTTAATACAATATAGTGTATTGTCTCTCATATTCTGTGTTATTGGTGAATTCTAGTTACTTGTGTTTCTGGTTATTTCCACATATTTAATTGCTTATATTTGGTAATCATATTGTGCTCTTTTTGAGGAGCAAGATCCTAACAGGAGGAATCAGAATAGGTGTGTTTGTTCTTGGATTCCCACCCCCTAACAACTGGTATCAGAGCTTTTGGTTGGGATACTAATAGATTGGTTTAGATCTAGGTAGTGTGTTTTGATTACAGGTTACTCATAGGGTTTCTGTTTGAGTGGGAGTTGAGCAATGGCAGAAGACAGTAAGCTACGAATGGAAAAGTTTAATAGCAAGAACTACCAATTATGGAGGATGCAGATTGAGGACTATCTGTATCAGAAAGATTTGTACTTACTGTTGGGTGGGGTTAATAGCAAACCCTCGGATATGAAGGATGAAGAATGGGAGGTTCTTGATCGGAAGGCTCTGGGATCTATTAGATTGAGTCTTGCATCATCTGTGATTTCCAGCTTATCACAGTGTAAGACAACGGTGGAGTTGATGGAATCTTTGGAAAATTTATATGAAAAACCCTCAGCTTCTAATAAGGTATTTCTTATGAAGCGTTTATTTAATTTGCAAATGTTGGAAGGTGGATCTATTCATAGCCATCTTAGTGATTTCCATGGTTTGGTAAACCAGTTAAGTTTAGTCAATATTGTATTTGATGATGAAATTAGAGCTCTCTTAATCTTGTGTTCATTACCTGTAAGTTGGGAAGGTTTGGTAATGGCAGTTTCTAACACTGTGTCTGCTTCAAAAGTATTAAAAGTGGATGATGTTGTGAGTGTGATCTTGAATGAAGAGATACGCAGGAAAAACATAGGTGAATCATCAAGAGATGCTTTGAGTGTTGAAGGCAGAGGAAGGCCAAGAGAGAAGATAGAGCGTGGGAGATCAAGGTCGAAGATAGGCAGAAGATCCAAGTCCAGGTATGGCAGAATAACCTGTTGGAAATGTGGAAAGCAAGGGCACTTAAAGAGAGATTGCAGATCGGGTGAAGATCAGCATGAAGGACATGGAGAAGAAGCAGATGTTGCGGATTACATTGCACAAGATGTTCTGGTATGTTCTTTGGATAAAATAAAATCTTGGGTTTTAGATTCTGGTGCCTCTTTTCATGGATCCCCACATAGGGAATTTTTTCATGAGTATGTCCAGGGAGACTTTGGAGAAATTTGTGTAGGGGATGGTAAGCCTTGTCATATTATTGGCAAAGGAAAAGTGAAGCTGAAATTGCAGACAGGTGACACATGGGTGTTAAAGGAGGTCATGCATGTCCCAGTTCTGAAGCGGAATTTGATTTCTGTTAAAAGTTTGGGTGATGAGGGTTTCACAGTAACTCTCACAGCGGACTCTTGGAAGGTTACCAAGGGTACACTTGTTTTAGCTAGAGGTAAGAAAGTAGGTATGCTTTATCTATCTACTTGTATTACTGATTCTCTTTCTGGGTTATCTACTTCAACTGTAGATTCGGAGATGTGGCTTAATAGGCTTGGTCACATAGATAAGAAGGAGATGCTTGTTCTTGAGTCAAAGAGTATGCTTTCAGATTTGGAAGGCATGGATCGTAGTTTCTATATGCAAAAGAAGAAGGTGACGTTTCTTGAGGAATTCGATGTTAGTGACAAGAAGAGGAAAACCTTGGTTTTCAAGGAGAAGGTGACGGACAGAGTTCAGCACAAGGTGTAGAGGAATTCTGAGCAGAGTAAGGGTGATTTGGACAAGGGTTTGATCTAAAAGGAGCTCGTGGGAAAAAGTCAGGTCTCACTAGAAAAACACAGAGACCGACGTCGGTAGGAAAACCAGCGTCGGCATCCAGACAGGGACCGATGTCAGCTATGTGAAGCCTGACGTCGGTGACTTGGGGTAGATAATGACTGGTGTCAGCCAGGGGAAACCGATGTCGGCAAGGTGGTAGTCGTAGGGAACCGACATCGGTCGGTTGCAGACTGAGATGTGACTGACATCGGTCACTGAGATGAATTTTGGGTGGACAGCCAACTTTCATGGAGTCTCAAGCACCCATATGGAGGACTGAAGGTGTAAGTAAGTTCTTAAATTTATCATTTCCCTTCTTTACACTACTTGTTGCTCACTTATGGTATAGAACCAGGAAGTTGTTAAAGAAGCAGAACAGGTAGATCCAGGAAACAGTGGGAGCTTGGCATGGATGAGGATGTGATTCCTTGGAAGAGAACCAAACAGGTGTTTTGGGTAGAGTTACTAGCTGGAAGTAAGCACTGAGAGACGAATGGATGTTCAGGATGAAGAAGAGCGAAAATGGATACGTGAGATGGAAGATCAGGGTATATAGTCTTGTATTAGCTGCAGGGCAATGGAGGTTTGATCATTGTGTTTTTATTTACCAGGTTGGATAATATTAGCTACATTATCCTATTTCTATATGATGTGATTGTTGTAGGGTTACATATACAGGTATTGCTGAACTAAAGGTAAAGCTAGTTCAGGGGTGTGTCATGGAGAATCTGGGAACAACAAGATTCTTTGGCATGAGTGTGTTCTAGAGACATGGAAGGTCTTGTTGACTTTGTTTCAGGATGATTGTGTGAGGCTGGTTAGCACGCCGATGGTTGGACAGTTCACAAAATAGGTGTCTTAATTCACATAATGAGGTTGAGTGCATGGTATGTACTAAACCTGAGTTTTCCCAAGTAGTGGGAGTTGTCACAAGTTTGGAGTCAATCCGGGAAAGTAATACTGAAGGGCAGTTCAGTGGGACCAGCAACAGGTGCACATGCTATGCAAGGTCAAGTTCTTATCTACATGGTTGTAGGTGCGGATGTGGCAGGTAATTTGGATGACAGGTTTTGCACTACAGGATTTGTGGTGGTTGGTCTTCAAGAGTGATCTTGAGGAGGGATACAAAGCCAAGGGAACAAACTAGATGGAGTACAGGTACAGGTACAGGTTGTAGTTGTTTATCTCCAAGTGGGATATTGTTAGGTTGTGGAGCTAAAAGCTTCAACTCTTTGTAAACAAGTAAGAACAGAAGGTTGCTGAGATCCACGAGCACCGGCGTCGGTAGTAGGACCGACGTCAGTCATGACCAGTGCAGAAGGCCACCGGCGACGGCAAGAAGTCGGCCGACATCAGCAGAACCAGGCAAGCAGGGACCAGCGTCGGTCGCCTGTGTGTTCCAAAACTGTTCTTTGTACGGACAGTTAGTTAAGTGAACAAAGAGTTTGCATGTTAAGACCAGTTAGAGTCTTGAGCTGCGAGGATAATTGTCTAAATTAAGAGTCTAAGTTATTGTTTAAGTTAGGGATCTATTTATAGACCCATTGGCATGTATTGTATAAGTATGAGATAGAAAGGAAGAGTTCCTTCTAGTTGTAAGATCATTGAGTTTTAGGTTGTTGCAAGCTCATAGGAGATCTACATGTGTGAGTATGGTCTATTGAATTACAGGTTGCAGGTTCATGGGAGATCAACTTGAAGTGCTATAGAGTGCTTGGTGTACCGGCAGGGTTATTACTGACTGGTTGGTGAGGTGAACACCAATTTTGTGTGTGAGTTGGTTGTTGAGACCATTGTTTGTGTAGGAGAGTGTTGTGTAGAAGAATTACTGTACACTTGAGGCATGGGAAACCTTTGTAAGGTGGAAGAGTGTGGCGGCTCTTTGTAGTATTCTTTTCTGTAAAGTGTTAATACAATATAGTGTATTGTCTCTCATATTCTGTGCTATTGGTGAATTCTAGTTACTTGTGTTTCTGGTTATTTTCGCATATTTAATTGCTTATATTTGGTAATCATACTGTGCTCTTTCTGAGGAGCAAGATCCTAACAGGAGGAATCAGAACAGGTGTGTTTGTTCTTAGATTCCCACCCCCTAACATTTTGGAGTGCAGGGGATGAAAAAGAGAGAATAAATACATATCTTGAATTTTTAATCCATATAGATCTGACCATTAAGTTGGTTTGGCAATTGGACACATTTTTCAAAAGTTATGCATTCTATTAACCAAATTTGGTCTCATTTTACGAGTTTTGGTTGTGAGATAAAAGTATCCACAAATTGATATTCAATTTGAATGGATTAACTAAATCATAGGGATGTTTATATGACTCTATCATTTAATTTAAATAAATTATGATTAATTTATATACCTTTCAGTTTGAGTGCAATGATTGTGTAAAGATTGCACTCTTTTTACCCTTAATAATTTTTAAGTTTCTTTTAACATATACATTTAATAATGTTAAAATTTGAATTTTTTGGGGAAAAAGAGTGGAAAGAGGTATATATTTCATTTATACACCCATTCAAACTAGATTATGAAATCATTTCATTAATTGGGAATGCACCTTAAAAGTTATGTGTTCTACTAAAGAACTTTCGACTCATTTTAGGCTATGAGTTAAAACTTGATACCAATTGTCCTTCAATTTGATTGGGTTTGTGAAATATTCAGGATGGCTGGGAATTAAAATGTGTATCTACCCTTATTTATTTACATTAAATGTATGCATAAAGTTTAATCTCTTTTTCCTCATTATAATGCCAAGTCTTTCTTAGGGGACATGTATGGAGGGATGTAAGTTTGGAGTGCACAAGCGAATGGATGGAAGAAAAAGGTATATATTTCATTTATAATACATACTATATGTGACCATGAATCTAGTTATTTGATTGGGAGTTTAGTTCAAAAGATACATGTTCTGTTGAGAAAATTTTAAATCATATTGTAATTTTTGGTTGCAAGATAAATGTCACCACCAATATCTCCTTTTTATTTAAAATTACACTTATATTAATTAAATGATACAATAAAATTCTAGTCATACAAAACAAAGGGTGGAAGATTCACACCCCATAATAAAAATCACACCAAGATAGAAAAAGCCTCAGGAGATGTACTAGTCCAGTAGAGGGTCAATAATGACCACACAAAATAAGATCACATCAAGTCATATCGACATAAGTGAATAACAACCAAAAAAGAAACACATAAAAATAACACGTAAAAATAAATTCATTAGGAAACAACATCAAATATGTTGATTAAAGGGGTGGTGGAGAAGGAGGATACTATATATTTTCTCCTCAACCCCCTTAATCAAGAGGCATCATCCACAAGTTAGGGATCTCATCCATCATTCTAATACTTATTTTAAGTTTCATCAAGCTACTAGGAGGGAGAAATAACAAGGGATAGGTGTGGATACTTGTCATGTGGAGAAGGACCCCAACCCATTCTCGCCGTGCCCCCCCGCGCCATCCCCCCCTCCCCCCCCCCCCCCCCCCCCCCCACACACACACACACACACACACTCTACCACCTCCTCTATTAGAACCATTAGACCTACCATGAGAAGGGGATGACTGGTGAGAATGAGGAGAGGATATTCCATGGTGGCTCTAAGAATTTTTCCCAGAAAAATCATACCCTCACCCATGAGGAGGAGAATGGAAAATTCAAGGATTCAGAGGCTCACAACTAACTATGCATAGGGCATTTCCCTAGTGATCTAACAAAATATGGAGATGATTAAGTTCAAGATGAACATTATTTATTTGGATCTAAATCTAGAGGATGAAATTAGAGATCACAACTTTGTTAATTATAGAAAAATTATTTCCATATCTTCATGATAAAAAATACGTAGTTTCTATCTTTCCAAATTTAAAAAAGAATATCAGTATAGAAAATATGCCAAAAGATATTGTATCTTTCAAGTAATGAAGTGTAGTCTCTAAACATATCCATTTTATATGTAAAACATTCTAGTCTAAAAGGGTTGAAAAGTATGTGAATCTAATTCCAAGTTGACTAGGCATGAGCACAATACCTTAAAATATGTTTTATTATCTTTGGTTGATGACAAGCTAGGACAATGGGATTTGAAACCCCCATGTGCTTGAGATGGTCACCCATAAGCAAGCCCTGGTAAACTATATACCAAATGAAGTGAACTATTTTGGGTTCAATAAAGGCATCCCATATAGTGGAAAATCTTCTAGACCAGACTACCTAGCTAGAATGGAGATTCCATACGTGATTAGGAATGTCATCTTAAATGTGTTTGTTACAACCCCTCAATTTATAATTAGAAAATGCAATAAATGTTTTTTCAAAATAAATTACTTAACATTCATTCCACATAATAAACCATTACAACATATATAAACTATAACTTAAAATAATAGTACTTCTAATTCAAATACCAAATACAATATTTATCTTATACAACTCCAAGAAAAGTGAATAATGTAGGACATAACTATTTCTAGTCCACTAATACAACAACTACTATTCAAATATAATCAAACATAATTATTACATTTACATTTTCTTTAGACATCTAGCCTAATATAATAAATAGATATTAAGCTCTTTGGACCTTGAGTCAAACCAACTCGTGTATCGCTAATAATCTCAAGTGTTATCTCTTGGTAAGTACTAGAATGGGGAGGGTGAGCATCATCCAAGTGCTTTTTCACACCAACCATGGACCAATGATCCCCCAAATAATCCCCTAATATGGAATTGCCCTCCCTTCATGGATAGGTAGATATAACGGTATGGAAATCCATAGAGATATGATACTACCCCGTGTGTTGTAAGATTTCTACTACATGACATGTATCATAAAGAAAATATGTGTTTAACATGATATTGCAAAAAATTCAAATAGAAAATATGAAATGATAATGTATATCTAAAATTAATTTTGTCAAAGTTTTTAAATAATATGCAATCACTCGAATTGATCAATTTCATAACACACCACTTGATTGGATTATCTACTTCTAACATTGGTGGTGCTACCTAGGATAGTGGAATCCATCTCACTACATATTAGCCTCATCAATGTGGATTCTAATATAAACACATATAATATAGTATATAACTCAAAGATTCATACATTTTTTCCCTACACTATGAATGGAATAATCTTATTCATACATGTCATCTATAAATGCATAATGAATCTAACACTATTATTTAACTCAAACAAGAAATAATACCTACAGTTCATACCACCTGAGTATGGTTCACATTAAATTAAACTATATATTTCTAAAAACTACAATAAGATCCAAACAACTATACCTCATGATATCCCATAATATCATAGTCTAGTGTTTTAATCCATAAATACTAGTTTTCCCATAATTAGTCATACAAAGTAGTCATAAATATATGTCATCATAAGCTTCTATACAAGTATGTATATGTAACAAAACAAGTCCTATAATCACTTAAAATTATAACCTAACATTAAATTACTCTCACAATGTTGTATGCTTATATGCATGATGTCTTACTAACTCTTAAAAAACATATCATTCAAGTAATAACCGACACATATATTTAATTAGTCAACGTAGGTGAGAGTTTAGAGATATAACTATAATATGTACCATCTGGGCATTTATATTTAAGCTAAATTTTTATATGATAACCCATACTATCATATCTTATTAAGCATGAGAACCCTACTCAAACATGAATAAACAATCTCATACTATAATTAATAAACAAGCAATTACAAGATTATACTGCATAATATTAATTAGATGAAAACATAATCTCTAGGCACACATAATGATGCACTATTTATTTCAAGAAATGTCTAATCATTACACATGAAATCTCACAAATATACTGCACACAAATTTTTATCTTTACATGATGCTACAGAATTTGACCTTGCTGACTTGTTTTAATAACATTATTGTATACTAACAGTTATTTTTAGCTCTAAATAACAACTCTGATACACAAGCTCTCTAGACCACATAGTCTTCATATAAGTATTAGACAATATACAAAATTACTCTTCCTTAAATTAGATTATATAAATGTATAAATTACTAATCCATTAAAGTAACTAGATCTACGCCATATAATACATTAGAGTATATAAACCTAACTAGGTTTAGATCATATACATAATCAATATTGTTTGAGTACTTTTTATGCTTTTTCAATGTGATCTAATTAACTACTAAAAACAAATTATAAGTAGGGTTTAAGATTACCTAGATATATGGATGGTTGGTTTCACACTGTTGATCAAGCTTGATTGTGATAACTCCTCTTTGGCTAGGGAGAAATGACCTATAATACACCATACTTAAATAAAAATGGGATTAAAAGAGAGATAATTGGGTTCCTTGGTTACAAACCAATCCTAAGAAGTAGAACACTTTCTCATATGAATGTCAACCCTTTGTTTTCAATTAAGGATAATAAAGATAAAATATAAAGATTACAAGATGTAAATGATGTAAAAGATAATTTGATAAAGATAAATGATTATGGATTATTCAAGATAATAAATAAAATATACAAGATAATAGATGTAGGTATAAACAACACCAACATATAAGTTAATAAAGATTAGATAAATGTAGACTATCTATGATTAAGAGATAAGATAAATGGATTATTCAAGGACAAGATGTATAAATGCTTTGCTAAGTTTTAGTATTGGATATCAACAGATTAAGAGAGATATTTAGAAAATAACATACAAATTTAATAGATGTTGAAAATGCAAAACACACTATTTAAAGAGGATATTTATAGTCTGACAGGGATCAACAATGATCCTAGAGGATCAACATCGATTCTACAAGATCGACGTCAATTTAGATGAATTGATGTAGATTATATGTAAAAGTTTTGAACTATAAATAGACTATAATGATGGCATGTATTATTAATAAAACAATAAAAATGAAATTTAAAATAAACATAGATAGACATATAAGATATAAAATTTAAAATATAAATAAATTTAAAGTGCAATACTAACCTTTAATGCCTAAAAATGAACTTAGATAAGACGAGAGAGAAAATACTTCAAAAACCTTTGATAAACTCTCCAACAAAAGTTCTACAAGATAGTAGGTTGTTGATAAAGTCCAAATGCAAGTTGCAATGAGATTACAATAGCATTTTAGGTTCTAAAATTGTAGTCACATCCCTCCCGAGCCATGGAGGTCTACTGTATATAAATGGATCGACATTGATCACAGAGGATCAATGTTGATTTACTAAAAATGGGTGAAGATAAATGAAAATACATTCCAATGGGTTGGCATGGGGTAAATGAGGGTTAAAATGACTTTCGAGGTTGTTTTGGTTGTTTTAACCATGAGATAAGTTTGTTAGGAGGTTTATTATGTTTTGGTTTTATTTGATGTTTAAGATTTTGATTATTTAAAAGATTTTGGGTGGTTAGGGATGGTACATAGTAATTAATAAGATTAATTACTATGGGTAAAAAGGGGGTATATATATGAATAAACATTTAAGTATATACTTTAAGTTATATTTTATGTATATACTTTCAGGATGTTTGAGAGTGGTTTAGGACCTCCTAGAGTTAAGATGAAAAATATATATTTTTGGAGGTTTGAAGCACATTTTAGAATTAGCCTATTTCAAAGTTCATTTATACAAGGAAAGTTGTAACAAGTCACAACACTTTGTTTTAGCGAACTAGGGATAAAGAGATAGCCTAAAAGATGGAAGAATAGGACAAGGGTGCTAAATTTTGGTGTCTAAGAGCATACATAAATCGCATACCTATTTTATTAAAGGATGGGATCCTTATAATATATTTCCTCAACACAACACTATATAGTGGTAATTATATATGTAGTATTAATCCCCATAATTATCATAAGAAATATTTATCTCAAAAGTATCAAGTTATGAGGGTCTAGCTATCAAATTTTAACTATTCCAGAGTGACTTTAGTAAGATCTAACTCATCAATTAATAAAGCTTTTTAGAGATGGAAGATATAATAGAGATGTGTGCATACAATAATCCCATATGAATGTATCTCATTATTTTATTAAATACACGAATTGAGACTATAAATCATCATTCAGTGAAATACACTATCCCTTGTGATAATTATGCTCATTCCTTGGAGATGAAACTCAGGTTAATCATAATACAAAAATCTGAGGTAAATCAAACTTTTGTTCTTGCATTGAATAAGAGACATAGTTACCTTCACACATTTACCATTTCATTCTTAACTTAGCATTTTAAATTATCTTTATAAATTATATTTCCTAACTCAACATTTTTAAATTATATTTCTTAACTCAGCATTTTAAATTATATTTCTTAACTCAACGTTTTAAATTTTATTTTTCTCTTAACTGAGCATACTGAGCTTTCTAGCATTGATTTCAGACTAAGGTGATCCTTATAAGGATACCATGATAATCAAACTCATTTTAAATATGAACTTGGGTTCACAATGATTTCAAAAATACATACACATTGATTTATTTTCAATTATTCAGCATTTCCAATATGTTGTCTTGGGTTTTAGATTTAAAACTCAGTCCATACTTATATAAAACACAAAACTTATATACATAATTTTAGTTATATAGATAACTTAGTACTTCTATTAAATCACTCAACATTTAATTTAGACACTTAACTTTACCATTTAAAACTTAGCAACTATATGTATAACTTAGCATTTAAAAATATGACTCAACATTTATCATTTATACATAATGACTTCAAATATATATCATAGCATGTTAATTTAATATACTTAGTGCTCAATATATTGACATGAGGTTTCCACTTGGATATCTAACGTTTCACTTAGAGACTCGGCACTTAATTAAATACATTGCATTTTACATATATATACACAACTCCTTATTATATATTCCCAACATTTTAATATTTAACTCAACCATTATATATTTATACTTTGTGTTTCTATTTATAACCTACCATTTACTTATTGATATTAGACACTCAATGTTTGATATTATTAGCTCAACATTTTTCAATATAAATAACTCAGTTGTTACAAATATAAACACTGTGATTTATACACTTACATTTAATTAAAAGTATATGTGTCTCAAATTAAAACTGGGCATTTCACTTTAAGTATACTCAATATTATAATTATTTATCACAACCATTTAACTCTTTAGCATAGTAATTTAGTTTTTTAGCACAACCATTTAATTATTGAGCATGGTGATTTAATTTTTAATCACAATGTTATTATTATAATATGAAACACAGATTAAAAAATTAAAATGTTGGCTTATAAAATACAATATGCCTGCCTAAAAGAGTGTCATGCAGGCCAAAGCAATGAAAACACATTCCATAAGGTAATTAATATTGCTCACTTAGCAATTTAATACACTATGCAAATAGCCAATTTAAAACATAACACTATAATATCCAACACATACCTTATAATATGAAATGCAGTCCTATATTGTCAATTAAAACATAGGCCTCTAAAGACAATTCATAGGCTCCAAAATAGGTAAAACACAGTCCCCAAAATGAGATTGTGGCAACGTATGTATTATCTGGTATAAATCATTAAGACACTACCAATTATCAAATCACCACATTTCTATGTGGATTGATTTCTTAAATGCAAAATTTCCATTTAAAACAAGATGTAAATCTCATATTATATGCTCATTATATATACATAAAATGTAGATCTAGTTAAATTAAAATATAACCAACCTAGTATATTTTCTTAGAAAATAATGACTAGTTTTTCTTGATTTCTCTCACTCTCTTTCTCCAATCTTCATACCTCTTCCATGTCCATGTCTCCATGTTTTTTTCTAATTTCAATATATGTTGACCAAATTTGACTTCTAATCAAATGAGGTCAACTCCTACTATTTTTAACTATTTAATAAAATTCCCATGCGTCCTATGGGGTGTTATGATGGTCTATCATCTTACTTGGCCTTGTCCTAGTCCTTGTCTAAGCTCACCCTCCTTGAAATGGCCTAGCCAAATAAAGCCAAACCTGGTCAAACCTTGGTCAAAGTTGGTCAAAGGTAAATTTTGTGTAAATTTGTCCTAACATGATCTTTATCATGTTTATATGTGTTTACAAGTCATTAATTAGTCATTCATTGTGTCTCATGTGTAAAAAGGGGTCTTTTGGCCACACTTTAGCATATTAATTGACTTATACTTACTTTTATGCAATAAAATTTGACACCAAGGTGATTTTTAATGTGTTTCATGTCATTATCATGTCAATTGATAGTTATAAGTCAGGTTCATTAGTCAAGAAGTATTTTCCCCTAAAAATAGGCCTTTTCCAACACTTATACAGACTTCCCAAGCCCCTTTACAGCAAAAGCCATGGTGGTGTGACTCTTCACCTCCTCAAAGGTCATATCCACATTTAGTTTTCATATTTTTTGCAAAAAGTTTCATCTTCAACTCATTTCTCTTCATTCTCCATTGACAACCCAAGGAAGGGCATGTTTAAGAACTCACTATAGAAGCTACAGATGGAGTTAAGGGAAATGCTTCTATAGGTGGATAGTAATCTAAGTACACTTCACATCTATATTAAGAACTTATTGATTTGTGGCTTCTACTTCATTATCAATTGTTAACACTCCATGTAGCTTTTTATGCCTATTTAACCATGAAGGGGTCTCTTTTTGAATATGTTTCAACTTTTATTGATTTGGATTGATGGAATGGTATGTTGCAAGTGATCCTATACATTTTTCAAGACATTATCATGTATGTTTTGGTGTTATAAACTTCAAGTACTTGGGAAAGCTCATCTAGGCTTGTACATGCTTGAAAAATGCCTAGTTTGCATCAATAGTCATCTTAGTTGAATTGTAAATGATTTGTCCACATTGGAAAGAGTATTTTGATGTTGTTTTTTTGGATGATCCTAATGTTTCTTATGTATGGAAGAATTGGAATTTGTCATGTGGTACTTGGAAGGCCTTTCCTTGCATTTTCTTACTTCCTCATGTTCTCCCTACATAACACATTCACAAAACTTCACCTACATGAGCATTATGATGTCACCAATGAAATGTGGAGGTTTTTTATGTCAAGGTGAATAATTTATGCATGTTTTAGATGTTTGAAGTTATAAAAGTAAATTTGATGAATCAAGAATGAACCTTGAGGCCTAAACTATGTGTCTGGTCCACCTTTTCATCCACTGTTTGTTACAATTTAATGCACATCTATAAGTGGTACCACAAAATACAAATGTGCATTCTAGAGGTTTTTAAATAGTTGATCAAATCCATTTGAGGTTCCTTGATGTATAAAGGTCCAAATAGACATCTTGATGGTGTTAAATTGACAAGAGAAGTGTAAAAACAATGAATGGAAGGTTAGACTAAGTTTTAGGCTCGTTATTCCTAAAACCATAAAACAAAGGAGTTATTTGTGTGAGTAACATGTACCATAGACATGGGATCCCTTTGATGCTTGTAATGGTTTAGAATTATAGCCTTTGGTATGGAGAAAAAGTGTGTTAAGTTTTAAGAGCATATGGTAAGTGAAGGAGAGTATTCAAGAGGCCCAAATATGTTTGCAAACACACTAAATTTATTCATTGTTATCTATAGGTATCTAGGTCTAAAAGTTATCCTAAGAACAAAAGGCACTAATACAAAGGTCTAAAACCCATATTGGATGGCTATTATGGGTGAGGGGTATATCATGAATACAAGAAACAAATAAAAAATAATAAGAGATGACTTTGTACCCTATGACTCACCCTCTTTCCGTACACAAGCTAAAATCAACACCTACATCCCACCTTGGGGATTGTCAACAAACAGTGAACTAGTATCAATGTCTAATAATTTTTAAAGGATCCTAAGGTATTTGAAGGAGTGGAGTATGCATTTTTTATCTCCATAAGGTGTGAAGATGTTTTTTTGAAACATGATAGGCCCTATATATATACCTTGAAAGTAGGACACACCTGACTATGTTATCTATTTAAATAGGTAGAACCTTCATCTTGAAAATTCTATAGCATAAAGGGTGAACAAGAGATAATAATTTTTATGGATAGTTCATATAATAAATGTATCATCTTATATGTTTTCAAATGGATTTTGAACACTAGTATTAGGCTTCAAATCATGTAGTCTCTACTTATAATAGGGTCTTAGGCAGGGATGTCCTAGTCAAGGACCTAGACATAAAGTTGGTGTTGTTTTCAGGAATTATATGTAAATTCATAAGCATGAGGATTGTTTTGTGACCCAAGGACATGAATATAAGATTCATACACATAAAATTCTTATATTAGATCTTAAAATACAAGATTGTCCCAGTCAGATAGTGAACAAAATGACAGTGATTAGTGAATGGAGAAGACATATAGTATGATATAAATTAGTCTAAATCATGGAATAATGGTTATAAAAGATAAGGATAATTTCTATGAAAGTATGTACAAAAGTTTAATCCATGAAAATAGTAGAAATAGGGGTGTCTCAGTCCACCATGAAGGCAAATTGACCTAGTCTAGTGTTTATAAGAGTATAGAGATGGTTGGGGGGACCAAGATGTCAAGGGTAGATTTTAAATACATTATATGTGAATAATGTAAACATATATGGGTCCTTTAGATGAGAATATTGGCAAGGCAAGGGTCCCCAAATAAGCAAAACCTAGTCAATATTCAAATATCCTACATAATCTGCCATTAGAAAACCCAATCTTGGCTTTGAAGTCTTTGAAGGGTAAAATGGATGAGTTGGGTTATATACAATAGGTCTTTGTTTTATCTCATAGGTGGTGCACTTTTTAGGTGCACAAAATCCTACAAGTTTTTTGAAATGGGATAGAAAATGAACCAAAAAGGATATAAAATATTCAAGAAGGTTTTTATAGTTGAGACACACCTAAAAAAACATTATGAACCTTTCTAGAAGATTGGAATACAAGAAGGTTTAGAGGCAGACCCAGTGAGACATGATGCAAACCTAGCCTCAAAGAAGAGAACATTTTAAGTATTATCCTCAAAAAAGAATATAAATGCCATAGATCATATTCATAGGGAAATATATGAATTTTTTTAACCATCACCTTGCTGGGTAATCCATTGGGAAGTCAAATTGAGCCTAAATTACAAGCAGAAATTTTAGACAAGGTCTAGGCCTAGTCTCTAAAGGGTAGTCATTCACATTTATAGCTCTTAATGAGATATTATAATTATTTAAACATGTTTTTTGAAGTATATAAAAAGTTTATAGACTCTCAGTATGTAGGGTAATTCATCAAGGAGCCATTTTTGGCTTGGAATGAACTAAAACCCCATAGAATGAATGAAAATGGCTCGAGTGGCCAAGTTGAGAAGCTCAGAACTCCCTTGATACTTTTCATGGGAAATTAAGGTGATTAAAAAAGTTATATATGGTCCTCAATAAACCCTTGGTGTCATTTTATTATATGTCTAACATCTGTTCTTTATGAACCAATGTTACGACCCAAAATCACCTTAAAATCCTTGCAAACCCTCTTAAGAGACCTGATTGGGAATATGAGCCAATTTGAGAATATAGATGCAGATGAAAGGCCATGAAAACACTTATATGGTGTAGATGAATCTCCATATATTATGTACATGTGACTTAGGTGTATGGACATGTATGATAGAGAAGAAAATAGGGCTTATTTTGACCATTTTTTGTGTTGTACAGGCATGGTGTACTGACAAGAGATAAAATCACTTTTGGAGGGAAGATTTGGAATTTTTATAAGTCTTCATGGTAATTATATCAATTTTATAATCTTCAAAGTATGCCTACTAACTCCTTCTTTTTAGCTAGTCCAATGAGCTAACTAGTGAGGACTTAGAAAAAATGACAAATTTTCATTTGGAGAGCCTTTTAAGTCAAATTTAATTTAAATAATGGTATGATAACTACTTATATGTAATTTATCATCTTTTATGGATCATTTTATATGTTTCAAGATATTGAAGGTGTCAAGTGTGAGAGGTGAAGGGAAAAGGGCTATTTGAAGACTACTAAGTGTGATCATGCATGAACAAGATGATAAGAAGGGTTAGGAGCCTCCCTAATGAATGTGATGGATTATTTTTAACCCCTCATATTCATATTCATCATAAAATTTTATCAGGTGTAGATTTTGGGTAGTTTTGGAAGGCTAATTATGAGGGGTGGTTTTCTATGCATAGAAAAGGTGTTTCTTGACTATTTGCATGTTTTGGATGATTGAATATGATATTTGTAACTCTTGAAATGATATGTATCACCTCATATATCTCTATCATGCATTTTTAACTGGTCTTCACATTGGTGACACATGTCCTTGTGCCTCTTCAACTTCTCTTCTCTCTTTCTTCCTCCAATTTCTATAAATTGAGCCTTTTTGGCCATTGTATGGATCTTTCTACTGGGTATGGTGAATCCATACCAAATTTTTGGATTGAATCAATAAATAAAATTACTTTTAACTCATTCTAATAATTCACTAAGTATACATGATAGTGTTTAATCTTGTGCAAGTGTGATGTCTATTTGCCTTCGCATGTTACTCCTATTAGTACCTAGTGTGTTCTAATCTCTTTCTTGCAGGCCAACAAGAAGTGTCAAGTGAGATTATAGGTATACTAAATATATAATTCAATAGAGTGTCTTACAATTCCTATTTCCTATGTTTCCTAACCTATTCTATCTCTTATACTCCATGTTGAAACATTGATGTGATAGAAAGAGTTGATATTGAGTGAAGTGTATATGCAACTTATTCTTGGTTCCAAGTGCATGTCAAAGGTATGAGTAGAGAAAATTATTTGGTGTATCATCCCCATATAATAGGTTTAATTTCATGTTATCCATTTTCATCCCCAAGTTTAGTAGTAGGATTTACACTTTATTGATACATCAAGGGGAGCTAGCCCCTAATCTAGAGATCCACCTCTTAATAAGGTTACCCACATCCCTGAGATGGTTCCATTATTTAAATTTAATTAGGAAAATATTGAATCATATCCTCATTAGGTTTAGGTTCAAGTAATAATAGTTTTTTTCATGCTTAGTGCGATAATTTATCCAAGGAGTTGAAGAATTATTGGTGTGTTCTTCAACCAATCAGCCTTTTGGAGGCATTTCAATAAACACCAATGGTGACTCTGAGTTAAACCAGCTAGTTAAGCATCTCTAGTGCATCAATAAATAATATTTGGTATGTATAATCTAATTTTTGAGTATTATGGACCTTGTGTTCCTTCATATAGTTTTTATCGAGCTCATGTTGTTTATGGAATCACCTCAAGTAGCTCTCTTAATTGTCCTTCTCCTAGTCAATCCAAGAGTACTAGGGAGATAATGTTGGAGTTTGAGAAGAAAATGTTGAATATAGATAAGTTTAATGATAAAAATATATATCATAAAGAGATAATGTACAAAGAGGAGTGCTTGTTTGGGTAAGCTCAAGCCATGCAATCCATGAAGGAGAAACTAGTAAGATGGAGAAGTCAACCCACTCAAGGCAATCAGCCTTGTATACATTTTTCCATCCCAATATATCCTTATCCAATATAAAATAAACCCTCCTCTTGTACACCAATTCATTTATATCAAATATCACTTTCTCACCAAAATAAAATGATCCAACCTTCTAGCCCATCTAATGCATCTTCTCCTATGTCAAAACAAACTGCCCCTATTATTAATCATTTACACTTACCAGTATAACACCAAAAGATTATGAAGAAGACTTCTATGCAAACTAAATACTCTAATTTATTATATTGTGAGCCCTCCTTTGAATAAATCCATCCCATTTCCTTTGGAAAATAACACATCCATCCTCAAACAACTCCTCTTATGCGTGAGCAAACTCTTCCTAGTCTCCCTCAACCTCCTCAAGCTGTTCAATCTGATGTAAAGATTCCAAGTTACATAAATGTATACCATTAATTAGCTCAAGACCTTGATAAAGTGAATTAAGTTTTTGCCAATCATCAAGATGAGACACATGAAGTCAAGATTCCAAGTTGGAGGAGTGGTCATCATGAATTATCCCAAAAGTTTGAAGAAGAAAAGATAGAGGAAGCTATGCCTATTGGTTTCACACATTGGAAGTATGTCCTTAAAATGAAAAAATAATATAAAGAGGATAAATATGAAGATATTGATGAGATTCATATGGATATAAAGTCTGTTTGGTAAGTAATTATCCTACTTCTCAATTTGAAATGTGTTTGAGTGATTGAAGTTTTCCAAGCTTTGATATGGTGATTGCAAAATGAAAAGAAGAGCATGAAAATGTCCCATTATCTTTCAACCTATTCAATGATGTTTATTTCTCTCCCACCCTCTCCTTGGAGAAAGGAGAAAATGCCTTGTGTGAGGTACAAGGTGAAATTGAAAAATTTAAGGGTGAAGAAGATAATCTAAGTGGAAAGATGGTAGTAGGTATAGATCTTTATAAACATGATGACGTTTTATTATCTCTACTTGATGAACTTCCTTTTGGTCATGATGAAGATAGTGAACAATCCATAGTAGGTGATGATGAAGAACTCCAAGTAGATTGTTATATGCAAGATGACATCTTAGTTCTTGATCAAAAAGAGGAGGAACTTATTTTGAGAGAGGCAAGTGAAGAAGAGAGGGTAAAATTTATGGTTAATCAAGAAGCTCTCATGAGTGACAATGAGTATGAGATCATCATATACACTCCCTTTGAAGGCATCATCAAAGATGGAGAACATATTCAAAACATATCTAAAGAAGTGGATATTCTAGGAGGGTTTCATGAGACTAAGGTTGAAGAAGTGGCTCTTGAAGGTGGTATGGTTCAAGGAGAAGACATAGGTCACACCTACATGCAAATTTTCCAAAAATATGAAGATGAGATTGACAAACCTAACATGTCAATGTTGGATGATGAAGAATGCAAGCATGGTGAGCTCTCTTCCTCTTTGTTTGATGATTTTTCCTTTTTCTTTGATGAAGATAGTGACCAAGCCATGGGATATGAGTTGGATGAAGTTCAAGAGCATGATGTTGAGTAGATAGAGACTCTTATGTTTGAACAAGGAGAGGAATTAGGTTGGTGTGATAGAGGCATTAAAGAGGGAGATTTGAAACAAGAAAGTGATGATTTTTGGGATGAACTATAATAATTTTGTCTCAACTCAAGCATCATACCAACCACCCTTCCTCAAGAGAGTCATGATGAAGCTAAAGATCAATTTGACAAGCTTATCAAAGAGATAGAAAAGGATGAGTTGGTCCAAGATACATACCAAGAGATTCATGAGCCAAATGAACCCTATGATGATAAAATTACAACCATTTATGCATTGATGGACTACACTAGCATTAAGGACCAGCATGAGACATAAGATGAGTACATGAATGTTGAAGACATGTTTAAATATGATCCACTTGGATACATGCCAATCAAGGTGGCAAATAATAAGGGTGAGTCACCAAGTTATCATTCCAAAAAACTACTTGGTTAACACCATGAGGTTGCTTGTCATAAAAGATATCTAAGAGGCTTTCTATTTGATCTAAGAGGGGGGGAAAATAGATCAAATTAGGTGTACTACTATTTTATTTTCAGTTGTGTCTTGTTTCCCCCTAAGTGCTTAGTAGCACAAGTGTTTCTTGCTTTGGTTTTATTTTAGTCTTTGTGTGTGTTGTTATTTCCCTTTGTGTGTTTTGAGGTAAGATTATATGTCTTGTTAGTCAATGCAAGGTCTGGTACTATTTTTTATATGTGTTTTCTGACTCCCTTGCCCAATGGATAAGATAAGGCTATTAGTCCTTAACATAGGCAAGCATGTTACCCTAAGAGTTACCAAATTGTTAACCAATAGTGTTGTCAATGCTAGTTTGAGATTTCATGTTAATTTTGATTTCTCCATCCCATATTTTTATTCTAAATCAAATTTTTATTTTATTTCTTTTGCAATAACTTCACTTGATATTTCCTTAATTTTTATTTCCTTAAACTCAATTGTCTCATCCTCTCTTTTCTTTCTAATCTATATTTTTTCATCTTTTTCACCCTTCATTTCCTATCTATGACTAATATAAGTTGTTCATCTTCCTTGCACATTCTACTTTCTCTTCTTTTCTATTTTCCTTTCTACTTTTATTTTTATCTACTTCCTTATTTTTAATCTATTTATTTCATATTTCATCTTTCTTCCTTCTTTTTAATCGATTTATCTTTCTCTTTCTATTTTTTATCTACTTCCTTATTTTTAATCTATTAGTTTCTCTAAAATGTGGGCTCAAACACTAAATGTTGACATGAAATCTATATGAAGCTATAAATTCATAGTTTGATGTTTTAAGTATCACTAACATTATATAGGGAGTAACATTTATGCTTTTTTAGCATATATATTTTTAGTTAAACATAAATAAATGAAACATTGATAACACATATTAAAGGAAACAATGTGAGATTGAATACTTATTAATATATTGTGCACAATTAGATGTATTAAACTCAAATAATTATATGGTATTACCATATATATATATATATATATATATATATATATATATATATATATATATATATAACTTATTTCTAAGATAAAGTACAATACAAAGAATCAATGAACACATCTTTTCCTTGAAGCCATCTTAGTGTACTAGACCTGTGTAGAATGGACATAATATGAGCACTTCTTTCTCAATGATCATAATATTGTTATCTTGTGTATAATAGACACATGCCCATTCTACACAAGATAAGCATATTATCAATTAAGAATATGATATTCTTAGTTTTTGTAGAATGTGCACATGCCCATTCTATTTAAGATAGGAATATAGGATTCTTAATTAATAATATTATTAATATACATAATATGAGAAATTATTGCTCAATACTCATAATATTGTTATCTTGTGTAAGATGATAATATTACTATTTAAAAATCCAAGATTCATAGCTTGTGCATAATATGAACATACTCACTCTACATAAGATAGAAATATTGGATTCTTAATTGATAATATTCTTAATGTATTAGACTTGAACAGATTGGGAATAATATGAACAATTTTTGCCCAATGCACATAATATTATTATCTTGTGTAGAATGGGAACATACTCATTCTACACAAGATAACAATATTATGAATTATGAATCCAATATTATTAGTTTGTGTATAATGGAGACATGCCAATTCTACACAAGATAAGAATATTGGATTTTTAATTCATAATTTTCTTATTATATTATACGTATGTAGAATAGGCATAATATGAGCACTTATTTTTCAATGCTCATAATATTTTTATCTTTTCAGAATAGGTGCATGCTCATTCTAGATAAGATAAAAATAATATAAATTAAGAATCTAATATTTTTAACTTGTGCAGGATGGGCATGTGTATTTTTTGTGGCCATTCTTAATATACTATACCTTTGTAGAATGGGTATAATATGAGTACTTCTTATTCAATACTCATAATATTTTTATCTTATGTATAATTGATGCATGACCTTTCTATAAAAGATAAAAATATTATGAATTAAGAATCTAATTCTTAATTTATGTAGGATGGGCATGTCTTTTCCTTGTGGACATTATTAATATACTAGACCTATGTAGAATGGGCATAATACAGCATGTCCTATTCAATGCTCATAATATTGACATTCATTCTACATAAGATAATAATATTATCAATTAATAATCCACTATTATTAGTTTATGTAAAATTGGCACATCTTTTATCATATTCATTCTTAAAAAAATGTTTAACCCCAAAATCTAAATTGGGGAATATAGGGTTAAATGGGTAGAGATAGCCTAGGGTATAAGGGTGATAGACTACCTCTACAATAGGCCAATTAATTATAAAACTCATATAAACATATACTAAATTTATTATATTGAGATATGCCAAATATACAAAGTATAGGTATGCTAGATATTATAATAAATAGAAAATATTAGTACTTAGTTGGTTTTGATGTTAATACAAATATGGATCTAGAACATCTTTGAAATGGAATGGATCTAGATTATAGATCAATCATTATATTATAGAATTTTAACTTATGTGACCTTGAACACTTTCATTGACCTTAGATGGTTATGTTGATATTTTTATCTAACCTAGATGTAGGTGTCTTTTATGGAATACTTGCTAGATCTCAATATGACCACCTAACATATTCTGGGTTCTGTGTCACCTTTAATCTAGTGTGCTCATATCTAGATCATGGGTTGTGTTGATGAGGTATTTTGACATGTAAAATTAGGCAGGGGGTTTTAATCCCTTCCTTTCCTAAAAAGATACTCATTTGAGATAATCTCCTCAAGGTCTTGGTTACTAGGTCTTGGTATGCAGGGTAACCTAGTTGTCTCATTATGACCATTCTATTTAAGGGGATTGTGTGTATGTTTCAACCATGTCAATGTGTGTTTCATCCATATAAATATGCATTTAAAATATAAAATCTTATATCATTTTTTCTATTACTTATAAGTTCAACAACTCATAAATGAGTAATAGATAAGAGTATAAAATCATGATAAACATTAAACTCAGACTAAAACTCAAAACTAAAATAAACCACTATTTAAAATAGGAAAAAGAAAAGGGGAAAAGAGAAGAAAATGTAAAGAAGGATATAGAAAAATCCACATCCATACAATCACTTGAAACCCACAAACCAATATTGTTCATGGCTAGCATCCACATAACCACAATGTGAACTAGTGCTAGAATCTAAGGAAGAGGGAGCTAAGAAAGAAGATTTAATGATATTTTATACCATGTATAAGTAAATGCAAAAGAAATTTGAGATTACTCTTTGTATTTAATAAAAATATTATTTGAGTATCATAATAGGGTTATAATAATCATTCAATTATAAATCTCGACAACATCTCCCCATGCAAAATAAGAGAGAGGGAAAAAGAATAAAAAAGTAGAAAAAGGGGTAGATGGCTCTCGTGGCTCTTATAGAGAATAAAAATGATCCTTAGAGAATAAAAAATAACCCTTATTATGAACAAATAATCCTATGTAGATCTCAACCCACAAACAACTACCTTTAATGCACCATTTAGTTTCTGACAATAGCCAATAACCTTTGTTAATGTTCCATGATCAATGTTTTTTCACTATTCACCACCAATGGCTTTTGATGTAGAGTTCACTCCCTTCACCATTTCCTATTTTTTTTCACCACCTACACAAGGTAAATATAATTAATTACCTTCTAGAAATTTCTAGAATAATGGAAATAAGATAAGACATCACATAGAAAGTTAAACTCAACCTACGATAATACGATCGACCAGTGGCATAACCTTCAATAGACAACAACATGACCAATTAGTGGCATAATCATCTATATATGGTAATGTGGATAACTAGTGACATAATCATCAATATATGAATATGTGGTTGACCCAAAGCATAGTCATCAACATACGATAAAATAATCTATCAGTGGCATAGTCAATGATTAACAATAATGTAGTCAACTAGTGGCATAGTCATGGATAGGTAATAATGTGGCCAACTAATGACATTATTATTTTAAAGTGACATTTCCATTGATTTATGACATTATTATTGACTAAAAACATTATCATTGACCAATGACATTTCCATTGACCAATAACATTGTCATTAACTGCTAACATTACCAATAATCAATGTCATTATCATCACTCAATGGTACTACTATCACTTGATGGCATGGTTATTACCTAATATAACTAATTTCACCTAATGGTGCCATGAGAAAACCCCTAGGGATAGGCTTAGAGAGAAAGGAAATCTATAAGATCCAAGATTCAAAGGTAAATTATGGGGCCTTGACTTCATTTTTACACTAAGTATAAAATATAAAGTTGACTCGCATGAATTTGGTCTTTCCAACAATGGTGGTTTTGAGTCCAAATTTTGGAATTAAAATTGAGTTGAACCACCAAGGTAATTTATAGTGTTGATACAAACAAACTATGAGTATATGAGGGAGTAGAGTAAAAGGTCAAAAAAAGAGGGTCCTCATTTTTAGGCTAAAAATGGGACATGTTGTGTAAGTAACAAAAAATGGTGACTCCTATTGGGAAATACTCTTGAGTATTTTAAGAATCTATAATCTCTAATTTAAAAAGAGTAAAAAGTTTTAGTTGAAAATAATAACCCAGAATAAACCTAAATTCAAAGGCACTAAATTCAATAAGAATGAGTGACATACTAAGCTATAATCATGTTAAAACCATCTACTTATGTGATTAAGTGATTAATTCATTTCATTTGCATTCACACATAGTAATTTATATTTTTATAAGGCTATAACTATTGAAGGAAAAATGTTTTACAATTTAGATTGGGGGGAGTATTATGGGCATTGCTTTGCTACCAACCAGGTGTCTATATCCCCAACAGAGATACCTCTGATACCTTCCAAATACCTTACTCCACTATCAACCAAGTTATAAATCCTATGGTGGATGTTTCCAAGATTACCCTTTCGAGGAAAATTTTATATTTTACATTTTAACTCAATTCTTTCAAAAGGGTATTTTGCATTTTCATCAATGGAAGGTTGGGGACCAAACCATGAGTAAAAAGAAATCAACAAGCCCATGACAACTTCAAACAAACTAGAATTGAAGAAATGATGGTTTTTTGTTTAGATATTTCTTTAAGTACATTAGATGGATTCAAATGAGAAAATAATTCTAAAATTCACAAGTTCCATTATGAATCATTGACCTTTAAAATTTAAGAAATTAACAATGCAATAACAATAGTTCACACAAGTCACTTGAGTAAAATTATAATTAGGCTCTTTGAGTTCCAACCATGTTACTTTTACAACAATGTCATATTCCATTTCTTTGATCAACAAAGGGAACTTGAGGACATAAAAATTTGGGACAAACCTAGCAACAAAAATAACAAACAAATAAAAGGAAACCTAAATTAATAATAAGGGATGAGAAGGAAATAAAAAGAAAATAAAATAGGGAAGGGAAAGGAAAAATATTCATAGGAAATATTCAAGTAAGTTCACACTTAAACCAATATAGACACCTCTTTTTTTAGTATTTTGAGGAGGGTAGAGGGCACACCTAATTTTTCTTATGTTTCACCTATGATGCAAAACACTATCCCATAATGATTATTTGATGTACTTCTCGTGCAACTTAAACAAGTTAGGATTATATAATTATGCATTATGTTTTCATCTAAATTATACAAAGCATGAGGGATGGGTTTAGATAAATATCTCTACCCATCTAGAATTGAGATGAGGAATAGGGTTGAACACTAATACATACAAAAATGTGTGGATCATCTAACCTGACAAAGACTTCTTCATCATTATATCCATTTTATTGATTGATTTATGGTTGTTCATTAATGTAAATGGATGATTACATAGCATATTATTTGTTATCTTCATCATCCAAAAGGCATAGGATTAGTTCAAGTTCTTCCCATATCAAAGACCTTATGAATTTACCTCAATGGTTGAATTATATTGAGAACTAGGTTGAATAAGGTCATATTTAGCTTGAACCTCCATTGGCATGACTTGTTCATTCAGAACACTATATGCTTGACTTCCAATTTTAATTACCTCTTATTTTGAGAGGGACATTTGAGTACCATCAGCTTCTTTGGATGTGTGGATCATCTAACCTAACAAAGACTTATTCTTCATTATAACCATTTTATGGATTGATTTATGGTTGTTCATTGATGTAAATAGATGATTACATAGCATATTATTTGTTATCTTCATCATCCAAAAGGTATAGTATTAGTTCAAGTTATTCCCATATCAAAGACCTTATGAATTTACCTCAATGGTTGAATTATATGGAGAACTAGGTTGAATAAGGTCATATTTAGCTTGAACCTCCATTGGCATGACTTCTTCATTCAGAACACTATATGCTTGACTACTAATTTTAATTACCTCTTATTTTGAGAGGGACATTTGAGTACCATCAAATTATTTGGATGTGAGTCTAAATAAAGGTGAGAGATCAATAATTTTGAATTCTTTTAGTTTGATCCCTTCATAAAAATAACCACCTTCTTCTTAGTTCTCTTATTTTTATAAGTAGTTTAACTCAGTGTTTCTTTATTCTTTTATTCCATCCTCTTAGAATGATGAATAGGAATACAAAATACTACCACTAGGTTTTTGACCATCTTGGATTAACTCCTCACATGGAGAGGTGGAAGCATAGGACAAGAATGTTTTAAGTGCATATGCTACACATTCCTCATCCAATAGCTCCAACTCCCCTAATTATTCTTCTGGATGATCAGAAGAGATGTCATATTATTCACTTTGTGTGGACATATTCTCATAAATCTAATTTTCATTCACCAAGTTGCCTTATATAATTATTGTTTCCTCATCCTAGATTCATCATCATTATTATTATAGCCTTTAATGAATGGATCACACTTTTAAGATGGGATGTCCTCAATGTGCATCATCAATTTTACATTAGTAGTGAAGCTAGATTCATTGAACCTAAATGGTGAATAAGGGTATTCAACTTTGCAGATCAAATTTTGCATTCCCTCTTGATTGTCTTCTATAAAAAATGGCATCTGATTAAAAACAACATCATAATATACATGATCACTAAAATTATAATAAGTACCTTGTTGATTGTACATAGAATTAACTGAGTTATAATATACATGATCACTAAAATTATAATAAGTACCTTATTGATTGTACATAGAATTAACTAAGTTATATGCATTAAATAAATAAGGACTCTTATTTCTCATAGGAATTTCTGGTTGGGTGAAGGTTTGGGTAATGCTTCATTTCAAGGCACATATCAATCCATGGGATAATTTTTAGGCATGTGAGCCAAAATATTTTAGGCATAAATATAACGAGTCATTAATTATTAATCTACATTGATAGCTTTTTGGTTGAGGAATGATAATGAGGCAAAAATAAAGGGGTTCATCTTAATGAACATCATAGTTAGAGGAACCAGGGCTTAAATAAATAACATGAATGTTGTGTCTTCTATTTACAAGAAAGGATCCCTTTTCCTAATGTATAATTAATGGAATCTATGGTTGAATACACTATTTAGTTCACTAGGACCTTAAAATTTATGGAAAATTAATATAAAAAGATAAAAGAGTCAATGGGGACACTAAAATGGTTAAGGAATAGGTTCTCAAAGATGGCCCATGTTGTGATGTTTCCTTCTAGTAGACTAAGGTACCTAGAATAAATAGTTTGATCTAATGACAAGGGGAATGGGTGGCAATCCACATACTCATGTTGAATCTAATTTATAATAATGTCTTCTTTAAAATCTTGGATGTGTTCTTTAGTAGTCAAACTCCCACCATGGATATACTTTGCACAAAACTTGTGGGGGTTCTTGGGCAATTCATGTGGTATGTGTACAAAGTTGGGGGATAATTTTGTAGACATTTTAGGTAATGCGATAACATTATTAAATAACATGATCACATTATTTAATCAACATGATCCCATTATTGAAATTATGGCTCAGTAATTACTGAGCCATAATCCGTATGTATTACTGAGAAAATAGTAATGCATGCATGTTATTGTAGATAGAAGTTTACATTTATATTATTACATTTAAGTTTACATTTAATTTCTTATAATTTAAATTTATTTTAGTAAATATAATAAATTAGGGTCACTCAACATCTAAATTTATTTTAGTAAATATAATAAATTAGGGTCACTCAACATCTAATAAAGTTTCTCTCTTAGTTTTATACCTTACGATGTGGAAAATAGTGTTTCAAAATCTAATCAGGTCATTACTTAGACATTTTTAGGGTCTAAGTATTAAACCTAGGGATTTCAAGACATAACTTTTGCAATTGATATCCATTTTTGGTAAACATATAGTCATTTTTTAGGTTTTTATGCCTTTCAAATTGATTTTTAGCATTTTTAAGATTCTTAAGTTTGTCAAAATTGAATTTTTCAAACAAATCACTTTGAAATTGATGAAAATTGGTGTGATTGGGGTAGCATAGGTCACATTGATTGCCTACACACATCAAACAACCACTTTGTGTTAATTTCACTTATTTATCATCCTTTATCACTTCCTACCCATGCCTCATCACCCCTAATCACTCTCTAATAATTATTCATTATCCCTAATCACTCCCTCATTGACCCTCACTAGCTCTAGTCATCTCTAATCACTCCCTCATAATTCTTGATTACTCCCTCATTGACCCTCACTATTCCTCATCATCCCTAATAACTCACTCCTTATCCCTCATCATCGCTCATCACTCCTAAATTAAACCTCACCATCCCTCATCATCTTTAATCATTCCCTCATCATCCCTAATCACTTCCTCATTGTCTCTCACCATCCCTCATCATCTATAATCACTCCCTCTTTGGCCTTTACCATCCCTAATCACTAATTCATCATCCCTAATAACTCCGTCCTCATCCCTCATCATATCTAATCACTCCCTTATTTACCCTCACCATTCCTTATCATTTATAATCACTCCCTCATTTCCCCTCACCATCCCTCATGATACATATCCCTATTACATACTCTAATTGTCCAAGCTTTTTGCCAATATCCACGTAGCTTTCACTTTGTATTTTCTTGCTTGATATCTATCTTTAGACCCTCCACACATTTAAAATTCACATATACATTTTATTCATTTCATTTATTCTCCATCATTCTTTAAATGGTCTCTCTAAACTCTTCATTTTATTCTCCTTACTCAATACATTCAATCTCTCTTATTTTGAGACTATCCCCCTTACTAGTCTTTATGCTTTATAAAAACTTGGATTAAATTTTATCTCTAGTTCCTTAGGATTTAATAGGGATATGATGAACTTCCTTCCACTCCTTTGAGTTATCTCTAACTTCTTCTCAACCCTACTTAACTTCTCAACACAATCCTCATATCATACACTACCTCTTACTCTATTATAGATTCTTCTTGTATGGACTATAATCATCAAATCAACCTCATTTATGGATACCATATAATAAAACCCATTATTTTAAAATTTTAAATATTTGGTTCAACTATTTGATAACTTCTCTTGGTTCTTTCTACTCTCGAATTAGGTCTTTAGGTTTCCTTCTACCCTAGTTACCACACAATTCTCCCTCATCCATACTTATCCATACTTACACAACTTAAAAACACTATATTATATTTTTTAATGTTGAAATAAAACTTTTCACCAAATTTAATGAATCATTGATAGTTACAACTCCTAAAAACTCACTTTGAAATTAGAAACCCTAATACAAGGTTTAGACTAGTTTCATAGACCTCAGAAGGGTCAAAATGAGATTTCAATCTTCCAAAGGTGTTTATAATGAATTTTAATATTATATTAGGTCTTATTAAACCATATTAACATTTTTTTAGTATTATATTTCCATTTTTAAGCTATAGTAGATTGACTTACCCAAATTTGAATAGAATATGTACTCAATCACAAGGCTGTAGTAATCCAAGAAGAGGATATTTGTTCTAATTCATTCCAAAAAGGGTTATAAATAAACAATAAGGTTGAAAATACTCTATAAAATGTTTACACACTTTAAAAAATCAATTCATTCCATCTATAACACTTAATTTTCTAATTTTCATGAGATACTACTTTGACTGTGTTAAGTTTCTTGATGAATGCAAGACTGTGTTAGTTTTATTTTTTCTCATCCAAATATATGAAATATACTTGAAAGAATATAATAATTCATTATAATATGATAATAAAATCACAAAAATATACATTTTAATGTTCAATCTAATACATTTATATACCTTCTCACATAGATGTATACTCAAAACTTTTTCTCATAGAAGATAGGGTTATGTTGTTTAACACAGAATGTCCTTAGCATAATAACAACATAAAATGTTTAAATAATATTAAGGAATTATTATTTAAATTTATTAATTACTCATAAATTCCAAAATCCCACCAAATATATCTCATATTCCACAAGACTTTGACCTTTACTCAGATTTCAAGGCACAATTTGTAAAAGCATAGGCTATACAGTTTATACTTTGAACATTCAAAAGATTTGAAACTCAAATGAAAAATTATACAATCACCATATAATAAAAGGCATTTTAAAATTACCACTAACACAAATATCACAAATAATTTTTTACTAATCATGTTTCATGATCATGCACACAGTCAACTATCTTTGTACATATTCAATAAGATGCAGGGTCTTCTACTTTCTTGTCTGTAAATAATCAAAACTTGTCTTTATTCACTTTTTTGTGGTTATTTAAATTAATAATTTTTAATCCTACACCATCAAACTCTCTTAAATCTGATTCTAAATAATAAATAATGCATGGACACGAATCTTATTAGCAAATAACCATAAACTAAATTCTAACTTCTTTTGTATGTTGAGAGTGTCCTCAACTAACTCAACTACTAACATATTTATAAAATATGAGTATAGGTATATGTTTTGTAACATCCTAAAATATTCACTAAATTCTAACCACACCAAATTCAACATTGGAATTCTTGAAACAATATTGAAGTCTTTATAAAATTTCAAAAATTCAAATGAAAGATTTGGTGTGGTTAGAATTTAGTGAGGATTTTAGGATGTTACAAAACATATACCTATACTCATATTTTATAAATATGTTAGTAGTTGAGTTATTTGAGGACACTCTCAACATACAAAATAAGTTAGAATTTAGTTGATGGTTATTTGCTAATAAGATTCTTGTCCATGTATTATTTATTATTTAGAATCAGATTTAAGAGAGTTTGAGGGTGTAGGATTAAAAATTATTAATTTAAATAACCACTCTAATCCAAAATTGACACAAAACTAAAAACTTAGAAATAATCCTACAAACTTATTATGACATTGACCACCTTATATATACTCAAAACATGTAAACTAGATCATTATTTATATTGGGTAGTGTTGCTTCTACATCACCTCATCATCCCTAATCACTGCTTCATCATACTTCATCATCTCTAATCACTCATTCCTCATCCCTAATCTCCCCTAATCACTCCCTCATTAATCCTCACCATCACTCATCATACCTAATCACTTCCTCATCCTCCCTAATAACTCAATCATTGACCCTCACATCCCTCATCATCCCTATTGACTCCCTCATCATCTCTACTCAATTCCTCTTCATCCCTCCTCATCCTTAATCACTCCATCCAATACCTTGATGGTGGTATTTTTTTGGAGTTTTAAAATGTTAGGAGATACAAGTGGAGATTTAAGTGCTATTATAAAATATAATAGATAGTGATCAAAATGATGTGGAGGAAAACTTGAAACACAAATATTTAACACCTATGAAAAAATATGGGCCTATTAGAAATGATGTAATTCACAATTGAAATTCTACACCATAACACCAAAAATGGGTATTAAATACATGAGGATCACCAAGCTATGAGATTTCTTAAAACCAATCAATTAATTTTCATATGAGGACATTTTATGATCTGAATAATTATATGTAAGGCCTTCTATTTGTATGTATATTGATTAAGTCATCATACTAGAGAGTGAAAAGTAGTTTTCAAATGATTAGAATAAGTAGTCCAATATTGGAAAGTGGTTCTTAATTCATAACTTCAATATTCAATCCAATTAAGAGTGTCACACTATGATCTCTCTACTTTCACATCATGAGAAGTGGGTACAAGTTATCTAGAACTATAAAAATTTAAGTAGATAATAGATTATGAACCCAATGATATGGCTAGTACTAAAAATATCTCTACTTTCCTTAACAAGAAATTATATGAATTAAAAATATTGTTTCATTAACAAATGTAGATCAATGGTGAGACAATACACTTCATCATTTCTAATGGAATTCAAAAGAATTTAATTTATCCTAAATAATATTTTCAAAAATTAAACTTGAAATTTATACATCATCCATAAGCATATTCTAGTGTATGGTCTAGTGTAGGCCTTGAGAAATGGATCACCTAGTAGTGTCACTTAGTGTACAAAATCAAACTTTTTAAATATGTAATACTTTGTGACATCTCACCATTATAGGTGTGTGATGTTTTACATGTGGTCAACCATGTATTTACCATTGACATGTAGTCTATGAAGTAAATCCTTAAATTTTTTTGATAGATTGTTTGTATCTAAAATACCATATATCATGTTTAGTTCATAAACTTTCAGTCATTAGTGCCAAGAAGTGAAAGAATATTGTCAGTTCTAGTAAGAAGTATACTTTTAATGGTAAGAATTAAATGGTTAATGGCATCCTTATGTCACCATATCATAGTGTGGTTTACCCAATAATAACAAATATGAAATAATTGAACCATAAACTAGATGAATACGAGGATATCTTTCAATCAACTAACTAAGTTCATGCATACTATACACTAAATAATAATATTTATTTGATCCCTTAACTACCTCTACCTCAAACATCTTTATACAACATATCATTTCTAGAGAATGAATAGATCAAGTGATAGATCCATGAAATCATGGATAATGGACACATCATGGCCAAATCATTACCTTCTAGAGACCCAATTATGTTTGTGCCAAAGTTTTGAATCAATTAAAAAAATCTTAAAAATATTAACATGAAGAAATATTATCTTCATTTAAATATTAATACTTTTTTTTTGCCATATCTATGGTATAGAAGTCTTTTCTAAAATTTATCTTAAGTTTGGGTATCATCATATTCATTTTAAGCCTTTACACATTTGGAATATAGTCTTAAAAACAAAGGAAGGATTTTTTGACTAGTTGATTATGCCTTTTAGGTTAACTCATGTAATGAATTCATTCATTTTAATATGTTGAATGACATCCTCAGTCCCTTTACCTATGCCATTTTTTTAATTTGCCTTGATGACATCTTAATCTTTAGAAAACTGAGTCTTTAAAACTGAGTCTTTAAGCTTAGAAATGGCTTGGATTTCTGAGTCAAAGGCTTGGGACTATGCATCTATAGTCGAGACTGAGAGTTTTAGGAAAACAAACAAATTTCAACTTTAATCACCAAATATGCTATGGATTTTAACATCAAAATTCAAAAAATTATTACTGTTATGATGAACATGTTGTCCTCTTTCTAAATGTATGATTTTTATAAATTTTGGGCTATTTTAAGGGTTCAAACTATATTTATTTCTAAAAACACATTTTTTAGGCCACTATATGTCATACCCATATATGCCTATTCATGTTTATCTAATTTTTTTTTTGTTGATCCAAGTGGAAAAAAAATTATATGGTAACAAACTAGGCCTAATTCTACACACATTAAAAAAAATTGATTTTCATTTTTTTTTGAGGTAGTTAGGGTGGGCTGCATGGGTGGCTATCCATTTTTGTCAGTTTTCAGGATCTACTTAATTTTAAAATTAATAAAAAAATATTCATCAAAAAAATATAAAAAAGTTAGTAACACACTAGAAGATCTTACCTAAATATTCACCAAAGGGTTTCTAATAATAATTAACGATGCTCAAAAAATGGTGGGTCACATGACCATCTATCTACTATGTTTTATTTTAAAAAATAGGATATCATCTTCAATTTTTAAATGTTTGACCTATTTATACTTAACCATTTAAAAAAAAAATAGTTTTTTAGAAACTAGACTCAAAATTCTACAATTCGTGTTTTTATACCATCTTTAAATTTTGAGTGTAGCCATCTCAAATTATCTACAAATATTCAAATTTCTAAAATTTAAAAAAAATCATGTTTATGGGTAGGCCCTTTTTTGTCCCCCAAGTTGGTGCACGTACCCCATGGGAAGGTCCTCAAATTTTCATAGGACAACTACATCCTCCTAGACAAGTTAAGGGCATTAGAAGACTTAGATAAAAAAAAATTCAGTCTAAGAATATAGAAAATGACTAAGTTAAGCACTTAAAAATAAAGGATATGTTTGAAAAACACAAGTTCACACTTATTCTAGCACCAATATATTAATGAGAATTTAAGCATGTAATAGGCTAGGAAACGCATAAAGGAGAGGGTATTAGGTTAAAATAATCAATGACAAGCCTAAAATATTCTGATCAGGCCCTCCTTCTAAAACCAGTCTATTGATGAGTTTTTAAGCACATAATGGATTGGGAGAAGTGTAAAGGAGAGGGTAGTAGGTTTTTAATGATGATTCATAAATATTCTAATCAGGCCCTCCTAGCACCAATTTGTTGATGATCATTTTAAGCATATAATATGTTGGGAGAAGCATAAAAGAGAGGGCAATAGGTTTAAAGATCAATGACAACTCAGAAATATTTTGATCTAGCCCTCCTTCTTGTGTCAGTTTATTGATGAGAATTTTAATCACATAATGGGATAGAAGAAGCATAAATGATAGGGCATTAGGTTTTTAATTACAAATTATAAATATTCTAGTTAGATCCTCCTAGTTTCAATATTTTGATGAACATTTTAAGCATGCGATGGGCTAGGATAAACATAAAAGAGAGGATAATAGGTTTAAAAATAAATATCAACTTCGAAATATTCTGATCAAGCCCTCCTTATAGTGTCATTCTATTGATGAGGTCTTTTGACATGCTAACTTAGGCAAGGATCATTTATCAATTCCTCTCCTAAAAGGAGACTCATATGAGTAAATCTCCCCAATGTCTTGATTATCAGGTCTTGGTATAAGGTAACCCAGTTAACTTGTTTTGAACATTCAATTTAAGAGGTTTATGTGTGTGTTTTAGCCATATCAATATGCAGTAGAAAAATGAAGATCTTATTCCTATGTAACTATCCAAACAATATAATTATGAATAAATAGTTAATTCAAAGAGACATCTATTTCTTATAAGTTTAATAATGCATAAATGATCAATAAATAAGAGCATGTAGTCAAGATAAACATTCAACTTGAACTACAACTCAAAAACTAGACTAACCCATGGATTAAAAAAAGGAAAAAGAAAAGGAGGAAAAGAGAGTAAAATGCCTAGGAGGACAGAGCCAAATCCACATCCATACAATCACTTTCAACCTACAAACCAATCATGCACTTGGCCAACATTAACATAACTACAATGTGGATTAGTTCCAAAATATGAGGAGGATGGGGCCAATAAAGAAGATACATTGCTATCGTATACCACACATAAGCAAATGCAAAATAAATCTTCTAAATATCTTTGTGTTTTATAAAAAATTTCTTCAGTATCACAATAGGGTTATAATAATCATTCGAATGTAAATCTTGACTGCATATTCCCATGAAAAATAAGAGGGAGGAAAAAAAATAAAAAGTATAAAATAAGGGGTGGATGGCTCTCCTAACTCTTTTAGAGAATAAAAATGTTCCTTAGAGAAGAAAATCCAACCATTATTATGATAAAATTATCCTATATATCGATCCCAGGTCACCAATAACCACCTTTAATATGCTATCTAATTTATGACAATGGCCAATAACCTTCATTAATGTTTGATGGATATCACCTTTTCACTTCTCACCATTGATAGCTCTTGATGTAGAGTTCACTCCCCTCACCATCGCTCGAAGTTGTTCACCACCTGCACAAGGTAAAGAGAATGAGATACTTTATGTAAAGTGATAGAATAATGGAGATAAGATAAGACAACAAAAAAAGTTCAAGTCAACTGATGGTAATGTGGTTGAATAATGGCATACCATCTATCAATAGCAATGTGACTGATCGGTGACATAGTCCTCGATAAATGATAATGTAGTTGATTGGTTGAATAGTAATCAATATATGGTAATACAACTTACCAACAACATAGTCATTGATAGATGGAAATATGACAAGTCAGTGGCATAGATATCAATAGATGGCAATATAATTGATTAACAACATATTCATCGACTGATGGTAATGTGGTTGGTCAGAGGCATAGTCATCGATAGATGACAATGTGGTTGATAAGTGGCATTATCATTGGCTAGTGACATTTCCATTGACCGAAAACATTACCATCAATCAATGGAATTATCTTCAACTAGTGACATTATTATCAACTGATGACATTGTCATTAATTGATAACATTGATGTCACTCAATTTTACTACTTTACCTAACAACACTATTATCACTCAATGGTACTATTGTCTCCTAATGGCACTATGAGAAAAATCCTAGGGATAGGTTGAGAGAGCAAGTAAATCTACAAAAATTAGGATTCAAAGGAAAATTGGGGGTTGACTAACCCTATTTTTATGTTAAGTGAGAAATAAAAAGTTTACTTGCACAAATGTGTTCTTTCTAATAGTGGTGGTTTTGAGTCCCAATTTGACACTCAAATCAAGATAGACCACCAAGTAAAGTTGTATTATGATATAAAAGAACTATGAATAAATGAAAGAACAAATGAAAAGGCCAAAAAAAGAGGATCTCCATTTTTAGGATAAATATTGGGTGTTATGCAAGTAATAATAGGTTGTTTCTCCTTATCAAATAATAAAACCCTAGTTATTCATCTCCATAGTGGCCATGGGAAAATGGGTTGGTGGGTTCATGGTGTTGAGCTACCCCAAAGATGCCTCCATCAATTAATGCTATCTATATAGCCAATGCTTGGAAGATGGCCTTGAAATTATGTGATTTTCTCCTATGTGTGATAAGCATGTACATAGAGTGACCTAACTTCTAACTTGGAAAAGGTGTCTCATGAGATGCTCCTTTAGTAATTGAGGCCTATATATGTGTTTTCCCTATGATTTATATACAAATAGGGGAAATAAGGATTTTTTTCTCACTTGAGTGCTTGATTGAATTCTTTTGGTAAGTTACATTATGAGAGGTAAGAAGTTTCTAGATAAAGAATGAATAAGGATTGATCATATATATATATATATATATATATATATATATATATATATATATATCACATTAAATCACTTAGGTTGACCATAGGCATACATTTCATTTACAAATTGGATGATTTTTAGGGAGCTGGACACCTGTGTTTAGATTAGACATTAGCATTGGCATAGGCATCTAACTGGGAAGTAAATGTTATAGAAGATAGAAAATAAGAACATAGACATAACTTATAGAGACATAATATAATTAAGTTTCTAGCATTCTAGATATGATATAAGGTCTGAGTCATCAGAATAACATTGGTTGTATTAAGAGATAAGCAATAGGCAAAGAAAAATAGTGTATGCAGGTTTTTTGGTGGTAGGAAAGTCTAAAAAATGAAGGTAAATCAATGATATGTATTTTCCAAGTGTACAAGACTAAGGTGTTATCTAATTCAAAAATAGTTTCTACATTTTCTTCCCTTTTAATCTAGTAATGAAATTTCTAGTTTAAAGGAAAATAAATAAGTACCTGGGTATGTATAACACACCTTGTCTTTGTGTGAGTCCAACTTGATTGGTTTTCTAGTAATTCACATGTAAATAAGAGCATGTTATAGTACATAATCAGTTGATATAATCTAAAATTCAAATAATTTAAAATGATTGAAAGTAAAGAGATCAAGGTTTAGGAGTACACATGTGTATTGATATAACTTCCTCACGTTTTGGTAACTTGATTTGAAAATATATATCATTATGATTAATTGAAACTGATATTAAGATAAATATAAATCCATAAAATACATAAATATGGAAATATTAAAGGACTAAACTTTCTCCCAACCTTAGAGCTAAAGGTGAACTTCCACTCAGAAATTAAGATTACCTCGACCATGCAAACTAATCATACTTATAACCTAGTGAATGTGAGTAAACAAAGTCAACTCACACTATAAATCTAGTGATGCTCGATGATATAATCAATTACGAACGATAAAATTGGAAATATGGAGTGATTTATTCATCTCAACCATACCAAAAATGAACCAAATATTGCAATAGATTTTCTTAATACAATCCGTAAAAGTCCAACCTTGTGGGTGATGATAGTCCATGGAAGTGTTTTGAAATCTGAAACTGATTTTGATTTTTCCTTTTGCATAGCATATGCACATCATATATGTGTCATGCTAAGACTTGGTATAATAATGGTACCAATGTATATAATTATATCACAACTATATATCTAAATCATTTAAATATGTAATTTGCCTTTGAAAATTAAATGTAGAGAACATGTTTCCATAGCATGCCCCCACTATATATCTAAAATTGAAAACTGATATAAGTGTGGAGAACATGTTTCTAAAACATGCCCTCACTATAATATTAAATTGAAAACTAGTTTAAAAATTGTGTAAGCCATGCCTCTATGTCATGTAGCCACTAATATGCCCCCATTTTGAGGTGAGGGGAAGTAGAAATTGGTATTCACCTTACCTTAAAAAGATAATATAACTATATAATCTATGTATGAACCATGTAGCATATAGGATAAACATGTCTAGATAGATATATCATTGAGGTACATAGTATGTGATCACATCAAGTTATAAAATACATGATATAGATCATGGCAATGTCTAGCTAGTAGCAGTACAAGATCAACAAGCAATCAAGCACATGCACAAGATCACTCAAAATTAAATCAAAAGATTAGAGTCTAAGAAGATGTCAAATAAGGGTCATGTTTAAATACCACACAATTAAAGGGATATGACTTAGTCAAATATACACAAAGCAAGGAATGACATATTTATATGTCAACATACAACAGACCATGACATATGCAAATGCCCTAATAGAAAAACATAATCACAAGGGACACAATAAATGGAGCATATTCAAATGATTGAACAACTAATATAATGCATGACAATAGAAAGTAATAAACATGCTCAAATAAGTGTAAAAAGCAAAGCGTAGATAATAAGCAACCATCATAACATATTATACTAGCCCATGAATAATATGTGTTAACAAATAACATTAAGTAAATAGGATATCAAGTACAATGTGAAAGATATAAGCATGGATAAAGGCATGTGAGAGTATATAAGCTCAAACATGATAATGTAAAGTGATCATAGAATAATATAACCTAGATGTATCTTTATCAATGAAATGGATGCCCCTAATTTCCACATGACATGAATAGAGGGAAGGCCAACATCTGAAGGTATAGAGATAATGTATCTATGTATACCTATATCACACTCAAAGATACATGAAACAAGTGTATATATAAATAAGTGTAAACACTATTTATTAATTATATAGAACCTTAGTCTTATACAATTATAAAATACATATCATGTATGTACCTTTAGCTTCTAGACTTTATCTCTATCAAAAGGCTTGTACACATTATGTCTTTGTGCCTATTACTTATTTAGTAATAGGATCAATGTTATTCTAATGACTCAAACCTTCTATCATATCTATAATGCTACAAACATGCATATCTTATGTCTTTATAAGCTTTGGATCTATTCTCATTTTTAGATCCTAAGACACTTGTGTCCAGGTCAGATGCCTACATTGATGCTAGTGTCCATTCCCAATGCAGGTGTCTAGTGCCCTAAAATTCATCTAATTTACAGATGAAATGTATGCCTATGGTTAGCATAAGTGATTTAATGTGAGATATTCTCCAAAGAGATTCATGTATATAAATGATCAGTCATCATTCATTCTTCACCTAAAAACGTCTTACCTCTCACAAGGAAACTTATCAAAAGTATTCAATCAAGAAATCAAGTGAGAAAATATTCCCTATTTTTCTTATTTTCATATCAATCATAGGGATAACACATATACAAGTATAAAGTAATGAAGGATCATCCCATGAGCCACATTTTCTAAATTAAAATCTAGGTCACTCTATGTACTTATTTATCACATATTACATCCTTATGCACACACAAGCCAACATGTAGGGGATAACTACATAAGTATGAGGCCCTCTTTGAAGTATTAGTTATGTAGGTAGTTTGTTAGGATTGTGGAGCTAAAAGCTTCACTGATGCAAACAGGAGAGGAGGTTGCTGAAGGTTGCTGAGTTGCAGAAGAAGTTGGGGTCGGTCTGATCAGCCGACGTCAGCGGGATAGCACAGAGAAGCAACCGACGTCGGTCATATATCGGCCGACGTCGGTCACCTCCAGGTGGACAGGGACCGGCGTCGGTCGCCTGTGTGGTTCGACTGCGAGCTATTTACGGGCAGTTAGCTAACGAACCAAGAGTTTGCATGATGAGTGCTAATTTTAGACTCATAGCTGCGGATCTAATTATTGTAATTAGATGTCTAATCATTGTTTGGATGAGATCTATATAATAGACTCATGGTTGTATTGTAAAGGTGTGCTAGGGAGTAAGAGAGCATAATTATAAGCTCCTTCTGTGTGTGAGGTAGAGCTATGGTGCGTTCCTCCTAGTGCCACAGTACCAGGTGTGTTGGTGCTGGATTGGAGAGCCAGCTGGGTTCTTCAATAAGTAAGATCGTTGATCTGCAGGTGTATGTGTGTGCAAGGTCAAGGTTCACAAGTGATTGGAACCATTGCTTGATTTGCAGGTGTGCAAGGTCATACAGACAGCAACACTACAGGGAGCAGTATCAGGCAGGATCTACTTGGAGTACAGGTGTGTACTCGGATAGAGCAAGAGGAAGGCAAGGGAGTTCCTTCCATAAGTATGGTCTGTTGAATTGCAGGTTGTTGCAGATTCATGGGAGATCTACTTGAAGTACCTTGAGTACTTGTGGAGCACGTGGAGTGCTTGTGGAGTGCGTGGAGCACTTGTGGTGTGCGTGGAGCACGGGAGGTGAACACCAACTCTGTATTTGAGTTGGGTGTTGGGACCTGTGAGAGGGAGAGCTTTGGGGAGAAGAATTACTGTTCACTTGAGGCGTGGGAAACCTCTGTAAGGTGGTGGAGAAGAAGTGGCATCTTCTTTATTGTATTCTTTTCTGTACAAAGTGTTAATACAATTTGGTATTGTCTCTCATATGCTGTGTTATTCTGAATTCTAGTTACTTGGTGAATCTGGTTAATTTCCGCATATTAAGTTGCTTGGTATTAGTAATCAAATTGTGTGCTTCCGGTGTACACCCTCTCCCAACAAGTGGTATCAGAGCCTTGGTTGTAGGTTCTTGAGCTTGATACCAACAGGTGGTATCTGAGCTGAGGTTGGAGGAAGCAGGTTTTGTGTTTGGTTACAGGGCACTCTCAGGGGTTTCTGATCGAGTGGGAGTAGAGCAACTGCAGATCAAAGTAAGCTAAGAATGGAGGAGTTGAAAAGCACAGATGGTCACTCACGGTCCTATGGAAAGAAAGAGCAGGTAAAAGATTATTGTTGGTTGGTAACAGATCAGCATGAAGAAACTGAAGATACAGATGTAGCAGGTGTTGTTGCACAGGATGTGTTTGCAGGTTTCTTGGATAAAGTTGAATCTTGGATAAAAGATTCGGTTGCCTCTTTCCATGCAGTTCTAGGTAGAGGAGCTGGTAAGCCTTTTCAGATTGTTGGCAAAGGCAAAGTGAAGCTGAAATTGCAGGCGGCCAACACACAGGTGTTGATGAAGGTCATGCAGGTCCCAGGTTTGGAGATATGGCTAATTTCTTCAGAAATATTGGGTGATGAGAGATGCACAAGAACTCTCACAGCGGATGCACTTGAATTAGCTGGTGGTAAGAAAACAGGTATCCTTTATCTACTTGTTTATATTACTGATTCTTCTTTTGTTGCGGAGACGTGGCTTCGTAGGCTTGGTCACATGAGCAGGAAGGAGATGCATGTTCTTAAGCGGAAGACAGATATATTTGACAGGCTTAAGAACTGGAAAGCCTTGGTGTTTATGGAGGAGATGGCGGACAGAACCCAGTGGATATGGCTGGATACTTCTGAGCAGGGCAGTTTGGACATGTGTTTTGATTCAAAGAAGCTCGCGGGTAAAAAGTCATCACTCACAGGCGAACACAGACACCGATGTCGGTCAGGAGGAACCGGCGTCGAACAGACAGGTGCCGATGTCGGTCATGTGCAGACCGAAGCCGGCGATGTCGGGCAGGGTAAGACCGATGTCGGTCATGAGACCGACGTCGGCAGTATTTAAGACCGATGTCGGTTAGGAAAACCGACGTCGGCAGCAGGGACACCAGCGCAGGCAGGTTGGTAGTCAGGTACAGACGCATGGAACCGACGTCGGTTGGATGCAGACTGTGGAGTGACTGAGGTCGGTCACTGTAACAAATTTTGGGTGGACAGCAAGCTGTCAAGGAGTCTCAAACACCCATACGGAGGACTGAAGGCGTAAGTAGGCCCTCAAATTCATTGTTCCTCTTCTTTATACATGTTGCTGATTGTAGAGCAGGAAGGATCCAGGATACAGGTGTGAGCTTGGCATGGATGAGGATGTGATTCCTTGGAGGAGAACCAGACAGGTGTGTTTTGGTAGAGATGCCAGCAGGTATAAAAGCACAGAGACGAATGGATACCTTAGTAGAAGAATAGAGAGAACGGATACATGAGACGGAAGATCAGGCATATGGTCTTGAGGAGCTGCAGGACAGTGGTACCAGGTTTGACAGGTGGAGGACAGAGCATGGCTTCAGTCAATGTCAGGGTAACTACTGTGGTTTTGTCTTACCAGGGGGATGATGAGTCATGACATCATTCTGTGCTGTATGTGGATGGTATGTTTTGCTATAGCAGGTGTGTACATACAGGGTTTTGCTGAGCTAAGGGTAAGATTAGTTCAGTGGCATGTCGTGAGGAGTTTGGAGCAGCAAAATTCTTTGACATGGGAGGCATGGAGATCACAGGTTGATTTTGTCTCGAGTGGGAGCTGATGTGAATCAGGTGTTGGCGAGGTTCGGGATACAGAGCTGGAGCACACTAAGGGCTGGACAGGTACAGTGTCCGAAATCACATGAGGTCTGGTATAGACCTGAGTATTCCCATGCAGTGGGAGCTGTCAGAGAGTTAGGAGCCAATTCGTGGAAGTGGATTCTCAGGTTTTCTGAGAGGGACTGGCAGCAGGTGTTGCTATGCAGGGTCAGGACTTCACTACATGTATTTGTAGGTTCGGATGTGGCAGGTTACTCGAATGACAGGTGGTACACCACGGGATGTGTGGTGGGTTGTCTTCAGGTGGAAGCTTGAAGAGGGATACAAACCAGGAAACAGATTAGACGGAGTACAGGTATAGGTACAGTGCAGCTGTTTATCTCCAAGTGGGAGATTGTTAGGATTGTGGAGCTAAAAGCTTCACTGATGCAAACAGGAGAGGAGGTTGCTGAAGGTTGCTGAGTTGTAGAAGAAGTTGGGGTCGGTCTGATCAGCCGATGTCGGCGGGATAGCACAGAGAAGCAACCGACGTCGGTCATATATCGGCCGACGTCGGTCACCTCCAGGCGGACAGGGACCGGCGTCGGTCTCCTGTGTGGTTCGACTGCGAGCTATTTACGGGCAGTTAGCTAACGAACCAAGAGTTTGCATGATGAGTGCTAATTTTAGACTCATAGCTGCGGATCTAATTATTGTAATTAGATGTCTAATCATTGTTTGGATGAGATCTATATAATAGACTCATGGTTGTATTGTAAAGGTGTGCTAGGGAGTAAGAGAGCATAATTATAAGCTCCTTCTGTGTGTGAGGTAGAGCTATGGTGCGTTCCTCCTAGTGCCACAGTACCAGGTGTGTTGGTGCTGGATTGGAGAGCCAGCTGGGTTCTTCAATAAGTAAGATCGTTGATCTGCAGGTGTATGTGTGTGCAAGGTCGAGGTTCACAGGTGATTGGAACCATTGCTTGATTTGCAGGTGTGCAAGGTCATACAAACAGCAACACTACAGGGAGCAGTATCAGGCAGGATCTACTTGGAGTACAGGTGTGTACTCGGATAGAGCAAGAGGAAGGCAAGGGAGTTCCTTCCATAAGTATGGTCTGTTGAATTGCAGGTTGTTGCAGATTCATGGGAGATCTACTTGAAGTACCTTGAGTACTTGTGGAGCACGTGGAGTGCTTGTGGAGTGCGTGGAGCACTTGTGGTGTGCGTGGAGCACGGGAGGTGAACACCAACTCTGTATTTGAGTTGGGTGTTGGGACCTGTGAGAGGGAGAGCTTTGGGGAGAAGAATTACTGTTCACTTGAGGCGTGGGAAACCTCTGTAAGGTGGTGGAGAAGAAGTGGCATCTTCTTTATTGTATTCTTTTCTGTACAAAGTGTTAATACAATTTGGTATTGTCTCTCATATGCTGTGTTATTCTGAATTCTAGTTACTTGGTGAATCTGGTTAATTTCCGCATATTAAGTTGCTTGGTATTAGTAATCAAATTGTGTGCTTCCGGTGTACACCCTCTCCCAACATAGTTTTCATTAATATAGGGGTATTTTGGATAACTCGACAAATGTGATCTCACAAACCCAATTTTCCCATAGCCACTATGAAGATGAAGAACTAGACTTTTTCTATTTGATAAGAAATGATAGCCCATGATCCAGATCTGAGCACACTGGGGCAAAGAAAACATAAAACCCAAAATATTTGAGGTGGTCACATCTAAATCTAGTAGGTATTCCATACATGGAATTTGTGTCCAGGTTAGATAGAATCATTGATGTAACCATTTGAGGTTGGTGAAAGTGTCCAAATTTATATATGTCAAATTCATAAAATTAGATGACTGATCTATAATCTAGATCTAGTATATTCCCACTTTATTCTAGATCTAGATATGTATTAGCATCATAACCCCCTGAGTACTATTTTTTCCATTTATTGCAATATATAGCATAAGTTTACTTTATGTTTTTGACATATCTCAGCATAATACTTTTAGCATGTGTTTATCTGATTTTTGTAATTAATTGGCCTACTATAAAGATAATAAATCACCCTTGTGCCCTAGGATATCTCTACCCCTTTAACCCTAAATTCTCCAATCTAGATTTTAGGGTTAAATAATATACTATAACTATATATAATGAACATAATATAAGCACTTCTTAGTCAATGTTTATAATATTAATATCTTGTCTAGAATGGGAACATACCCATTATACACAAGATAAATATATTATCAATTAAAAATATAATAGTCTTAGCTTATGTAGAATGGGTACATGCTCGTTCTACACAAAATAAGAATATTATTAATTTAGAATCTAATATTCTTAGATTGTGTAGAATGGACACATACCCATTCTATACAAGTTAAGACTATTAGATTCTTAATTGATAATATTATTAATGTACTAGACCTATGTAGAAAATGTAATTGTGTTCATTCTACATTGGTTTATAATAATTTTATCAATTAATAATCCAAGCTTCTTATATTGTGTAGAATATAGGCCTCTACTCACTAATAAATATTAGATTTTGAAGGATTAAATTGGGATATTATGTTGAATGTTAAAATATTAAGAGATAAATTAATTTATTAAAATGTCAAACATAACCAATGAGATGTGAGTGAGTTGATAAATTGGCTTGGTTGTTTAAAGCTCCACCCAGGTTCAAATCTCACTAAGGTATATGAGGCCAAATGTAACTCTTGTTAGTATTCTTGGGTTGGTTTTGGCCATTGTTGGTATATATGGTATACATGTGGTAGGTGATCATTTGGGGTTTGGGCCCTTGATTGTGTCCCAGACTAGTTCATAGCTCTGGTCAAAATAAAATGCCAATTAAAAAAATATATCAACCATAAATTGTATGTTGTGATTAAAATTATAAAAATAATAAATACTTTTATAATTTAAATTAATAAATATCAACTATAATTTATATGTTATGAGTGTAAATTTAAAGAGGAATAAGTATTATTATTAAAAGGAAAATCAATTTATTATTAGGAATATAGAACATAGAGCAATATTAAGGAAATAAAGATGAAAATAAATACATAAAACATAATACAAGAGAGACATAAATGTAACATTGTTCACCCAATATGGGCTACATCCACATAGAAACAATTAGTTATTCTCTTATTTAGTCCAACAAATGAAGAGATAAACTTGTAATACACCCACTATAATCTCCTTTTCACTCACACACAGTGAATTTTCATGATTGCAGTGCCCTCATATCAAAGGAGAGTTATATATTAGAGAAAAAATTCACCAACATAATTTTTACCATTAGTTATGTGACCTAATAGTGAATGGTCTAGTTTTATTATGAAATTACAATATTTTACAATGCATTTTTCAGAAAAAAATTTGCTTTGGGGGCACTTCCCCTAAATCCCCACTAGGGGGATCCATGTAGGTCACCATCCCTCTATCATCAATAACTAGGAATTATAATAAGATTAGGGTCCACCATCCAACAATATCCCAATTAGAGACTAATTATTGTAACTCCATTGCTATAACTATTCCTTGGACTTTTCTTTCAACTTTGACCCTGGTATGTTTTTCATCTTCCTTATTATCCATGAAGACATATAAAGATGAATAACTCTTCAGATTCTCCTTTGTGACTACCTTTCTTAGCATATCTATAGGATTATAACTCATATGGATCTTTTTCAACTTTAATTTACCACCCTCCAAAACTAAATGAATGGAGTGATACCTGAGTTGTATATGTTTGGTTTTTGAGTGGAATACTGAGTTCTTTGCTAAATGAATCACATGTTGGATATCACTATACAACCTACAATATTATTAATTTTTCCTCAACTCCTACATGAACCATTGCATCCATATCATCTCCTTGCTTACTTTTTTAGTTGCAACATACTCTACCTCTATAGTTGACAAAGCAACTATCTTCTACAATTTTGAAATCCAACTAACATATGTGTCACTTATAGTGAATACATAACATGTGGTGCTCCTCTTACCATCTCAATAGTTATCCATGTATGTATCAACATATCCTTTTAAGGTAACATTTGACCCTTCATATCATAATTTTCTATTAATGCTCACTCTTAAGTACCTGAGAATCCACTTGAATGCATCCTAGTGATCCTTTCCTAGATTATTCATTAACTAGATGATAACTCCCACTTTTGAAGTAATGTATGGTCTTATTCACACCATATCATACATTAAACTTCCAATTATTGAAGCATAGGGCACTTTTTACATGTAGTTGATTTTTACCTACATTTTAGGACACTATTCCTTTCTTAATTTGAAGTTCCTTCCCAAATGTGTACACACTAGTTTTGCATCTTGCATAGTGAACCTAACTAACACCTTCTTGATGTACTCTTCTTGAGATAATGTCAATTTTCTATTTTTCCTATCTCTTCTTATTGTCATACCAAGGATTTTCTTTGTAGCACCAAAATCCTTCATTGCAAATGGATTTGCTAGTTTTATTTTGTGCTCATTTATATCTTACATGTTAGACCCTGAAATAAGTGTGTCATCTACATACAATAATGAGATAATATAGCTACCATTATCTAACATCTTAAAATAAACATAGTGGTTAAAATGACATCTACCATAACCTTGTTCTATCATAAACATGTCAAATTTCAAATACCACTACCTTGGATCTTGTTTTAGGACATGAAAACTCTTCTTCAACCTACACACCATTTTCTCCTTAAATATGATGTCGTATCCCTTTGATTTTTCCATATATATTTTCTCTTACAAGTCACCATGAAGGAAAGTAGTCTTCACATCTAACTGTTCATTGTGAAAATCTCCTATTACTACCAAACTTAAAAAATTTATTATGGAAGTCATTTTAACATTTGGAGAAAATATTTCATTAAATTTTATACCTTTATTTTGTGTAAACCCCTTTAAAACAAGTTTAGTCTTGTACCTCTTTTTGCCTCCATCTTCTTCCTTCAACCTAGAAACCCATTTATTTCATAATGCTCTTTTACTTGCAGGAAACTAAACCAAATCCTAAGTTTGGTTATGTAACAAGGATTTCATCTCCCCTTTCATGCCTTACTCCCACTTCTTTTTGTTTTCTGTGTGTATTGCTTCTTCATAGCTTTTTAGCTTACCACTGTTATACCCAAAATTCCCCTTTTCTTCTTAAACAAATAGAGACCCACCTTTTTTGGATTTTAGCCTTTTTTATTGGGTATTTCTTCTATGTAGTTATGAATGTTCTAATAAAATTCTCCTTAAATTATTTTACTTGGAAATACAAATAATGGCATTAAACATTTTAAACTAACTTGCTAACGCTTTTCGAGAGTTTTGGGAGTTTTTTATTCTATGCAGGCTTTGATTATTCAAGACATGATCTATGGACATTTTGTTCTGGCCTTCTTTATGGTAACTTATTTTTTTCATAATTTATTAATCAATATTTTTCTTCAGGCTTTTTGTTCTATGATTTTGTTCGAAAGATTTGTTCAGCATTTGTTTATCGAGGTTTTTGTTTAGAATTTTTATTCAAACAAATGTTCTAAAGGACTAATTTTTTGGGACTCCCTATTCAAATATTTCATATCAAAATTTTTGTTTGAACCTTTTTATCATAACTTTTTTTTATAACTTTTCATTAGATAATTTATCAAAAATAGTCATCATTAGTTTTATGTGATTCAAAGATTTTGCTCAAAGCTTTTGTTTAGATATTTTGTTTGAACATTTGTTCTGAGGGATTTGGTCTTTGGGATTTTTGTTTGGACATTTTTTTTTGGGGGGGGGGTTATAACATAAAACTTGATTCCTAATTTTTGACTTGTGAAATCTTGCTAGAAAATTAAAACTACTTCCTGACACTTACCAAAGATACATGCCAACTAAATGAACAAGATTTAAACTGTATAGGTAAAACAAACATATGAATGTTGAAAATTAATAATGCATGAACTGGAATAAAATGTTAAGGATATATACATAATGTGTAGATATCAACATATTCATTACTCATAAATGAATTAAAAGTTAATTACTATCCTATGAATGAAAGCCCTAGCTACCTACAAATCTATTACAAGTAAAAAACTAGTAGAAAAGAGTTTTCATGATACACATAAAGTATACTATGAGCATACCACATAGTTGAAATGGCATCATCTTCCAAGAGATTTAGAGGATTACTCTACCATCACCATTCTTCATCAAGGATTAAATAGAGTTTACAGATATAATTTTTGACAAGACTATCTTTGACAATAGGTATGGTAACTACTCAAAATTATGAGATGTAGTGGATGTTGTCAACAGTTTTCACATGAGGAAAATATATCCTCCATAGATTTCTAATTTATTATATATGTGCTCACTCTTAAGAGAAAAAGATTGCACTTTGTGTTAGTCAAGCTTGAGGTGATGCCCTGCATTCACCTGTTATGAGATTTGTTCTTTTTAGGTAAAATTACATAAGATGCAGTTTTGCACCACATGGATCACTAGAAATTCATGGCTTGCATCATAGGGGATGAATTTCAAAGGTATCTATCTCTATCAATTTTATATGTAATTTTTGATAAACATAGGCTGGTTTCATGGAACAAACAAAATTTAATTGACAAAGTGTTGAGCTCATGGCTTCTCCCTAGAGAGACAATGGTCCTAAAAGGAAAGTCTCCACCCCCATTAACAAATTTAGGATGGGAATACGCATTGGGATGGCCTTATTAAATAGAATGTATGGCATGCCCAGAATCAATTTTCTCAATTTATATTGGGTGCCATTACAACATATGATAATGACTATTGATATGATTTTTGACCCAAGAGAGATCGGTGGCTTCTATTTAAGAGAATAAGTATTGCATAAAAACAAGTGACCCAATCTAGCAAGCCACTTTTACATGATGACATACTTATTAGATATAGTAATGGGCATAGTCTATATAGACCTTGGAAAGCTTTAGAGATTGACCACATATTATATTAAGAATTTCATTTGTGATTACTACCAGTTCATGCATAATTATACGTACACAAAGTAAATGATCCAAATTGCCAATGATGTGTATCCTCAAGTATAGTAGGCATTTCATAGGACTCCCCTACCTAAGATTACAAAAATCATAGTGGATACACTAGCTTCCCATAGTGACTATTGTTTGTATCCTAATTATATGATAATCATGGTTGTCAATCATAGAGTCCACCCCCTGCACCTCCCTAAGTGTGTACCAGACAAACTAGTAGATCAAAAAATTGCATATTAACTCTAGTGGAGTGTTGAGGAGGACTTGATAAAACACAAGAAAAGCACATTCTATGGATCACATATGATCATTGAAAGAATGTGTTACCTATAGAGGAAACACTTTGGATATGTCAACAATAAGAGAAATAACTATCACTTGCCTACCATGCCACATAAGGACTGCGATCCCCAAGGTCATATAAAAAAGCATATTTAGGGATTTGGTATTCCATACCAACATGTCCCCAGTGACCATGATTTTATATTTTTGAATGCAAATAATGATGCCCAGGTCTTAGAAAGGATAAAACTTGTGGGCCTAAAAGAGGATCATCTGAGGATAGTTTAGCAAGAGCCTTTAATTTTAGTGAAGAAAATGTAAACTAGGTTATCACCTCTTAAAGAATGGATAATTCCATATTTTTGGAACTGCCAACCCCCAAAACAAATAGAAGGTACAAGGGAAGCCTTTGCAAGAACTCCCCTTTCTATTAAAGGCTATTAAGAAAGAGCCTGGGTTGAGAGATCTTGATCTTAGGGGAGCTCTAGGGGATACAATTGACTTGGATTCCTTTGATGAAGAAGACCAAGAGCATATAGTTGCCTTACCACTATAAACACCTATAACTACACCCTAATTATAGGAATCCATAGTGTAAGGGGTAGATACAGAGGAAGCTACTACCTCAATTCAACAAGGCTCCTCCTTAGAGACAAAGAACACTATTTATTATAAGAGGAAACTAAGGGCTTCCCTCAAAAATAATGAAATCATAGATCAACCATAGGGCCTACCTTCATTTCCTCAACAACTAGTGGAGGTAAAGCAAAAAATAGATGAAGAAGAAGAGATAAAAAGAGCCAAGGCATTAATCCTTATGACTAATAAAATAAAACCACCAAGCATAAATGATTCAATAGATAAGAAGGCTTAACCTTCAGACCCACTTCCCTAGTTTTTTCATGTGTTCATATTTTTTGTTTAGTTCTAATTAGTATAATTTTGAGAACCCCCAAGGTGGAAGATGTCACCTCCACCCATGATGTTTCATTATCCTCTTATTCTATATTTAAAATCCCTTTCCTCAATCCCAAGATACAAGAGGATTCTTCCACCACCATATTTTATTCTCCCCCACAATGCCATCCACATCCATTATTATAACCATTAAAATTCCCTCTAGGATTACCATAGTCCTAACCATGAAGAATAAAAGGGACACTAAGAAAATTTAAATAGCCATGGCCACTCCCCAACTCCATATTTCATCTACACAAATCACTTTTCCAATGCCATCTTTCAGTTCATCTCAAGAGACCACTATCATGTCCTTAGGTAAGGGAAAAAGGGGTATGCAAGTCATTATAGTCCATCCACTCTCCCAATATGGATGTGTGGATTGGTCCAAAATCATTTGGACCTCCCTTCATGACACAATCCTCAAAGAATCTAAAGAGAAACAATCAACAAAAAATCTTAAGGTGGAGGCTGTAGCTAAGGATACATAACAAATAGACCCTAACCAGCTAGTTATTCCCCTATGGGCAATTGATCTTAGAGTGAAGGCTACCCAAATTCCCAATTTCAAAATTATATATCTCCCATCAATAACAACCCTATTTGATAATCCCTCAAGGAACATTCAGAGGGTTATAAAAAGGAAGGGTTATAAAGGGGACATTGAATATTTTAGGTCCCTAACAAAAGCCAAAAAATATTCTATATTATCATTACATAAAGTGGTATATATGTTGAGGCAAGAACTATAAAAAATCAAGGAAAAATAGTATAAAATTCATATTCTATCATGGATTGAAGCTAAAGTGCAAGAAGATGTTTCAAAATCTTATAAATCTTTAGAGGCACTAGAAATAATGAGGGGTGAATTATCCCCGCATATATCTAAAACACACCAATTGTTTAATTCTTTAAATAGAGATGAAAATAATATTAAATTATTGATCTTATACACAACTAATAATGCATAAAACCACTGGGATCTAATGATAACATTAGAGTCATCTAATACCCTTAAGTTGGGGGTCATTAGAACACAAGAAGCCAGAGAATGGGTGATAATATCTGGGGAATTATTACCTAAATATCAAGATCATGAGATGTATATTTTGCATATTTTGGATAATTTGAAATTATCCAAGGCAAGGAATGTTATAGGTAAGCTTATAAGTAGAATTAATTTTGATTAGCTCATTCAGGAAGCTTCTAACAATTTTAAGCATAGTTTATAAGGGTTAATATTATCACCAAATATTACAACATAAAAGAGGTTTTTCAATCCTCTTCCATATTTTTTTTAACATGGGAATACTTTTAGGTATTTGGGTTTACCTATAGGTATAAGTAGACCTCTAGGTGTAAGGGCTAGCTCCCTGAATATACCTTGAAATAATTATCACCTATCAAACTATTTTATTATGGGAAAAGGGATAGAATATTTCATGAAAATAAAATAATATATGGGTGTGATACACCAATATTATTTCCACATGACCATCATACTTATTTCACTAAGAAACAAAAAATACAAACTAGCTTCTAAGTCCTAGAAGGTTCTAACATAAGTGTTTCAACATAGAGGTGATATGCATGGGGAAACACAAGGTAAGTGAACCAAAGGGAATATTTAACACTCTAAGGATAATTATACACTTTAAAATATGATTAACACACTAAATAAACTCTATATGACCTATTAGAATAGGAACTCTTGTATAAACATGAAATGATAAAGAAAGCAAGGATAGAGGATTATCCCTAACTTTAACGTACATCACTTTACACAGTTAGAAAAATGTTCATGAACTCAAAAATAGACTTACATTAATTTTTCAAAGTATAAATACAATGTCATTCTAGTAGGGCTTCACCATACATGGTGTGGTATTAGTCTACAAGAGATAAAATGGCTACTACTTATAGAATTAGAGAGAGAAGAGAAAAGAATGAATTCTAAGAGTCACTAGGACATGTGTCATGCTGAGAAAAGGAGTTAAACACATAGGAGATAGGAATATGGAACATAAATTTAATTTATACTTTGACAAATTTCCCTCAAAACATTAAAATCCTAAAATGTGGCATAGGATTCCTCATTGTTTGCTCATAGAATTACCTTCATCATTTGGCCTTCTTGAAACATCTCACATCATACTAGGGATAAATTTTATTATTTAAATAAGTGGGATGGGTTTTATACATGCTCAAACATTCATTATTTTCATTCCTAATCATCAATATTCTTATATAGGTGAGTTATCATTGCATGCAATCCAAATAACTCCTCTTTCACTCACCTTGCACACTTAGCACCAAACTTACCTTCAGTTTTCCAATATCATCCATATATATGAGTTTATGATACCTTTTAGGACACCTAATAGCCTTATATTCCTCATGAAGTCCATAAAAATCATCACACTTAGACTTTTCACCTTCTCACTTGTTTGTTCACTATGCTAGTTTTAACTGGATGAGATGAAGGCACTTGTAGAGAAACTTGTGAGATCTTATGATACAATAAATGAATATTATAGGTTATATTAACCCAAAATATTTATCCCAATGTTTATTTCATCTTTTAAAACCCTTACATACCTCCAAGACACCAAAAATAGTCAAATAAATCCAATTTTCACCTTGTTCATATAGGTAGGGTACAATGGGGAGGAACACTAGAGAGTCATATACAAACTCCAATAATTTACAAGGCTATTACATGCCATAAAGATTCCTTTCCTACTTAATTGTCCCAATCAAGTCCTTGGCAAGGGTTTTAAAGAGATTTAGGCCATTTTTCCCTCTAAGGATTGTTCATGAAGATGTGACATTCAATCCTCCAAAAAAATTCACTAAATATTTTTTGAAGGCCTCCTTCATCATCCCCTAACTCCTTAAACTCCCATGAAAATATTCCAAGTATATGTGAGCATTCTAAATTAGGCTCTCGAGTTTTGTTCCTAATTTTGCATAGGCTTGAGTTGGTCTTAAGCCAAAAGTGGCTTTATTTTGAACTCTTTTGCATACTAAATTTTTTAACACACCATATAAATCCATAAAAACATATCCAAATGAGTTATAATTCCCATCTAATGTTATAAGTGAAACTTGGAATCTATTAGTCACTAGGCCTAATCAAGACCTAATCGGTCTATCTACATGTTTATGAGTTTAAGACACTCTAACATGTTTCTCACATCTGTGAAATTTTTTCCATGTTGGTACAAGTGTATTATAACTCTCCACATCCTCCTAAAATTTTTAATCAACTCCTAACTCACCCTCTCACCTATAATCTCCAAAACTTGTAGCTTTGCACCCTTGGGGAGTGCCCTCTATCTAAGATAAAATAGATAGAATTGACCCTATTATATCATTAAATGTGAAGGTATTTTGGGATTATCCAAGTGATAAATATGATCTACATAAGTTTTTATAACTTTATCACATGTATATCTCTTTTAAACTTCATAAAATTGTCTAGGTAGATTATGAGAAGTTGACTATGTGTAGGGTCTTGAACACATGTTGTAGGTTGCATTATTAGATCCTTTATCTACATTGTTTACAAGATATGAGAGTATTTTGAGTTATATAACATAATTTTATATGTGTTTTCCATGGTTACACACTTTATATCATCTATTTTTTCACCCTTCAACCTATGTCCTTGCTTCACTAGGCCTGACTGATAGACTGGTTATGTTTTACCTTAGAAAAAGCCTACCTATAGGTGTGTCTACATGGTTTGACCTTGAATACATTACCCTAAGACATTATTAATGTTCCTAAGTTTATTTTTCATCTATTTAGATTTGTCTAAGTCATCTCCATGTTATACCATCTTCACAAACACCATACTCCTACTCATTATCAACTACAGTCAATTGTAGTTGACTAATTTGAAATAGGCAAGGATATTTTAGGTGGATATTAGCCTTGTAGAATGTGCTTAATACCTTTAATAATTTTGAATCATTTAAAATCACCCTTCATTAATAAGTACTTGAGTATGTAGGTTCCCATCTCCTAAAACTCACTTCATGATTTGGTGAGTCACCTATAGTCGGGCTATAGGTGATTTTTTTGAGGAAGGATGCACCTATAGGTGTAGATTAGAGGTCAACATCTTGAAAATCAACCCTTTTTTATGATTATTGAAACATAAATGGTCTTTTCAACTTAATAAGATTACTCAATCATGAATATATGCCTCTACATTGTAACTTTGGGTTGTGAAAACACTTGAAATCTCAAAACCTGTAGAAACCATTGAATGATCATAGTAAATAAAAGTACAACTTGGACACCCTTGATCATCATGCTCTTTTAGTCATACATCCATTAATTTTTTGCATGGATATTCCCCTAGGGTAGGACTATAAGGTATAATCATAAAAACTTGATAAAAATCTATGTAACATTGTTATATATTAACTCTAAAATCATTGAGAGCTCTGTTTTGATATTTTTAGGGATTTTATCCCTAAACTCATATCTCTTCATTTGTGGTAACCTTTCAAGACTGCCAACTAGTCTAATGATTCAAACATGCCTATTATGGTCTCTTAAACATATTAAGACCTTAAAGAGGTTCTAAATTCATATTAAAACACATTTGAATAACTCTTCTAGGTTTCTATCAGTGCCAACTATAGGTGGACATTCCAATGTGCAAGCAATGGATGAGATTGTAGAAACTATGCATGAATCTAACCTTATAACTAGGTCTATACTCTCTAAAAAATTTCAAATGGTATTTTAAAACTTTTTAAGGCTTGGAAAAAGTTTAAATATCTAATTTTAATGTGAAAATTCCTTAAGAGCACTTGTAGGTACACAAACAGTAACAAACAAGGCACTGATTGTTGAGATAACTAGTTTCTATGGTGTATGGTCTTATAACTAGGTTAAAACCCTCTCAAAGGTTTTAAAATGAATTATAACAACATTTACATGCTTAAAAAAATTTTAAACACCCATTTAGATGGGATATCCTTCTATAGGCACCTACAAATGCTCCTTCATTGTGGATGATTATGTATGTGTGTTGCATGTGACTGTCACAGTCCCTTATGTGCTATTTGGAAGATATAACTTAATTATTAATTCTTTGAAGAAGGTATATAAACTCCTTGAACTATTCATTACCTTTTATTAACATTTTCACACTTCAATACACCATGACTGTAGTTGGAAATAAGTAAAAGGCTAACTGTGTTTTCATAAGACTATGTCCTTGCTCAATACATGATCCTGAGAGACCTAGCTTGGAAATAAGGGCAATTTCATGAAATTTAATATGAATGAAACATCATGTCAAATTTAATTTAATCCATTTTATAGAAATAGACATTTTGTAATTGATGAAAACTGACTGCACCCTCACTAGTAACATCAACTTGCAACCTCATGGATTTGAACTCATCAAAATGCTTCCAATGTTGGAAATAGTGTCATTGATGTCAAAGGTTTAGAATTATTGGTGATAAAGGCCCCATTACATTTAATATTGTTTATCTTGGCTAATGTGAGTTAATATTTATTTAATATTAACGAATATATTTTTGGTTGCATATGAGACAAAAGAAGGGCCCATGGAGAATTCGAAGAGTCATGGGATAAAGACAAAAGAAGGATGGGACGCATTTTCCCATGAAGAGTCATCTTTTGGAATACCAAGAGTTACCAAGGATAAGGAAAAAAGTGGGAAAGACGTTTTTGGTCATGAAGGGTCACCACATGACTTTTCAAATGCTTGGATATGAAGGGTCATCCAAGATTGGCACCATTTTAAATGAGGATTGAATGGTCACAAAGGGGGAGGCCAAAGGTCATTTGGAAAGCTATAAATAAAGGCTTGAGTAGCCATTTATAATGTGTGAGTGTGAGGTTGATTTTGATATTGTAATATCTAGCTTACAAGAGCAATTGTGAGAGATGAATATGATTTGTATTTGTTATATCTAGCTTAGAAGAGCAAAGGTGAGAGAGAGAGGAAGGAGATGTATTGATCTATCATTTGTTTAGATAGCAACATTGAGAGATAGGTGTGTGGTATACACAAGGGGGTTGGTGCTCCTGTGGGTTGGTGCTCGGCAAAGGGGTTGGTGTTCCTGTGGGTTGGTGCTCACGAATAGTAGCTGGGTTGGTGCTCACGAATTGTAGCTGAGGTTGGTACTCGGCAAAGGGGTATGGTGCTCCTGTGGGTTTGTTCTCATTAATATACTTGAGATTGTTCTCCACGGTTTTTCCCACATTGGGTTTCCACGTTATATCTGGTGTCTCTCTCTATCTTGTGTGATGTTTATTGTTTGATTTTTATTTCATATCTTGAATGTTTGATTAAGTGGAATTTGATAAAGGGAAAGTTTTATAAGATATATAATATACTGATTCACCCCCCTTCTTAGTATATTCTTTGCTTAACACCCAAACAAGAAACCAAAGATGGAAAACATGTGAGAATTAATTTAACATCATATGGAATCCATTTAATTATATTTATTTTATGTACATTCTCAAACAAAGGTAAACCCTACAGGGTGTGGGAACTAACATGCAAAAATGAATAGTTAACTTGTTACGAATGATTCATAAAGAACAAGTGACCAATCCTTGAAATATTTTTATGAAAATGGATTGGAATTAGTTTAATATCACCCCCGAAATTAATTAGACATGAAACTTATCTTACTTGCCATATTATCTAAAAACCTATTGACCAGTTTCATGTGCATAGTGGAGTGATGGAAGAATAAAATGGTTTTTAGCCTTTTTTTAGAATTACAAAGTTGTTAAATCATTGAAATTAGTCAAATTAAGTTGAATAACCATCCCAAAATATTCTCCCACATGCCACCCTCTCTCATAGACCATATAACCTTTGAAAATCCTTCTTTTTCACTTGTTTCTTGACTTTCAGTTAGTAACCTACAAATTTTAGTTAGTCCTAACATTCCTAACAATTAATATGACATATTTAATGTTTGAAGGAAGTTTGGAACACATTTACACCTTATAAATCATACCACTTCATTTAATGACCCAAATATGACCCCTAAATGACTCAAAATGACATAACGACTAAATTGGACTATGACCAAGGCTAATATGACATTAAATGACCACAAATTAACTATTACACACCCTATTACATTATAATTGACCCTTATATCAAGTTTTAGATTATAGGGGGTTAACTCATTTTGACTTGTGGTCAAAATGGTCAACATTCTTGGTGATTTCCCAAGGGTGGTATGGTTTCCATGCCAAGACCAGTTGCCTAATCCTATCTATTAGGACATGGAGTCACATGTCAACCAATTTGACACAAACCAAATAGAAAGGAAAGACACTCAAACAAGACACACTCAAAATAAACACACATGTGTTTAACTAGAGCACTTATGAAACATAACACAATTGAAAGAAACACACACACAGACCTATTCTACTATTTAAAAAACCTCACTCTTGAGGTGAAACATCTGATCATACCTCAACTAGGGTCAAAGATAGTTATCTTTACATCTTTGTCACTCCATGAAAGTAGTTTAGCATGAGAAACATGTTCATCATCAATCATTTAGATATGTGTATGGTCAAGAAACTTATCAACTCTATGCCTTATTAGGCCTGTAGTTGAAATATTTGGAACCTTAATCAATGCTTTATCTTTCTCTCTAATAGAATTGATTATAAATTTACTCATCTTGATCATTGTCATATCTGATATACACTCTTCATATTGTAGAATAGGAGTGATGACAGCTGCGTCAACCTTTTTATCTTCCTGAGCATGATACATTTGATACATGGAGTTATCAAATTCTCCTTCTTTGTGTTCCAATACCTCTAAATATTAATTTACTTTAGATGTATCTATTGACTATTACTTAGGCACAACAAAAACTACCTTGACTTCATTCTCCATATTTACAACTTCTTGGGTAATAGCTTCATCAAACTCCATTATTGTAGGCTCTTAATCAAAAAAATTACCTTCATCCTTGTGCTTTATGGAACATTAAACAACATTCTTGTTATTCTCATTAACAATCCTGACATCATATATACATTTATTTGGAGGAGAAGGATCATTACTTATCTAGTCAAACTCTTGACATATGGCATTGAATCTTATCCATAAGTCATCATCCTCTCTTTCATGAGTGTCATCATCAAGGTCAGATTCATCGATAGAAATCATGAAGAAATCATTATTTCCACTATGGTGAGTAATTAGATTCCTCAACCTACCATCATCAGACTCTTGAATCATCTAGTTACCTTCAACAACACGTGAGAAAGAATGTTTGATACTTACCTCAGCTCTCTCAAATGCCTCTTCATGCATGATATAAATACCAAGGTTAGTTTTCTCAAAGTATGCATCAAGATCATGTTCATAATAATAAAATAACAAGTCATAAATTCCCTCAAGTTTAGAAGCACTATCATCCGCATTAGACTCCTCCTCATTGATCATACAATTTAAGTTAGATCTTGTTTCAATGTAGGGTTCAATGTGAAAACTTGAAAGAGGATAAGTTATTATGGTCACCTTGGTTACATACCTTATCATAAATTCCAATAAAGACCAATAATTGAGAGATAGACACCTATATTGGTTTTGAAGTCTCTTGAAAGGTAGATTACAAAGTGGGTAGGGAGATCAATAATAAGTATGTCTTGAAGGATGGGAAAGTTAGGACAATCATGCAATAAAAAATTCAATTTTTTTATAAACCCTATTATTTTATCATGTGTAAAATCTATTTGAAGAATTAATTTTATACGAGGTTCATATTTTAGGCCCAACTTATCAGCTACAACTTTAGTCATGACTGAACTAGAAGCTCTACTATCAACTATGCAAATGTGTACCAATTTGTCACCCACTATGAGAGTGAGATATAATGGTTGAGGTTTCTTAGCTTTAGTATATGGTTAAATAATTGTATTAGAGGAATTTTTAAGAGAAACATGACCATTAATTTAACTTGAAGGTGAATCACTAGTGGAAATACTATATAGTTGCTTTTATAATAGCTCTTTTTGGCTAGGCATATGAAGGGCATCCCACAAAGAGATAGATGTTTTGGCACTTTTGAATGAATCCACTATATTTAAGATATAGTTACTCACCTTATCTTGAGTCTTTAGAGGCAAATAATTGCTTGTAACATGAGGGATTGAGACACCTTGAGTAGACCTTTCCACATTTTGACTTGAAGGAGGTGTATGTGTATTTGGGGCTGCCATGCTTGTATCCATGTTTTTCTACCTTAGAAGAAGATTAGATGAACTTGTAGGCATGAAATTTTCACCTCCTAGATCCTTCCTCTTATCCCTGATGTCTTATGTAATAAAGGATCTTTGATTGAGTACAAAAGTGTCTTCTACCAAGAAATTGGTGAAGCTTTCTACTTGAGGCTACTAATCCTCATTTGCTTGCATCATGACCTCATCTTCAACTAATAGGATAAGAATGACTCCTCCTTTAAAAACTAGAGATTTATATCCACCCTCATTGGCATCCATTAATTATATTTGTTTCCAATCTTCTCCTTGTACTAAGTTACTATGCATTGGTGCCATCTCTTTTGCATTGGTGGTGGAATTAGGTTTATATACATTGGCAAGCCTATTGAAGTTAGGTTTCCCTTGACCTCTTCCTATCCAATATTACTGGACATATTTTTATTTATAGGGATATGTATTTTTATATAAACCTTGTGGTATATTGGCTTGCCTAGTTTGATCCTCTAAGGCTAAGAATCTTTCTCTCCAATCAACATCATCTTATGCCTTCCTAGGAGCAGTCTTTGGCTTTACATTGGCATTAGAAACTTGGGTAATATTTGGGGTATTATCATAGGTATTGGGTATCAAGGACATAAACACATTAGGAGGTAACTTTCATACTTGAATGAGGCCATTATTATCTCTAATGGAAATTTAATATGCATCAGGAAGAGTGAAACCACCCATGGATTGAAGCATGATAGCAATATCAATACCAATGGGTATCAAGTAGGTAAGGAATACAAAGCAAGTAAGTGGTCTCATGGGAGGAGGAAATATATACCAAGTCTTTTTAAACCTCTCATTGAAGTCATGCATTTTCTATTTGGTTCCTCTTTTGATCACATTGAGCTTATGTATGAGATATTTATGGTCACTTTCATCTTCAAATATTGAAGTCAAGAACACTCCAAAGTCATCTCATGAAGTGATGCATCCATTTGGAACTATCTTATACTAATCAATATATTTCCCTCTAAGGGACATGGTAAGGAGTCTAAAAAAAATATTCTCTTCAGTCACATTACGGAAAATACAAAAATTAAAGATATCTCTAATGTGTTCACTAGGTGTAACATAACTCTCACCATTGAATGTGGGCACACTCTTTGTGGCATTAGGAAGAATGTCATCATAATATTGAAGGTGGATTGGATTTTTAGTATTAGAGGCTGGAAAGGCATGTTTCCTAGCCATGTATTCTTCAATATCTTAAATTTATTCAATCTCTTCACTTTATTGACCAGAAAAATATTATTGTTCTTTAAAAGGTAGATTAGGATGAGGGCATTGAACCTCAAGAGGAAGTTTGGGTTGAATAGGTGGATTTATAGGATTAAGAAATATAATAGGTCATGACCTAGTAAGAAACATAAAGCACGAGATTAAATTTTTGATAAAACAATGGCCTTAAACTAGGTTTTACCTTGAATGGATTCATCAAATGTTGATTAGTACACCAATTTGTAGTTGATGTTATCAAGACCAGCATTCACCTTGACAAGTTGTCTTGAAGATAATGGGTCTCACTAGGCATGCCAAAACTATTGTCACTAAATATTTCACCCTAAAAGATGGTTTTCAATTGTATTCCATATTTGGGAAACATGGGAATACTTCTAGGTATGTGGGTTTACCTATAGGTAGAAGTAGATCTCTAGGTTTAAGGGCTATCTCCCTGAATATACTTTGAAATGCTTATAACCTATCTAATTATTTTCAAGTGGGAAAAGGGATAGAAGCTTACATTAAAATAAACTAATCTGTGGGGGTGATACACAAAGATGATTTCCACATGACAATAATACTTCTTTCACTAAAAAATAAGGTATACAAACTAGCTTGTAAGTCCTAAAAGGTTCTAAGATAAGTGTTTATACATAGAGGTGATATGCATGAAGAAACATAAGGGAAGTGAACTAGATGGAATATTACACACTCTAAGGAAAATGACACACTTGAAAATATTGCTATCACACTAGCTACACTCTATATGACCTGTTAGAATAGGAACTCTTACATAAACATGAAAGGATAAGGAAAGCAAGGATATAGGATTATCACTAACATCACCATACATCACTTTGCACACTTAGAAAAATGTTAATTAAATCAAAACCAGACTTGAATTAATTTTTTTAAAGGAAAAATACAAAGTTATTCTAGTAGGTATTCACCATATATAGTGTGTTATTAGTCTACAAGAGCCAAAATCACTGCTACTTATAGAATTTGAGAGAGAGAGGAGAAGAGAATGAAGTCCAAGAGTCACTAGGACATGTGTTATGTTGAGAAAAGGAGTTAAAAATGTAGGAGAGAGGAATGGAATAAACCATGCAAGGTATACTTGGAAAAATGTCACTCAAAACATAAAACTCTTGAAATGTGGTATAGGATTCCTCATTGCTTGCTCAAAAAACTACCTTCATCATTTGGCCTTCTTAGAACGTCCCATAGTAGAATATGGAAAAATTTTATGACCCAAATAAGTGTGAGGGGTTTTATACATGATCCAACATGAATTGGTTTCATCCCTAATCATTAGGATTCTTCTAGAGGTGAGCTATCACTGCATGTAGTCAAAATAACTCCTCTTTCCCTCACCCTTCACACCTGGCACCAAAATTACCTTAAATTTCACAATATGATCCATAAATAGGAGTTTATTACACCTTTTAATAAACTTCATGGCCTTATATTCCTCAAGTAGTCCTTAAAAATCCCCACACTTATATTTTTCACCTTCTCATTTGCTTGTTCACTATGTCAATTTTGACTAGCTAAGATGAAGGCACTTGCAGAGACACTTTGTGAGATATTATACTATAATAAATGTATATTATATGATATATTAAGTCCCAATATTTATCCCAAAGTTTATTTCATTCTTTGAAACCCTTCCATACCTACAAGACAAAAAAAATAGTCAAAGAAAGCTAATTTTCACCCTGTCCATATAGGTAAGGTATAATTTAGTATGGTGGGGAGGATCCTTGGAGATTCCTCTACAACCTCAAATAATTTACCAATCCATTACATGCCATATTTATTCCTTTACTACTTCATTTTACCAATCATGTCCTTGGTAAGGGTTTTAGAGGGTTTTAGGCCATTTTTCCCTCTAAGGATTATTCATCAAGATGTGATGTTCAATCCTTTAAAAAATTTCACTAAATATTTATTCAATGCCTCCTTAATCATCCCCCAAATCCTTATACTCCCATTAAAATCTTCCAAGTAGATGTGAGCATTCCAAATTAGCCTCTCAAGCTTTGTTCCTCATTTTGCATAGGTTTGAGTTGGTCTTAAGCTAAAAGTGGATTTCCTATGGAATATTTTGCATAATATAAGTTTTAACACACCTTATAACTCCATAAAAACATGTTAAAATTATTTATAATTCCCATATAATTTTATAAGTGAAACTTGGACCCTATTAGGCACTAGGCCTAATCAAGAGCTAATAGGTATATATGTATGTTCATGGGTTTAAGACACTCTAACATGTTTATCACCTCTATGATTTAATTTTTGTATATGTGTATTAAAACTCTTCACATCCTCTTTAAAGGTTTAATCAACTCCTAACACACCCTCTCACCTTCAATCTTTAAAACTTGCAAGTTTGCACTTTTGGGGAGTTCCCTCTATGACAAAAATAGAGGGCATTTCCCCTATTTTCTCATCAAAATTTAAGGTATGGTGGTCTTATAAAATTTATTAATATGATATTCACAATTTTTTATAAGATCACATGGATATATCCTTCAAACATCATAAAATATTCTAGGTAGACTGTGAGAAGTTGACTATGTGTAAGGTCTTGAACATAGGTTATAGGCTACATTTTCGAGCCTTTATCTACATTGTTTCCAAGTTATGAGAGTATTTTGAGGTGTATAACATCAATATATATGTTTTTTCCATGATCACACACTTTATATCATCCATGTTTGCACCCTCAACCAATGTCCTTGCTCTACTAGGCATGATTGATAGGCTACTGTGTTTTACCTCAAAAAAGGCCTACCTGTAGTGTGTCTACATGGTTAGACCTTGAATACATTTAATTAAGACCTTATTATGGTTCTCAATTTTTTTTTCATATATTTATATCTATCCAAGTCATGTCCATGTTATACCATCTTCCAAAACACCATACTCCTACTCACTATCAAGGACATTTTAGGTAGACATTAGCCTTGGATAATGTGATTAATACCTTTAGGTATTTTTAATAATTTTAAATCACACTTCATTAACAAGTAGAGTATTCAGGTTCTCATCTCCTAAAACTCAATTCATGATTCGGTGAGTCACCTATAGTCAGGTTGTAGATGACTTTTTTGAGCAAGGATGCACCTATATATGCAGATTAGAGGTCAACATCTTGAAAATCAACCATTTTTTGATGCTTATTGAAACACAAATGGTCTTATAAACTTAAGAGTATAACTCAATCATTAATATATTTCTCTACATTGCAAATTTGGGTTGTGAAAACACTTGAAAGCTCAAAACCTATAGAAACGACTAAATGATCACAGTGAACAAAAGTGAAACTTGGAGGCCCTTGAACATCATGCTCTTTTAGTCATACATCAATTATTTTTTCCATGCATATTCCCTTAGGATAGGAATACAATTTAGATTCATCAAAACTTGATCAAACTCTATGTAACATTGTTATATATTAACTCCAAAAGCACCGAGATCTCTATTTTGATATTTTAGGGATTTTGTCCTTAAACTAATATCTCTTCATTTGGGGTAACCTTTCAAGACTTATAACTAGTCTAATGATTAAAACATGATTTTAATGGTCTATTAAATATCTTAATACCTCAAGGAGGGTCTAAATTCATATGACAATACCTTTGAACAAATCTTCTGGGTCGCTCTCAGTGTCACCTATAGGTGGACATTCCAATGTGCAGGTAGTGGATGAGACTATAGATAGTATGTAGGACTTTGAACTTATAACCAACTCTTTACTCTCTCCAAATTTTCAAATGTTAGTTTATAATAGTTCAAGTCTTGGCACAAGTTTCTATATCTCACTTCAATGTGAGAATTCCCTAAGAGCACTTGTAGGTGCACAAATAGTAACAAACAAGGCAGTGATTATTGAGATGACTAGTTTTTATGGTGTATGGGCTTGAAAATAGTTTAAAAACTTATAAAATGTGTTAAAATGAATTATAAAAAACCTTTTAATGCTTCAAACAAGTTTCAACACCCATTTAAAATGATATCCTTCTATAAGCACCTATAGATGCTCCTTCATGGTGGATGGTTGTGTATGTGTGTTGCATATGATTATCACAATCCCTTATATGATATTTGGAGGATATAAATTTATTTTTAATTATTATAAGAAGGTATAAAAACTCCTTTACCTCTTCATTACCTTTTATGGATGTTTTCACACATTAAGACACCATGATTGTAGTAAGAAACAAGCAAATGATTGATTATGTCCTTGATCAATACATGATATTGAAAGAAAAAGCATGTATATATGAGTAATTTCATATTTACTTTAATAAATTGCATAGAAAACTACCTTATGTAATTAATGAAAACTAACTATAACTTCACTAACAACATCAACTTGTAATTTGATGGATTTAAAATCATCAAAACACTTCCAAACATGAAAAAAAATATGGAAAACATGTGATAAGTAATTTAAAATCCTATGGAATCCATTTCACTATATGGATTATATAGATATGATCCAATAGAGGTAAAACCTATAAGGTGTGGGAAACAACATGCATAAATGAATAGCTAAATTGTTAAGAATGGTTCATAAAGAACAAGTTACCAATAAATTTACTCTTTATATTAAAATTTATTGGAATAAGTGAAATATCAATCCCCAAAGTAATTTGACCTAAAATTTCTCTTACTGGTCATACTATCCAAAAACCTTTTGACTAGTTTCATGTGCATAGTGGAATGATGGAAGAACAGAATGATTTTAAGCCATTTTTTAGAATCAAAAATATATTAAAGAATTTGAATGAGTAAAAATAATTTTAATATCCATCCCATAAGATTATCCCACATTTCACTCTTTCTCATAGGTCGTACAACCTTTAAAACTCCTTTTTCACTTATTTTCTTGATTTTTAGTTAAGAACCTAAAATTTTTGGTTAGTCCTGATATTCCTGAAAAGGAATATAAAATTTTGACATTGGAAGGAATTTTAGAACACATGGACACCTTGAAAACTATACCTCTTCATTTAATGACCCAAATATGACCCCTAAGTGACTCAAAATGACATAAGGACTAAATTGGACTATGACCAAGGCTAATATGAAATTATAATTTACCCCTATATCAATTTTTCAATTATAGGGGGGTTGAATCATTTTGAGTTATGTTCAAAATGGTTAAAAATTAAAACTAGAGTATATGGAACCTGAGCTAAGTTTTTTGAGGAAGAAGGTAACTAAAGTCAAGATTTTTAAATTCAAATTCCAAAATACAAAGATAGCACATGCCAAACTATTAGATCAAGTTAACAGGGTATATAGACCCTCACTATTAAACTTATATATTATATAATAGTAACATGATGTAGCACATAAATGTCATCTCAAGATAGAGGTGAAGAAGAAAAGGACTAAGGCTATTACCTCTAGTTTAACACCAATGTCTACATTTATGAATCCTACCAAATTTAATACATCCATGTAGATGTCTACCCAATCTTAGATGAAAAGGCCAGTCTTTTGCATGTAAATTCAATATAGTGGTATCAATTTTATACTTTTAGTTTTATTATGATTCAAATTCAATGTAAGAGTTACCTAATATGTTTTGTAAACATGCACACATTGCATGATATTTTAAAGGCTGACTATAATTGTTGGTAAATATATGGTAACTCTATGTATACATTACATATTTTTTTGTGACTACAGCTAGAATTGAGCTTCTAACTACTTCATGTAACCAAATTTTGAATGTACTTATAGGTTGAGGTGACCCATCTCTAAGTCTATTTGAACATATGTAACCCACATTTGTAAAGGGTCAAAGAATTTTAATATAGAAGCATAATCAATTTTGATTGTCACTTATGTGTTTGTGTATTTTCTTACCAATCTCTATGTAATTACACTTATCTTTCTTTGGTTGTATGATTCAATAATTATTTGTATACAATAGTTATGATGGATTCTTTCTTTTCATGATTAATATGCTAGTTTTAGATATGAAATAATTATTGAATTATTAGAAATTAATTTGATTATTGGTAAGTTAACTAATTCATATTTATGAGTGTGTATAGGTGATTTTAATGATTTAGTTTTCTATGTATGTTTAATAGTTGTCTTAGATACCTCCTTGGTCTGAGTCATAATCTCTTGAGTAAGGGTGTACAATAGTTGGTCTAAAAGGAGCAACCTTTGACTGATGCCTTTGAGTTTCCTACATCAAAATTATCAAAGATTACTTGACCATGTATGTTTGTTTGTGAGCAATAGATTTTAGCAATAAACATTGGTTTTGAAAGCATTTGTCCACTTAGAAACCAACCTGAGAAGTGATTCTTGAAGCCATAAATTCCTTCTTTTCTACCCTACCTTCCCCTCCTTTTTTGAGTTTATTTCTGAGACCTACCCACTCTAAATTATCAACCATTCAACCACCAATTCATCTATATTTGATTTTATTTTTACATACCATTCATCTATCCATAATCCATATTAAAAACCTACATGCAATGCATATTATTCCATCACCTAGTTGCTAAGATCACATACCTGTAACTCATGCCCTAGAGTGGAGTTCACCTCCATTAAGATCTGAAAATGTTAAGAGGCTACCTCATTATAATATGGTGTGCATAAAAACTACATCAACACTCTTTCTAGTGATAGAAAGAGGTCCTTGATATTTTTGATAAAAGAGGTTAGTTTCTATATAGAGTTACACTAGAGTCACCCAAGAGAGTGACTAGATCTAGTTCTCAGGCTAGTCTTATAGTACCCTTGTCAAATCATAAGAGGCCTAGATTTATACCAACTACCCATTTCCATAATAGATCCAAAACACATTCCCTATTAAGGAACACTCCCCTAGTTAATTACTTCATGGTTCAACCACCTTGGTTGGTTGGATCTACTATTGCCATCCCAAGGGATGTGCATGACCTCCCCAAGAATCCTAAAAAGTATCTACCGTCTTTCTCCTTTAGGAGGAAGAATGGAAAAATAACACATTAACTCTTTTAAAGCTATATTGAGATTAATAAATTTTATTAATTAAGACATTACATGCAAAATTTTTATTTTTACACTAATGGATACTACTAATGATTTAGAACTTAATTTGATAGAGAATTCCATCACTTTTTGTAATGCATGTCAAACTAATTTTCTTGCACAATTTGGCTAAGTCACCAGCCCCAATCTGATATACCAACACTTTACTATCATGAATAGGGAGCCTAACAAGCCAATCCATGCTTTCAATACAATATTAAAGAATATGTACACTTGATTGAGCCTAACATATAAACTAGATGAAGTATTGGCATTATAAATGTACAAGAATGCTCTAGATTCAGTTACTATAGTCTTCTTGTGAAGGGTTGTTTCTATAAAAGTTTTGGTTTTAGCCTATGAAGAAGTCATGAACATTGATAGGTAGCTCAATCCTCAGGTGCCTGGTACACCTACTATAAATAATGATCTCCCAACATTGAATCCAGTTCCACATGTGAAGCAAAATGTCCTTGCATTTAATCAAAATTAGTTATACACATTGTCTCCTCTGACACAGACAACACATCTAAATTATAGTTTTATAAACAACCACGCACAAAAAATTGGTTACCATTAGAATCAACATTAGGAAACATCCTCTACTATTGTTTCTAAAGGTAATAACTCTATAAAATTAGAGCTACATATTATACAAAAGATGGTTTAGAAATAAAGTAATGACTTCCTTGGCATGTAAAGGAAGATAGGTAACACTATTGGCCCAAATACTAATCAAAATTTAGATTTCTAGAGATATAATATACCATTCAATAGGTCTACAAATAATTTAGAGCAATCCAACAAGCCTCTAAAGATCAACATGGCAAGGATAGCAATGCCTACTTGGTGTAGAATCCATAATACTTCTTAGCATGGTGAACTTGAATGTGTTGACAACTGTGAAACATTTTAAATATTTCAAAGAGAGGTGGTAAGGCAATATCAGATGCATAATCTTCCAGAATCCCATCAATACGCTAGCCCTTCAAGCACTAGCATGTTCTTTGATATTCATGAGTTTCATTTCCTGAATGAAGATGATAGCATACCAAAAGACAATGTCAATGAGATTAATGCTTTCCAAAAGTTCTATAAATGTGGTTAGAGTCTGAGGAACAAGTGGCCTTCATAAATTCTATTTCTCCAATTAGTAAAGTCATTCTACCAAATTCAAAAGTTGACAATAATCCACCTCACCTGAAAGGGAATGATCATCCTTAGAGTAAGGAAGAATATAATAAATGAGGATACAACATCATTAAGGACATGAATAAAATAAAAACAAACATCACCCTTCATGAATTAGCTTAGATCACTAAACAAAAGGAGATACTATGGAATTCTATCATAGGGAAGGCCTGTGAAAAAGACAAAAGCTCTTACAAAGAAATCAAAAGCCTTTGACACCAATGTCATATATAAAATTAAGCCATAAATTCTACCTTTTTTACTAACTATCAAGTCATTTGGTAAGAATATTCATAATTTCTTAGTTGATTATTGAGCTTCAACAACTATGATTCTTACTTGTATTTATCAAAAGCTTGGCCTAACTCTAAGCCCATCAAAGCTAAGAGTCTCATAGTTGGATAAAAAATTGGTACCAGTAACTGAAGAGCTTACTAATGTACATATTCAAGTAGCATCTAAGTCATGAGTCCATATGACTATCAACATTATTATAGTAGACATACCTGAAGGCTATGGATTGTTATTGAGTAGGGACTAGTCTAAAACACTCAATGGATTTCTCTCACATTTGACTACCATGGAGAGGTATTGCCAACCAAATCTAGATTAATAGGAACTAAGGATGAAGTATACTATCATAGAGTACAATGTCAATAATGAAGAGGTAATTTATGAATACCATAGCCTTGGTATTTATACTTTCAGTACACAAAATCAAATACAAGATCTAGAATCTAAGGGTCCCAACCAACTATGGACTCTCCACTTTGATCACACTAGATCCAAATACGGATCAAGCATAAGAATCAAACAGATTAATCCACAAGGGAAGAAGTTCTTAGTAGCATCTAGATTATAGTTCCCTTGCACCAATAATATGGCTACATATGAACCATTAATTTTGGGATTGTATTTTTCACTCAAGAACAATGTCAATCAATTGTTAGTATTTGGAGATTTGGAGCTGGTAGTTAATCAGGTTAGAAACAAATACTAGTGCACTCTATCTTATCTTAAAAGATATAAATATAAAGCATGGGATTTGATTGAGATTTTTGAGGTTTTCAACATAGTAGTTGTTCTTAGAAAGCAAAATCAAGCTATGAATTCACTAGTTACTTCTACTACCAATTTGGAGTCTCTTTAGGAATCCAAGGTAAATATATTATCCATTTAACTGATACCTTATCCTTTTATTCCTAATAACATAAAAAAAATTCCATGTCTTTGATGATGACCAATAGATCATTCAGTTTCTAACCTACTCAGGACAATTTGAGTCCTCAATCATTGATGATAAGGAAGTTAATCATCTCTACCAAGAGGAATCACATGAGGAAGGTATCCTCTAGGTCAAATAAAATCATCTTCCAATTAGTTTAGTCTCCTTAGAAAGACCATTTTATATAAATAGCCAAGCTCAACAACAAAGGCAACCCAAATTTAATGAGTTTGAATTCAAAAGGGAGAATTTGGGTGATGAACATAGCCCATGCTATATCAACATCTTGGAACCTCTCATTCAAAGAAAAGTGGAAAAGTTGTTAAGTATAAGAATAGTCTTCCCAATCAGACATCCTACCTAGCTAGATAATTTAGTCCCATTCAAAAAAAAGAGTGGAGAGATCAGGGTAAGAGGTGATTTTAGCAAATTGAACAAAGCTTTTGAGAAAGACAACTATCCACTACCTTCCTTGGATGAGGTGATATAGATAGTTAGTCTCTCTAAAATGAAGTCCTTATTAGATGGATTTTTAGGCTATAACCAAGTGTTGGTGCAATCAGAGGATATAATGAAGATTGCATTTACTACAAAGTGGGGTACTTATGCATATAATAGGATTCCCTTTAGCCTAATAAATGCAAGATCCACATTTCAACAATTCATGGATCACACATTTAAAGGATTAATAGGTAAATGTATAATCATCTATATGGATGATCTTACTATGTTCTCCAAGAATAGGAATGATCATGTAGGCTATCTACAATCAATCTTTGAAAGATGCAGAAGATTTAGCATATCATTAAACCCAAAGAAGAGACAATTTGGGGTTAGTGAGGGCAAGCTCTAGGGACACATCATTACCAAATAAGGAATCATTATCGATCTATATAGAATCTAGGGAATTTCAAATATTGCATCACCAAATAGCAAGAAATAACTCAAGTCTTTCTTTGGGAAGATTAATTTTGTAAGGAAGTTTATTTCTATATTTGTAGAAATTTTGAGACCCCTAAATGCAATGCTTAAACATGATGCTAAAATATAATGGATAGTTAAAGCCTAGAAGTCTTTTCAAGTCATCAAAGATGTTATATCCTAGGCCCCAGTATTCATTAGTCCAAATTTTACAAAGTGTTTTTACTTGCACTCATTTTATTCCAATTATTGCTATCATAACACAAAAGAAATATTAGATTGGTCATCTTATTGTATTCATGAGCAAAAATTTGAAGGATGCAGAAATCAAGTACTCCATGATTGATAAATAAATCTTTGCTCTTATAAAAGTGATGAAGAAATTTTGACACTACATCTTAAATAATAATACTATTTTTATTGTGCTTGACCCTATTATCAATATTACCTTGTCATAGAACGAATTGGGAGAATGTAGAGGTAAATAGATGGAAAAGCTACAAGAATTTGATATAGAAATCAATCTTGTTAAAATCATTTGAAGACAGGGCATCATCCAACTCATGACTGATCCTAACCCATGTATTACTATTTAAGAGGTATGTGAAGCCTAGTTATCTAGAGGGGAATGGTATAATGACATAATTCAATATCTTCTAATAGATACTTATTCCCCAGAACTCAATCAAGAATGAAAGAGAGCTTGAGGTTCAAAGTTTCTTACTACATGATTAAGAAAGGAGTTCTCTATAGGGTAAATTTAGATGTGTATCTATAGAAGAAGTTAAAGAGATTCTAAAAAACTTCCACCAAAAGATAGGCAATGGTCATCCATATGGGAACACCACAAATCATAAGATCTTAAGAATGAGATATTACTAGATAATAGTTTTCAAGGATGCTCATGCTCATGTAAGGACATGCCATAAGTGCCAAGTGTTAGAAAAATGAAAAGTACATGTAGCAATGCCCTTGTAACCTATTGTTGAAAGAATGTCATTTTCACAATGGAGTTTAGACTTTAGTGGTGTCATTAACCCAAACTCCTTAATAGGTCATAAGTTTTTACCCACTCCATAGATTAATGTACTTGATGGATTGAAGAAGTAGCCATAAAGAATTCCAGAGCACAATATGGGATTTTCTTCTTGGTAAAACACATCACAAATAGATTTTTCACCCCCATTTATTTATTTGTGATAATGGTCTAGCATTCATATCAATTGAATTCACTGAATGGGATCATGATAATGATATCACCATCATGTGATCTTCTAACCATTACCCTCAAATAAATGGATTGGTTGAATCAATGAATAATACCCCAATAGATGCAATCAATAAATCAGTTAGGGATAAGCCTAGGTATTGGCAAAATCTACTTAAGTATTCCCTTTGGTTAGAATGAATGAGATATAATTAGGCCTTCAAGGCCTCGCCCTATTTATTGGTATATGGATGCAGGCCAATATTCCTAATCATGCTGAAATTATTGACCTATCAATTCATGTAGGAATACATGGAACCAAATGATAAAGTATAATATTAAATAATATATATAATAAAAATGGAAGATTCAAGAACTGAGGCCCTATAGACTTTTAGTAAATACCAAGATGTAGTCAACAGATGGTTTGACAAAAGAGCAAAATTCAAAGAATTTATAATTTATGATCTAGTGCTCTTGTGGGATAAATCCCATGAAAAAAAAGGTCAACATGACAAATTTTCCCCATTATGGATTGGACCATATCATATTTTAGATATCCTGAGCAATAATGTATTCCGTCTAAGGGACTTGCAAGGTAATAAATTCATATATCCAATGAACAGGTAGTTTTTGAAGCATTAGATAGGATTAGGTTAGTTTCCCTAATTTTTAATGATATTTTACTACTTTCTAGTATCTTTTTCATCTTTATTAGTTTAGTTTTCCATCTTTCTAGGTTAGGCATTTTGTTGTTTCCTATGACAATCTGAATTATTTTATTCTGACATGACCAAGCTAATATCCAACCAATTTGTCCCCTATTTTATGCTTAGATAGACATATAAGAAAAAGACAAATTACAAAATGGATTCACAACTTGGGGTTTGCTCACAAACTAGGTATATTTCTATGTTTAGAGTCTTTAGGATTTAGGTATGTAATCACAATCATTTTGGGTTATGTCACCATTGAATATTTCTACCAATTATGTGAAAGTTGCTCTCAAATACTTCATATGAATTTATAATTTTTTTTCACTCCATTGGACCAAGCACATTTTTCATATTAATATTTGTTTGAAGGTGACAATCATTGGTATAGATGTAGTTGACAGGGACATTATGGTAATGATTAGTTTTATAAATACACTAGCTCGTAAGGGTTTTAGCTCTCCTATTAAAATAAAACAAAATGGGGGGGAGAAAGAAAATGAACCAATGATTTTTAAAAAGTAATCAATAAATTTAAAAGGAACATCCAAACAAGATCAAAGGTTCATATGATGCATCACTTTATCACACATAGATCCATGGATGAAAAGGCAAGTATGTTGTGTGATGTAGTTAGGAATCTATTTCATATCTATAATTCTAATATTTTTCTAAGGCACAGTTCATGTCTAATTTGAAATTACTAACCAAATTTTTGAGTTATCAAATACTCAAAAGTATTCTCCCTATAAGTCACCATTTATTATATCCAATATTCCCATTTTTATTCTAAAAGAAATAGGGACCTGGTTTATTTGGATTTCAACCTTGTTTGTTGAGCCTTTCCTCTATGTATTTGTGCAAGTTCTATCAAAATTTTCCTTAAATATTTTTATTTGGAAATATAAATAAGGCATTGAATATTTTGGACTAACTTACTAATGCCTTTTGGGAATTTTAGGGGTTTTTATACTATACAGGTTTTGGGATTTAATTTTACTTAGAGAAATTATTCAAGACTTGGTATGTGGGAATTTTGTTCAAACATTTTGTTTGGGCCTTCTCTACGAGAACTTGGTTTTTTTGAAACTTTTTTTTGTAATTGATTCATTTTTATTTTTCTTTGGGCTTTTTGTTTGGTGAATTTATTCAAAAGATTTGTTTGGCATTTATTTATCAAATTTGGTTGTTCAAAATTTTTGTTTGAATAAATGTTTCAAAGGAATTAGTTTTTTAGGAATCCTTATTCATACATTTTATATTGGACTTTTCATTCAAACATTTTCATTAGAACTTTTGTTCGGGACTTTTCTTTAGATAATTTTCATGAATTAGTCATCATCAACTTTATGCAATTTATAGATTTTACTCAAAGCTTTTGTTTGGATAATTTGTTTGAAAATTTGTTCTAGTGGATTTGGTCTTTAGGATTTTTATTTGGACTTTGTGTTTAGAAGAATTATTAAAACATTTTTTTGGCTTAGTTCTAACATAAAACCTAACTCCTGATTCTTGACTACTGAAAGCCTACTAGAAAATCAAAACTACTTCATGACACTTGCCAAAGATACCCACCAACTAAACTAATGAGATTTTAACTATATAGATAAAAAAAACATATGAAAATTGGACATAATAACACATGAACTAGAATTTAGTGTTAAGGCTATATACATGACATGTAGCTACCAATGAATTCATTACTCACAAATGAATTCAAACTCAATTGCTATCCTACAAATGAAATCCCTGGCTAATTATAAATCCATTGCAAGTGAAAAAATAATGGAAAGGAGTTTTCATGACACACATAAAACATACTATGATCACACCACATAATTTCAATGGCATCATCATCCAAGAGCTTCAAAGGATCACTTCCACCATCGTCATTCACCAAGGATTCAACAAATTTTATAGATATGGTTTTTGACACAATTAGCTTTGACAATAGGTATGGAAACTACTCAAAATTATGGGATATAGTGGATTCTATCAATATGTTTTCACATGAAGAAAATATGTCCTCTAGACAGTGCCAATTTGTTACATAGTTGTTAGCTCTTAAGAGATAAAGACTGTACTTTATGATGGCCAAGCTTAAGGTGATGCCCTGCATTGACCTAATATGATATTTATTCTTTGATGGAAAAATTACACAACATACATTCTTACACCACATGGATTGTTAGATAGTCACAACCTGCATCACTAGGGATAACTTTCAAATGTATCTATCTCTACTAACTCTAGATGCAATTTTTGATAAACATAGGCTAGTTTCATGGAACAAAAAAATTTAATTAATAAATTATTGAGATCATGGCTTCTCCCTGTAAAGACAATGGTCCCAAAAATAAAGACTCCCATACCCATTAACAAATTCAGGGTGGGAGTATGCATTGGTATGGCCTTATTAAATAGAACTTATGGCATGCCTCGCATCTATTTTCTCAATTTAGATTGGGTTCCATTACTGCATATGATAATGGCCAGTGATACAAATTTTACCTTGGGAGAGATCAACTTCTAGATGAGAGAATACGCATTACATAAAATCAAGTGGACCAATCTATTAGGCTACTTATACATGATATCATACTTATTGGATGAATTAATGGGCATAGTCTATAGAGACCATAGAAAGCTTTAGATCATGGCAACATATTATATTAATAATTACATTTGTGATTACTACTCGTTCATGTATATTTATGCATACACAAAGCACATGGTCTGAATTTCCAGGGATGTGTATCCTCAAGTATGGCAAGAAATTCATGGGACTCCCCTGCCCAAGAGGGAAAAATCATAACAGATACACTAGCTTCCTAGGGTGACTAGTAGTTTTATCTCAATTATACAATAATCATGGTTGTTAGTTATAAATTCCACCCCCTATGCCACCCTAATTATATACTAGACAAACTAGAAAAGCAAAAAAAATCATATCATCTCTGGTGGAGTGTTAAGGAGGACTTGATAAAATAAAAGAAAAACACATTCTATAGATCTCATATGATCATTGGTAGAATATGTTAAACACAAATGAATCATTTTGGAGACATAAACAATAAGAGAAAAATTTATCACATGCCTACCATGCCACATATGGATTGGGATCCCCATGGTCATATACAAAAACATATTCAAGACTTTGGTATCCCATACCAACATGTCCCCTATGACCATGATTTTCTATTTTTTAATGCAAAGAATGATGCCCAAGTCTTAGAAAGGACAAAACTTGTGGGCCTAAAAGAGGATCATTTGAGGATAATTCAACAACAACCTTAATTTTCATTGAAAGAAACCTAGACTAGGTTGTCACCTCCTAAAGGATGGACAAATTTAGATTTATAAAATAGCCAACCCCCATAACAAACATAGGTACAAGAGGAGCCTTTGTAATAACTCCCCTTTCTATTAAAGGCTATTAAGAAAGAGCCTAGGTTGAGAGAGCCTAATCTAAAGGGAGCTTTAAGGGATCCAATTGACTTGGATTTCTTTGATGAGGAAGACCAAGAGCATGCATCTACCTTGTCACTGCAAACACCTACAGTCACACCCTAATTATAGGAATCTACAGTGTAAGGGGCAGCTATAGAGGAACCTACTACCTCAAGTTAACAAGGCTCCTCCTCAAAGACAAAGACCAGATATTTTTTATTGGAAGAAAAAAAGGGCTCCCCTCATAAATAATCCAATAGTAGATCAACCATAGGGCCTACCTTCAATTCCTTAAAAATATGTGGATGTAGATCAAGAACTAAATTAAAAAGAGATAGAAAGATACAAGGAATCAAGCCTTATGACTAATAAAGGAAAAAAACCAAGCACATATGACTCATTAGGTAAGAAGGGTTAGCCTTTAGAACCTACTTCTATATTTTCTTCATGTGTTCCTATTTTTAGTTCAGTTCTAATTAATTCTATTTTGAGAACTCCCAAGGTGGAGGATGTCACCTCTACCCATGATGTTTTATTATCCTCTTATTTTATATTGTAAATCCCTTTCCTCACTCACAAGATAGAGGAGGATTCTTCCACCTCCATTGTTTCATTCTCCCATATACTTCCATCTACATCCATTGTTATAACCACTATAATTCCGTTTGTTACTACCATTATTTGAACCATGAAGAAGAAAAGGGCCACTAAGAAAATTGAAATAGCCTTGGCCACTCTCCAACTCCATGTTTCATGTACACAAATTAATTTTCCAATGCCATCCACCAATTAATCCTAAGAGACCATTGTCATGTCCTTAGGAAATGGAAAAAGGGGTAATCAAGTCATTACAGTCCATCCACTACCCTAATATGGAGGTGTGGATTGGTCAAAAATCATTTGGTCCTCCTTCCCTTCCTCACACAGTCCTTAAAAAAGTTAAAGAGCAATAATCAATAGAAAATATTGAGGTAGAGGTTACAGTTAAGGATTCATAACAAATAGACCCTAACTAGTTATTTATTTTCCCATAGGTAATTGATCTTAGAGAGAAGGCTACCCAAATGCCCAATTTCAAAATTAAAGAGCTCTCATCAATTCTAACCTTGTTTGATAATCCCTTAGGGAGTATTCAAAGGGTTAGAAAGAGGAAGTTTGAGGATGAATTTAGCAAGGGAATTATTATTGAAGAGAGGTAGGAGGTTTATGCCTTGTCTAAAAGTTAGGATAGAAAGCTTGGGTAGTCCCCCTACATTAAAGATTTTAGGTCCCTAGAAAAATCCCACAAAAATGATATGGTAGTATTGCACGAGGGAACAAAGATGGTGAGGTAAGAATTGGAACAAGAACTAGAAAAAAATCAAAGAACAATAGTAGATAAGTTCATATTCCAGTAGGGATTTAAGCTGAAGTACAAGATGCTGCTTCAAAATGTTATAATGCTTTAGAGGCACTATACTTAATAAGGGATGAATTATCCCCTCATTTATCTTAAACACACCAATTGTTTAATTATTTAAAAGGAGATGAAAATAGCCTAAAATTATTGATTTTATACACAGCTAATAAGTCATACAACCACCTAGATCTAATAACACCATTGAAGGCATCTAATTCCCTTAATTTTGTGGTCATTATAACACAAGAAGCCAAAGAATGGGTGACGATACCTGGGGCACTATTTCCTAAATATCAAGAGCATGAGCTACTCATTTTATAGATTTTAGACAATTTGAAATTATCGAAGGTGAGGGATGCACATGTAAGCTTATAAGTAGAATTAATTTTGATCAGCTCGTTTAGGAAGCTTTTAACAATTTTAAGTAGAGTTTATAAGGGTTAATACTATAAGATATTGAATATGAGCTAAGTTATGAGGAAGAAGGTAACTGAAGTTGAGACTTTTAAAATCAACTTCCAAAATACAAAGATAGAACATGCAAAACTATTAGAGCAAGTTAACATGGTACATATACCCTTACTATTAAGTTTAGATATTATATAATAGTAGCATGATGTGTTAGTGTAGTGCTTTTTCCCACTGAGTTTTGCCTACATGGTCGTATGGACATTCTATGTTATTTAAGCTTCCTTAGGTTAGTTATAAAAGGTCCATAGGCTAATTATATTTAATTTTAATTAGTTAATTAAAAAAATTAGAGACTTCCTCATGTTGCTGTAATTTTCTCTATATGTACCCCACTTTTCCTTTTTGGAAGGTTAATTGACTCAATCACTTTTTGTAATAATTGGGTAATGGATTATTTTTCTTCTCTTGGAATTTTGGAGATCTCACACTACCTCACAAGATTCAACATTGATTGCATGAAATTTGTTCAAAGATCTTGGCACACTCTTTCATGGTATCATAGCCTACCTGACAACCTCATGCATCAGACTTCTTAGTAAGATCCTCCATGCATTCATATTGCTAGTTTTTCTTCTGTCTTGGCCACCATTTTTGATCTTAGAGGCATTTTATTAATCTACCTCAAAACTCATCATAAGGCCTTTGATGAAAAATCTATTTGTATATGTTTTCTAGGTTTTTTGAGATCTAAAATGGGTTATTTTTATATTTTTGAGAAAATTGACATATTTTCCTAAAAATCAATTTCTTCCATCAGTCAGGCCTCCGTACAAATGAAGTAATCAAACTTATAAACCCTAGTTTACTTTCTTTATACCAATTCAGTTTCTCATAAGATAATTACTTTATTTCAAACCAAATCAGGTTTTCAGAGTGTAACAACTTACTTGCAAAAAAAATTGGGTTTTTGACATTACTTTACTTCCAATTCATGAAGTTAAGTAAAGTAGTCCAAGAAACCTGAATTACACTACTTGGAAGTAATCGAGCTTCTCTAACACCATAACTAGAAGTAATCGAGCTTCTCAACCCCAACAACTTGATTGTAGACCAAATCAGGTTTTCTGAGTTACTTTACTTCAAATTCATGAAGTTAAGTAAAGAAGTATAATAAACCCAAAATACATTACAAGCATTAATCAAGATTCTCTAGAGCAACTATTTGGAAATAATCGAGCTTCTCCAAGGCAATCACTTATAAGTAATCAAGCTTCAGTAGTCAAACTTTAAAACCCTAAAATACACTACCAAGAAGTAATCAAGTTTTTTAAGGTCAACTACTTATTACTTATTTTTTCAACAAAGTAGTTTCAAAACCTCGAAGTAGTAGCTAGTCAAGAACCCAATTTACACTAGTAAGACTCACTTGGGTTTTCCAAGGGCAATTACTTATTACTTCTTAAGTAAATTAGTTGTAAGAACCTGAAGTAAAGTAGTGTTGAAACCCTGAGTGACTTTGAAGAGGGTGTCAAATTTTAGGTGAAAGGTAATGAAGACCTTTTTTGTATTTTTGGATGAAAAAATACAAGTCTAGAAAAAAACTTTCCATTTTCAGAAAGGGTCTAGGAATATGTGGGAGTAAGAACTAGTAAGTGTTATAACATTCAATCCATACCTCCTTTTTGGGTGCCATTTGTTTTGAAAGTGTATATTTTCTCAAGCTCTATGCATTGGTGATATTATTTTAGGACTTTTGTAACATCCATTTTTTACATGGTGTAATAGCTTAAACTATTTTCAAACCTTTGTACCTTTCCTCTTGGATGCATTATCTGTAGTGCCCAATGTCCCTCTCATAATTTCTCATACTAATTACTCATAGACACATTCTTTGTTGTGTCTAATGTGTACCATTGAGTGTGTGCACATTGTAACCTTAGGGGGGGGTTTCTTGATAGTTTGAGGGTACTTTCACTGTGTAATTTCTATTTTTTTGCTTTCATTTCAATTATGTAATTTTTCTCATTATAATATGCACTAATGAATCTAAACATCAAACAAATCACACCATTTAAGTATCTATAATAAAAGTCTAAAATACAACTCACTTTGAGAGGTAAAGGACTCTATCAAATTACTATGGGTAAGGAAACTGAGCCATCTACAAATGTAAAAAAGGTTAATTGGTATAATAGATGTGAAAAGGCCTATGGTTTTCTATGCTTTTCAATGTCTCCTAACCTCCTATTTCGTGTTGAATCTACAAAAACTCTAAATGAAGTTTGGAAAATATTGGATAAGCTTTTTGGAGTACAAGACATCATGAGGGGTCATGAGCTAGAGAATGAGCTCATCACATTGAGCCCAAGTGACTATGACACCCTAAAAGACTTATTTACAAATTTAAAATCACTAAGACTATATTTTAAATACTGTGGCATTAATAAAATAGATGATTAGTTTATTCTATCTATGCTTGCAAAATTGGGTCATGACTATTCAGTTTTTGTCTCCATATTTCATGCTACCAAATGTGCACTTGGAGCCACTTTTAAAATGACATCATTTGATGAGTTTGTTTTCAATATATCTCAGGAGAAAGATAAGGTGGTTCAAATTGGTTCACTAAAGTCTTCAAAATCACATGCCTTGATTGTCAACTAGGACAAGAAGCCTTCTAGTAGTGGCAAATAGGAGAAGGAATAGTCTAAACATGATCATGAGCATAAGAAAAATCTAAAATCAGATGCCAAGCCTAATCCATCATAAAATTAGTCATCCTCAAGTAGGAAACCTAATAATGAGAAACTCAAATGCAACTTTTATATGAAACTTGGGCATGATGAATCTTAGTGCATGAAAAAGAAGATTGACACCTTGACTAAGATGCTTGAGAAGAATAACATCAATGTTCCTAAATCTTCATCTCAGAACACATCAACACAAGATTTTTCAAAGGGTAAAGATATAAAAAAGGGTAAAAATAAGGTAAAGTCACTTGTTGTAGTAGCTTCTCAGCCTTTGACTTGGGTTATTGACTCAAGTGCTTCCTAAAACATGGCCTCCTCAAAGGATCTATTTTCAGAAATATAGCCATGTTTTGTGCCTTCAATTCTCATGGGTGATGACACTTTGAGAATTTAATTAAGTGATGGTACATTTAATGATGTTTTGTGTACTCCTTCACTATCCACCAATCTTCTATCAGTATATCAAATCACTCACATAGGTGTAGGGAAACAAGTTGAGTTCACACCTAATTCAATGGTCATCAAGGAACTACATAGTGACACCATAGTGGCTTATGGTAAGGCCAATCATCATTCCAAGCTATATACCTTCTCACATTTTACCCCAAATCATCCCTCAGCTACACTGCTTACTCATGCAAATAGAGTAAGCAAACTATGGCATGAACGGTTTGGCCATTTAAACTACCGTTGCCTTAAACAACTCAGTCATCAAGACATAGTTTTAGGGTTGCCTAAAGTCAAATTCTTGAATGGCATATGCAATGGTTGCATTCTTGGTAAGCATCTAGAAGATAAATATGACAAGGGCAAAGCAAGGAGAGCCGAGCAGAAGCTAGAGATAGTCCACAGTGACTCAGTAGGACCATTTCCAAAACCTTCATTCAATAAAACAAGATACATGCTCACATTCATCGATGAATTTTTGAGGTACACTTGGGCATTTTTCTCAAAAATAAGTTTGAGGTATTTAATCACTTTAAGGACTTCAAGGCACTTATGGAGAAGCAATCAGAATGTTCTATTAAAATATTAAGGACTGACAATGGAAATGAGTATGTTAATAATAGATTTGAGTAGTTTTGCACATCAAAAGGTATTCAAATGTAATACATAGTTCCATACAATCCTCAACAAAATGGTGTGGCCAAATGTAATAAATATACCTTAAAGGAAATGGTAAACTTCATGCTCCAATCAAAGTCTCTTGCTCCTTAGTATTGGGCCAAAGCAATCAACTATGTGTGCTACATCTAGAACCAAGTTCCACACAAAGCATTGAAGAGAATCACTCCTTTTGAATCTAGGATGGTCACAAGCCCACAATAGATCACTTTTGAATGTTGAGATCACAATTAATGGCCCATGTTCCCAAGATGAAATGCAAGGCAATGGACCCTCAGAGTCAATCTTACATCTTTATGGGGTATGCAGAGGGTATTAAGGGATATAAGATTGTCCATCCTAAAACTCATGAGTTGTTCATTAAAAAGAGTGCCAAGTTTCATGAGGGCCCACTTGAACATAATCATGGGACTCTATACTCTTCAAAAGTGTCACTAGACATTGATTCAATTTTGACAATGATGTAGATCCACATCAAGATCCCCTTGATGATGAGCATGACTCTTCTTCTTCTTCTTATTCAAGTTCAAGTGATGAGAGTAGTGATGAAGATACTCCTCCATCTCACACTAACACTATAGATGATGAGGACTCACCTCCTAATTCTCTAATCCCATACAACTCTAGACATATTTAGGCTAGATAGACACTTTAAAGTGCTAGAGGATAGGTTAGAAATCCATCAGATACAAGGTGGAAATGATCATAGTTTTAGGGGACATCACATGCCTACTTGGCCATTGTCTCAGATCTTCAAGCCTTTCATGAGGCATCTGGTATTCCAAAATGGGATTCTTTTATGCAGGAAGAGTATAGTTCCCTAATCAAGAACAAAGTATGGGACTTGGTCTCTCTTTCAAAAGGAAGAAAATTGGTCTATTACAAATGAGTTTATTAGACCAAGTATGGTGTAGATGGGTTAGTCAATAAGTACAAATATAATTTGGTTGTAAAGGGGTTTCCTTAGGTGCTTGACATAGACTACACTGAGATATTTACTCATGTATCCAAGATAATGTCTATAGGACTCACTCTAGCCATCACGATCACACATCGATGGGATGTTCACCAAATGGATGTAAAGAGTGATTTTCTACATGATGACCTCAAAGAAGATATATATATGGAGCAACCACAAGGCTTTGTGGAAGATACCTCCTTAGTCTATAGACTCAAGAAATCTATTTACAAATTCAAATAGGCCCCTTAGGAATGGTATGCCAAGATGGAATATTTTCTCCTCATAGTTGGGCTCACCAGATGCCACTCAGATTTGAATGTCTACATCTTATAGTAGGATGATTCTCTATAGATCCTAGTTTTCTATGTGGATGACTTACTGATTATAGGGAGCTCACAATCATCCATTTCAATAGTGAAAACTGCATTTTTGGATAGATTTTCAATGACAGACATGGGATTATTGCACTACTTTCTCAAGATTGAAATCATTTAATATAATTCTAGGATAACTTTATCACAATTCAAGTATTCTCTTGATTTTATTGTGAGGTTTAATATGGCTGATTGTAAGCTAGCTCCTACTCCCTTCTTATCTAGTGTGAAGCTTGAGGCTGATTGTCCTATGCTAATCATTAATGCAACTCTGTATCGATAACTCATGGGAAATATTATCTATCTCACACACACTAGACCTGACATATCCTATGCAGCTCTTTTGGTCTCTTGATTTATGTAGGAGCCACATGAGTTACACTAGAAAGTAGTAAAGTGGATTCTTTATTACATTCAAGGTTTACACAACTATGGGATACACTATGGATCAAGAATAGAGGTTGATTTGATTAGATACATATATTTAGATTGGGCTAGAGATATTTAGAGTTGAAATTCCACCTTAGGATACAATTTATCACTTGGTTTGGGTCCAATAAGTTGGTTAAACAAGAAGCAACATGCAATTACTTTATCATCTACAGAGGAAAAATACAGAGGGGCTATCAATGCCACCACTAAAGCAATCTAGCTTCAGGGGATTCTCACTAAGTTTGGTGTCCAATTTTATAAGCCAACAATCATCTACTATAACAACTAAATCACTATCTAGATTTATAGGAATCTGGTTCTCCATCAAAGGACCAAGCACATAGAGATTCACATGCATTTCATCAGGGATCTTATCAATGAGCAAGTCATTGATCTTTAATAATATCCAACATTAGAATAGATTGCAAATTTTCTAACCAAGCCTTTCGCAAAGAGTAAATTTGTTCAACTAAGAGCTCTCATTGGGGTTAGGGCTGATCCACCTTATTCTTCCTCTTATAGAGGTTCATCACTATGTACTTGGGTACCTCATTAGCCTTTCAATATTGGGACCTAATTCTCATCTCACCTAAGCTATGCTTAAGGGGGGTGTTAGTGTAGTGATTTTTCCAATTAGATTTTGCTTACATGGTCATATCGTCATTCTATGTTATTTATGCTTCCTTATGTTAGTTATAAAGGGTCCATAAGCTAATTATATTTAATTTTAATTAGTTAATTAAGAAAATTAGAGGCTTATTCATGTTGCCCTAATTTTCTCTATATGTACCCCACTTTTCCTTTTTGTAAGGTTAATCAACTCATTCACTTTTTGCAATAATTAGGTAATGCATTATTTTCCTTCTCTTAGAATTTTGGAGCTCTCACAGTACCTCACAGGATTCAACATTGATTGTATGAAATCTATTCAGAGATCTTGGCACACTCTTTCATGATGTAGTGCACAAATGTTATCTTGAGATAGAGGTGAAGAAGAAAAATACTAAGGTTGTTACATCTAGTTTAACACCAACGTCTATAGTTATGACTCCTATCAAAGTTAACACATCCATGCATACATCTACTCAGCCTTATCTAAAATGGCCAACCTTTTACATGTAAATTCTATATATCAATGTCAATTTTGTACTTGTATTTGTCTTATGATTTTAATTCAATGTAAGGTTTGCTTAATTTTTTTGTAAACATGCACACGTTGCATGATATTTTAAAGGATGACTATAACTATTGATAAATATATATTAACTCTATGTATACATTACATACGATTTTGAGAATACACTTAGAACTGAGGTTTTAACTACTCTATGTAATCAAATTTTGAATGTATTTAGAGGATGAGGTGACCCCTACCCAAGTCTATTTAAACATATATAACCCACATTTATAAAGGGTCAAAGAATTTTAATATAGAAGCATAATCAATTTTGATTGTCACTTATGTGTTTGTGTATTTTCTTTCCAACATTTGTGTAATTAGGTTTATTTTATTTTGGTTGTATGATTCAATAATTCTTAGTGTGTAATAGCTATGATTAATTATTTATTGTCATGATTAATATGTTAGTTTTAGGTGTGCAATAGGTATTAAATAATTAGTAATTAAATTGATTATCGGTAAGTAAGTTGATTGATTCATATTTATGAGTGTCTATAGATGCTTGTAATGATATAGTTTTCTATGTATGTGCAATCATTGTCTGAGATATCTCCCTGGTCTAAGTCATAATCTCTTGAGTAAGTGTGTACAATAGTTTCTCTAAAAGGAGCAACCTTTGATTGAGGCCTTTGAATTTCCAATATCAAAATTATCCTAGACTATTTGACCATGTTTGTTTGTGTGTGTGCAATGGATGCTATCAACAAACATTTGTTTTGAAATCACTTGTCTACTTATAAACCATCTTGATAATTAATTCTTGAAGCCATAGAATCCTTATTTTCTTCCCTGCCTTCCCCTCCTTTTTTGAGTTTATTTTTGAGACCTACCCACTCTAGATTAGCAATCATACAACCACCCCTTTATCTATATTTTATTTGATTTTTAGAGGCCATTAATCCATTTATAATCCTTGTTATTAACTTTCATGTCCTTCTTGATACTCCATCACCTAGTTGTTAAGACTGCATACCTGCAACTTGTGCCCTAGAGTGGAGTTCACTTCCATTGAGATCCTAAAATGTTAAAGGCTACCTCATTATGAGATGGTGTGCATAAAAACCATCTCAACAACCACCATTAGTCAATCATAAATAATAAAGTGAAGGAGAGTATCATTCAATGAGGCTACTTACTCTAGTAGATCTTCTAACTACACTTTCAAGAGTTTGAGGTAATTGTTGTTGTTGCACATTCTTATTTTCTAGCACTATTTAAATTTCATTTCCAATGATTTTATCAATTACTGCATATTTTGTATTTATATTTTCTTATTTCTTTCCCTATAATTGATCTTTTTACATGACCTTCTCTTAAAGATCACATTTCTACTCTTAATGATTTTGTAATTTTTAAAGTCCCATAAATGGTAACCAAAATCATTAACTCCATATCTGATAAAAGTACATTTTTGGATTTTGTTTCAAACTTGGTTCTATTTTCTTTATCAATATGTATAAATGATTCACAACCAAAAGTATTTTAAAAAGAATAGTCTATCTATTTACATGTCCATGATTCCTTTGAAATGCCACCATCTAAAGGACTTCAAGGCCTTCTATTTATTAAGTAAATAGTAGTATCTATAACATCTACCCAAAAATAAAAGGGCAACCCTACATACAATCTCATGCTTCTTGAACACTCTATGATTGTCATTTTCATCCTTTCTGACACACCATTTTGTTGTGGTGTTCTTAGAATTATCTTCTCTCTATGAATCCCATGAGATGAGTAGTAATTATCAAACTCCTTGCTGAAGTATTCACCTTCATTGTCTGATTTGACACATTTCAACTTATTTACTATCTCATTTTCAACCAAAACTTTCCATTTCTTAAAAGTATCAAATATATCATATTTTTTCATATGTAACAAACTCAATTTTCAATCAATAAAAGTAACATAATAAGAATGTCTACCAAGGGATGACACCTAAGCCAGTCTTCATACATTTTTATGCTCAAGCTCTACTTTTCATCTTTTTTTATCTTCCCAACTCTAAAAAATTTGAATCTCTTATATTTTCCATACACATAGTGCTTACAAAAGTCCAAATCCACCTTTTAAAATCTAGTAACAAATTATTTGAGTGGAGAATATGCATCATGTTCCCACTCATGTGCCCAAGTCTAAGGTGCCATAATTTTGTATCCACTTTTGTAGAATTTAATATAATAGAAGAGTCAATATTACCAATAGATAGATATAATGTACCTACCTTCTCTCCTTTTGCTATTAATAGTGATCTTTTAGTGACATTCCATAAATTTTCTATAATGTAACTATGCAACCTTCACTTCCAAACTACCCTGCTGAAATTAGATTTCTTTTTAACTCAAGAATATGCCTCACCTCTTTTAGTAACTATTTATTTCCATTATATAATTTTATCTGTATCTTACCTTTCCAATAATTTTACAAGGTTTGCCATCACCCAAATAAATTTATTCAAAATCACCTTAAACATAGTCTTGAAAATATTTCCTATGGGGTGTAACATGAAATGAATCCCCTAAATCTAGCACCCAATAATAATTAATATTATCTAATGAAAGGATTAAAACATCTTGAAATACAACACCTGCTAAATTTGCTTCCAGGTTATTATCTTATTTTCCATCTCCTTATTTTCCTTTTCAAGACCAATAATCTTTCTTTAGGTGTCCTTTCTTCCCGTAATGTCAGCACACCAACATTCCTCTAGATCTAGATCTTCCCTTATTATAATTCTCATGATTCCCTACGCCCTTTCCTCTATCCTTTTATATTCCCATATTCTCCATAATCAAAGCATTACCTAATGTCTCACCTATGTTTTTTCATCAGATTTCCTCACTAAGAATAACAACAATAATATCATCAAAATTTAAAGTATTTGAACTAGAGACAAAATTACTCACAACCATGACCAAGCTATTCCATATTTATTGTAATGAGTATAGAATAAAAATATCCCTAACCTCATCATCAAATTTTACCCCTACAGATCAAAACTAATTTTTGATTCTATTAAATTCATTTAAATGATCAGTAACAAACCCACCTTCTGACATCTCTATATTAAATAAATGTTTCATAATAAATACCTTATTATAGGTTGGGGTTTTTTTATAGACTCTATCCAATGCCTTTGTCACATCTTCTATTAAATTTTCTTTTTAAATATTAAAAGCCATTGATAATTCCAGGCACAGTCGTATTATTCCTAGTGCCTTTCTATCAAGAACCTCCCATTATTCATCCTTCATAGTCATTATCTTCTTTGTTATTCTACCTAATGGTATGAAAAGATACTTTTAATATATATATAGTCATCCATTTGCATCTTCTATAGCTAGTAATTTTGGCCATTGAACTTCTTGACTTTAAACTTGCCTTCTTTCACCATCACTCACACTCAAACTAGGAACCCTCTTTTCCTGTGAGTTTATCTTCCAAATAAACATTTGTCTCTTATACCAGTTATTAGGAATATATAATGTAGATCAATATTAATGAAAAAAATATAGAAATAAAATTTAAAAAATAAAATACAAGATAAACATATATTTAACGTGGTTCACCCAATAAGGACTGCATCCACACATAAATAGTCATTTCTTCTCTTATTCAATCCAATAAATGAAAGGATAAACCTATAATACATCCACTAGAATCTCCTTTTTAATCGCACATAGTGCAATGTCATGATTACAATTCCCTTATATCAAAGGAGGGTTACATATTATGACAAAAATACACCAACATAATTTATATCATTAGATCTATGACATAATAGTGAACAACCCAGATTTACTATTAAACTACAATATTTTACAATGCATTTTTCACAAAAATTTCATGACCATAGTGGTGGGAAATCCCACCCCCACACCCCCCCCCCCATTATAAACTGGGCATTACAATAAGATCAATTTCTACCATCCAACATTTATTATAAATTTTATTTTTACAAAAAAAATTCATATATATAAGAATTATAATTCTATTGGAAATATTGTCATTGATGTCAAAGGTCTAGCATTGGTGATAAATGCCCCATAGCATTAATGGTGTTTTTAATATTCATATCTTGGATAATGTGTGTTAATATTTATTTAATATTAATGAATATATTTTTGGTTTCATATAAGTCAAAAGAGGGCCCATGGAGAAGTCAAAGAGTTATGGGTTAAAGACAAAAGAGGAATGGAAACCATTTTTCCATGAAGAGTCATCTTAAGGAATTTGAAAGGTCACCAAGACAAAGACAAAAAGGGAAAGGATTAATTTTCTCATGAAGGGTCACTATGTGACTTTTCAAATGAAAGGATATGAAGGGTCATGAAAGTTTGGTGCCATTTTCCATGTGAATTGAAATGTCACAAAGGGTAAATGTCAAAGGTCATTTTGTAAGCTATAAATAAAGGCTTGAAAATCCATTTGTAATATGTGGAAGAGATCATGTTTTGTAATTATTATATCTATCTTAGAAAATCAAAGGAGAGAAAATAAAAATATATTATAATGTGCTATCATTTGTTGAGAAAGCAACATTAAGAGATAGTTGTGTGGTATACACAATAAGGGGTTGGTGCTCATAAATTAGGTGTTGTATTGGTGCTCAGCAAAGGCATTGGTGCTCCTACAATTTGGTACTTATAAGTATTTTAGTTTGAGTTGGTGCTCATTCATATACTTGAGATTATTCTCTATAGTTTTTCTCACATTGCGTTTCCACTTAAAAATTTGGTCTCTCTGTCTCTCTCTCCTCTGTGGTGTTTATTGTTTCAATTTTATTGCATATATTGAATGTATGGTTAAGTTTAATTTGATTAAGTGAAATTTTATAAGATATATGATTTACTGATTTACCCCCCTCTCAGTATATCTCATTCTTAACAATTGGTATCAGAGCAGGTTCCTTCAAAAAGAGTTTAACAACTTGAAGATAGATCAGGGAAAACATAATGGCTAGATCATATGGAGATTTTTATATAACTAAGGCACCTTTATTTGATGTTTCAAATTATGCCTTTTATATAATAATGATGAGGACTTATTTGATGGCCCTTGGATTCGACAATTATCAAGTAGTGTTGGAGGAATATGAAGAGCCACAGACACTTGTAACTACTCTGACAGAAAAGAAGGCAAGTTAAAATAATGCTAAAGCTTTAAATGCTATTTTATGTGGTTTATGTGAATCAAAATTTGTTAAAGTTATGAAATTTAAATATTCTCATGAGACTTGGGTAAATCTTGAGAATATTTACAAAGGTAATGAAAAGGTTCAGCGAGCTAAGCTTCAGAGTTTTAGAAGATAGTTTGAGAGTTTGAAGATGGAAGAGGAATAAAATATAGAAAGTTATCTTTTATAGGTTGATCAAATAGTAAACTAGATTCAAGGTATTGGAGATAAGTTAGAAGAGTTAATAGTGGTACAAAAGGTTTTGAGATCTCTACCAATGAGATATAATGCAAAGGTTCTAGCAATCGAGGAGATGAAGGATCTTTCCAAGCTAAAGATGGATGAACTACATGGTATTATTATAGCATATGAGATGTATATTGAATTAGAGAAACCCTCAAAAAGGGCAGCGACTTTAAAGATATCAAAGAAAGATAAAGCTAAGATTTAAGAATCAAGTGATAACTTCAACGATGATAAAGATGATAATGGCCCTCTTTTCATTTGTAAACCAAAAAGGGGCATAGGTATATATCAAAGAAAATTGTCATTTAAATGTTTTAAATGTGGTAAGATTAGACATTTTGTAGATAGATGCCCAGATAATAATAATGATGACAATGAAGAAGGAGAGTCTACATATAATAAAAATTTCAAAGGCAAATACAAGAAGAAGATTTTATATTCTAAAGATCTTAGCTCAATCGAAGATAGTGGAGTTAGTGACTCAGATGAAGAAGAGAATATATTCATGACCATATATGAATATGCCTCTACAAGAAAAAGTACAGATGATCAAGAAGAAGAACATGATGAAATTAAGGATGAAGCCAAGGTAATTCTAGAAGAAGAAATCATTTGTGCCTTAGAAGAATTAGAAGTTATTGAGAAGAAGAATCAAATATTGAAGCACCAGATTGAGAAAAATGAAAAGGAGTCAAAGAAAATAATTTATGATCTACAAGCACACTTTGAAGAAGCCAAGAAGAATGAAAAAGATCTAATGGCATAGTTTCAACAATTAAGTGAAGAATGTGAAAGGTATGTTATTGATATTGCTTCTTTAAAAGTAGATCTTGAGAAAATAAATAAAGCAATCAATGATAGAGTAGCCAATGACTCAAATTTTGAGAATGGCACTAATATGTTTAATAAGATATTAGAAAGTCAAAGATCAATGTCAGATAAGATAGGTATCAGATTTGAAAAAGAGAAAGGGGAGGCCACTACTTTCATAGATAATGTTAACATAGAGAAAATAAAGAGATATGTTAAAGCTCTTACAAAAGAAGAAATAAAAAGAGAAGAAGTTAATAATATAGAGGACATCTCAAAAAAAGAAGGTTGGAAGGAATAGAGCTAAAAAAGCAATTAGAGTCAAGTAGAAGCCAAAACACTTTTTCTCCTCTCTCAGGATTTAATGAAGAGGCTATAATATGTTACAAGTGCAACAACTTTGGACACATATATCAGTACTATAGAATCATGTTAGATGCAATCAAGAAGAAGCAAAGTTTCAAGGCTCCATTCATCAAGAAGAAAGTTCAAACAGATCATGGTAGAAGAAACAATCTAAAAAATCTATGTTGGTAAAAATAGATTTGCATGCAAGAAATGAAAAAAATCCATGGTTCATTGATAGTGGATGTTTGAAGCACATGACAGAAGATAAGAGCAAGTTCATAACCTTGAAGAACATCAATGGTGGCACAATGAAATTTAGAGATAATACTACTACCAAAATTTCTAAAAAAGGTACACTAAGTTTGGATAATAGTAGAACTAAAACTAAAAATGTTTTGTATGTAGAAGGTCTTAAGAAAAATCTTTTGAGTGTAATTCAAATGTGTGATCAGGGGCACACACTAAATTTTAATGTAGAAGGTTTTGAAATTAGAATAAAAGATTTAGATGTGTTGGTTGTAGATGCTTAGAGAATAAGAAATAATATGTATATATTATTAGACATCAAAGGTTAAAGATATTGTTTGAGTCAGATTGAAGAAATTGGGATATGGCATAAGAGAATGGGACACATAAATTTTGACAATATTGTCAACATTTGCAAGAAGCAAGTAGTCAAAAATCTTTCAAAGATTACAAATCCATCCAACACATTTTGTGAACATTGTTAGCATGGGAATCAAGATAGAAGGTGGTTCAAAACAAAAGAATACTTGACCAATCAGATGTTAGAGCTTGTTCACACTAATTTGTGTGGACCTATGAAAACTCAAAGTACTCAAGGTGAGAAATATTTCATGTTACTTATTGATGATTTTTAACATATGACTTGGGTAAAGTTTTTTAAAAAAATTATAAGCTTTCAGACATTTTAAAGCATTCAAAGCATTAGTTGACAATGAAACCAGTTTGAAGATTAGGTGCCTAAGATCATATCAAGGAGGAGAATTTATGTCAGATCAATTTATTAAGTTTTGTGAAGACCATGGAATAAAGAGATATTATTTAGTAGCTAGAAATCCACAGCAAAATGGAGTAGTTGAATAGAGAAATAGAATAGTTCAAGAGATGGCAAAGACAGTGCTAAATGAATCCAAGATACCAAATAAATATTAAAGAGAGGAAATTGGTATAGTAGTGCACATTCAGAATAGAGTATTATTGAGAGTCAATAGTGGCAAGACTCCTTATGAGCTATGGAAAGACAAACCAGCTATAATTGATTATTTTAGAGTTTTTAGCAATAGATGATTCATAAAGAGAATTGATGAAAAATTGGTGTAAGTGTCAGGATAGTAGAAGATGGAGCACAAAGAATCAGTGATCCAATAGACATTCCTAAAATAATTAAAGAGGAAGACTTTGAAGAATTAGATTAAGATGAGAAGAAGGAGAAAAAGGACATGAAAACCCCATCCAAATATGTCTAGATAAATCATAATGAAAGTGACATCATCAGGGACATAAATGAAGGAATTTGCACTAGAAGAATGATGGTAAGTGAATCTGAGCAAGTTAATTTCTATTTGTTATCTAAAACTCAGCCTAGAACTTTTTCATAAGCTAGACATGATAAGCATTGGGTTAAGTCAATGGATGAAGAATTAAATTAGATGGAAAAAAAATGATATTTGAGAATTAGTGCCTAGACCAAAATATCACAATGTGATAGAAACAAAATGGGTTTACAAAAATAAGTTGAATAAAAATGGAGAAGTGAATAGTAATAAAGAAAGATTAGTATGTAAAAGATATTCTTAGATTGAGGGAATAGATTTTGAAGAAACTTTTGCACCAGTGGCAAGGCTAGAGGCTATTAGAATGTTTCTTGCATATGCAGTGTTTAAAAATTTCAAAGTGTTTCAAATAGATGTCAAATATACCTTCCTAAATGAGAATCTAGAAGAAGAGGTCTATATTGAGAAACCTAAGGGATTTATTCTCTCAAATATTAGTAACCATGTATGTAGATTGAAGAAAGCACTATATGGATTGAAACAAGCTCCCATAGCTTGGTATGCAAGATTTGATAAGAACCTGTAGCATCAAGGTTTCAAGAGAGAATTTGTTGATAGTAATCTCTACATCAAAATAGAAGGTGAGCATCAATTGATTATTGTGGTATATGTTGATGACATCATTTTTGGAGGAAACATTGAAAATATGACAAAATAATTTTTTGATAATATACAAAAAGAATTTGAGATGTCTATGCTTGGAGAATTGTCATTTTTCTTAGGGTTACAAATATTTTAGTCAGATAAAGGAATTTTCATATCTCAAAGTAAATATGCCAAGGAAATGTTGAATAAATTTGGTTTTAAGGATTGTGCACTAGTTGGAACACCAAAGAGTATAAGAAATAAGGTGAGCAAAGATGAAGATTCACCTGTTGCAGATCAAAATTTGTATAGATATATGATTGGTAGTCTTTTATATTTCATAGCATTGAGGCTAGACATCATGCATATAGTAGGTATGGTTGCAAGATATCAGTTAGCTCCAAAATATAGTCATGTTTAGTTGGTGAAGATAATATTTAAATATATCAAGGGGACATTGGATTATGGATTGTGGTATCTCATAGGAAAAGATTTAACTTTGGTTACTTATACAGATTCAGATTGGGTAGGTTGCTTAGATGATAGAAAGAGTATAAGCAGAGAAGATTTCTTCCTCAGTGATAGCTTAGTATCATGGCTAAGAAAAATTCAGTTTTTAGTATCACTTTCTACAGCTAAAGCAAAATATATTATAGCAGTATTATGTTGTACTCAAGTGCTTTGGATGAAGCAAACTTTGGAAGATATCAAGGTAAAATATGATGAACCTATTCTATTTTTTGTGAAAACACAAGTGCTATTAATATTTCTAAAAATCTAGTGATGCATTAAAGAACAGAACATATTTCTATCAGATATCACTTCTTGAGAGAGTAGGTTGTAAATCAATAGGTTAAGATGTAATATATCAATACTACAAAGCAGATTGTAGATATTTTTACAAAGGCACTACCAAAAGACACATTTGAGTATCTATGGGAGAAGTTGGGAATAATTTCTTTTACTTCCTACCATTGATGATCATCATTGGTTGAGGGGGAGATAAGTGTTAGCTCTAGGATAGGCCCTTTTCCATTGATGTCAAAGGGGGAGAAGAACAAAATTAGGTATAGGTGTAGAAATAGGTATAAAGAATAGGTACAGGTTACTAAAATAAGGGGGAGTTACTATATGTTTTTAGATGGTAGTATGTGCAGGTTTTAGGATGTGGTAATTTTAATTTAAGGTTGACATCATTGATAGAGGGGGAGATTGTTGTAAATATTGTCATTGATGTCAAAGGTCTAGCATTGGTAATAAAGGCCCCATAGCATTTAATGGTGTTTTTAATATTCATATCTTGGCTAATGTGTGTTAATATTTATTTAATAATAACTAATATATTTTTGATTGTATATAAGTTAAAAGAGGGCCCATGGAGAATTCAAAGATTCATGGGGTAAAGATAAAAAAGGAATGGGATGCATTATTCCATGAAGAGTCATCTTAAGGAATTCAAAAGGTCACCAAGACAAAGATAAAATGGGAAAGGATGAATTTGATCATGAAGGGTCACCATGTGAATTTTAAAATGAAAGGATATGAAGGTTAATGCATGTTTGGCACCATTTTCCATGTGAATTGAAAGGTCACAAAGGTTGAATGCCAAAGGTCATTTTGTAAGCTATAAATAAAGGCTTGAGAAGCCATTTGTAATATGTGGAAGAGAGCATGGTTTGTAATTGTTATATCTAGCTTAAAAGAGCAAAGGAGAGAAAATAAAGAGATACTGTAATGTGTTATCATTTATTGAGAAATCAACATTGAGAGATAGTTATGTGGCATACACAATAGGGGTTGGTGCTCCTGTAGATTGGTGCTCACAAATTAGTTTTTATGTTGGTGCTCAATAAAGGGGTTGGTGCTCTTGTAAGTTGGTACTTGTGAATATTTTAGCTTGAGTTGGTGCTCATTCATATACTTGAGATTATTCTTTGTGGTTTTTCCTACATTGGGTTTCTACGTTAAAATAAGGTGTCTCTTTCTCTCTTGTGTGGTGTTTATTGTTTCAGTTTTATTGCATATCTTGAATGTATGGTTAAGTATAATTTGATTAAGTGAAAGTTTATAAGATATATGATATATTGATTCATGCTTAACAAAGTTAAAATAAAGTTAGAATTCAAGAAGAGAAGTATGTCTATGACTGATAATTTAAGAGTTGACCAAAACATGAATCTAAGATATCACAAGCTAGATATTACATAAAAGTGAATTATAATGGTCTTAAAATTATGTATTCAATGCTTTAGGATAATAATAAGTTATAAGTGTATAAGGAATTAGGTTCTAATAAAAAAAATTAATGAAGGTACATTTGTAGCAAATAAAAGTCAAACTAGTAGAAAATTGAGTTAAAACTCATGAAAGGGTCTATAAGGAGATTACACAAGGAATCAATTTATAATTTTTTTTTTATGAAACTAAATTTATAGATAGGTAGGATTCAAGACAATAGATAGTAAATCTAAAACTCGGGAAAGGATCTACAAGGAGATTACACAAGGAATTAGTTTTTGATAATTAATTTTCTACAAAAATACATTTTCAGACAAATAAGAGTCAAACTGGTAGAAAATATAAAATGTTACTAGTAGTTAAACTCAATTTATAGACAATAAATAAAATATGACCGATAAAATATTAAAAGATATATTAAATAAACTCAAACTATTAAAAAAGGCAAGCATCAAATATCATCCTATTTTGAAAGTTATAAAGAAAATTACTTGATTTTCTTTGAATAATGTCATAATTTAATGAATTGGCATTAACATCAATTATGAGATTAGTGTTAAGATTTTACCAGCACTATTTTTATTTTGATATAAAATATTTACAAAAATTATATAATTTAATTATTATTTAATGGAAATTCGGGTGTAAAATTAATTTAAATATTATTTTTAATTACCATTAATTTAATCATGTAAACCTCTAAAATAATTTGATGATAAAAAAGGAATAAAAATAATAGTTTTTAACCACTATATACAAATAAATTTTCCACTTTTATATGTATTATAATTATACAATAATATGATAATATTATTAATCCTAGCTTATGAATAATGGGCTTAAGTTTCTTATTGTAAACAATATAAGAATATTTATCTTATCTTGTGTGGGATGGGCTTAATTGATTGTGTAGGATAAGATTAATTGATTGTGTATAATGGACATGTCCATTCTAAATTGATCATAATCCAAGATTATAATAATACTTGTAAAAGACACTGCCCATTCTAAACAAGATAAAAATATTGATCTTATATTATGTTGACATAAACCCTATGGCAAGTTATGATTTCATAGTTTGATGACTTAAATAATTTTGATATGTACAAAGAGAATTATCATTTCATTTAGATTAACATACATTTCCTTAATTAACCCTGAATAAAAATGCATCGATTATGCATAATATAGATAATGATGCATGATTTAATTCTCATTAATACATGAAGCATAAGTGCATATGTCTATATCATGCTTAGTTTGATATATCAGGATCATCTCCATACAATTCATTGTTAATATTATTCACAATATAAAATATCAAAATACACATATTTTCCTCGTGACCATATATTTATGGTCTTCTCTGCGAGATGTCACGAAGTAAATCAATATCAAAAATGGCATATGTAATTGTCAAATGTCATGATATCATTGTAAGCTTATGTAGTGTAATTACATGTTCAATTCTCTAATAAAATATCTTGTGTTATATAATGGGCATAATTGATAATATTCTTAATATCTTATGTAGAATAGGTATGTGCTCATTTTACACAATATAACTATATTAATCCTATCTTGTGTTACAAAATAAGCTTATTGATAGTATTTAATATTATTATCTTGTATTACATAATGGACTTAATTGATAATATTTAATATTCATGGCTTATGTTATCGAAAGGGATTAATTGATAATATTCTTCATATCTTATCTAGAATGGGCAAGTGCCCATTCTACTCAAGATAAGAATATTGGCTTCTTCATAAGAGGCCAATATTTTTATCTTGATGTCATGTAGAATGGATAGTTGTTCATTCTACATGTGATAAGTGCACAAAGATGGCGGGGAAAAGAGGACATTTTTTCAAAAAAAAAGAAACACATATGCGGTTATCAAACACTGTGTATGTAGTTTTTAAAATCATGTATGCAGTTTTATGTTATAGGCCTGGTAATCATCAAGCCAAAAATGTGTATGTGGTTGTATATATAAAAACTACATATGTGGTGTGACCTCATACATAGTTTTAAAATGATAGAACCATGTATGAGGTTCTGTAATTTTAAAATAAAATAAAAAATCATTGATGTATTCATTTAGCATCAACAAAAACAATGAGTAGAAGATGAGAAGAGTAAATATGCATAACCAAGGAAAGAAATAAGCACTTTGACAACACAAATTCGATAATGGCACATATTAGTTAATTTCATTGCATTTTTCTTGAAACTATATATTTATTTTTACTTTTTAGCACATGCAGAGCCAAGTGGCACTAAACAACAACCTAAACCTCCTATCTCTCATCACCCACAAAACCCTCCTATCACTCCTCAGCCATAAAAACCTCCTATCCCTACTCACCTATAAAACCCTCATATCCCTCCTCACCCATAAAACCCTCCTAACCCTCATGTACTTCCTCAAGACCACCAATGTAGTTAGGAGGATTTTATAGCCACTATCATTGAAAATAAGAACAAACTTGAGAATTTGATTATGATATTGAGTGATTCCCATTAAAATAACCCCCAACAAATTTCTTTGGAAAACATAATAAAAACATTATTAGGTGAAGTTGAGTCATTAATAGGTCAAATTGATATGTGGGATGACTATAGAAATAGATATAGGACACATTATTCCAATAAATTATCTAAAACCACTGTGAAAGATAAAAATATAACCAAATCCCAAATTTATGCCTTATTCATTGATGAGAAAACTGGTATGCCACTAGATGTGATAGCCAAATGGATTCCAATCCACTAGTGCACTCACCATTTGATCAAACTAAACTTTTGGGGTCAATGGTGGATGGTCTTTGATCACTTGCCTTACAACAATAATGAGGTCTTGATGTATATTTTGAGGAAAATGTATTTTTATTTTATGTTGAATGAAATTCCAAACTATTTTGATTTCTCAAACTTATTTGGCAGAGGAAAGGGATTTATGTAGGATAGGACAAAAGCATCGAATATAGCTAATCAACCTACAAGAGTGCACATCGATAAACCCTATCCTCCTAGGATCCTAACTTCTATATTCAAGGAGACTATATATATTGATACTTTTCATGCACTTAAGGCACTTACCAACACCCTTGTTCATCATATGAGCCAAATTTCTCATACTCCTACTAGTAAGGGTAGATATGGTGAGGCTTCATCTAACACTGCTACCTAATAAGCTCACTATTATAGATCATATGGTGTTATATGAATTGGACCTAAGGAGGAGGAGGATATCATGTAGCATACTCATGGTGGTATTTCCATGGGCCTAGATGAAATTGACCTCACTATGTTTCAGTCATCTACATTTGATCTGGATACCTTGGTTGTAACTTCCCAAGTAGATTTAATATTTTAATTATTGTAAAAAATTGTCAGACTTGTTAAATTTTAAACATTTATATAATTTAAATGGGAATAATTAATTTTCATGTATAAATATCAATAATGTATACAAATTTTATATGTTGTAGTAGGATTTTGGATGCTACATGAGTATGTGTGTTGTTGCTACTATGCCTATGTATACCTATAAAGAGGTGATTTTTAAGAATTAATTAATGTTATGGTTCATTTTACATGTATGGTGTTATATATATATGTCAAAGTGACTAACAATGATATCTTTTTGTTTATTTGATTACCATAATAGACACTCTACCATATATTTGAGAGGGAGTAAATGTAGGTGTTGTTACTATGATTTCATCTATACAGTAACTCACCAAGGTATATGAGAGTTATTGTAATATTTATGTGTAAAGATGGATGTGTGTTTTATAATTGTCTTTTATACTTGTTCAAATATATGATGCCTTCTTGTCATATTGAAATGATTAGCAGGCATGACATGGTATAGTTGACAATTTAATTTGTAAATTTTTTTATTATATTTTAATGATTTAGTCAGTTGGTTTAAATGTTTATGAATGAATTTTGAATTTATATTTTATATATACATATAAATTTTCATGGTTCCATCCCTTTCATTATCATGATCATGTCACTAGCTCCTTGGTGATCTATTTGACACTCCCATTCGCCAGCGTGAACTGATTATTGACCCTATTGAGTGCCAGTCCCAAATTCAATGTGACTACTAGCTTGTGGTAAGTACACCTATTAATTATTTTATATCATTTTGAAAACTTATCTTGTTAATTTTTTAATTATCTTGATCCAGTACATGTAAAGTTGATAGTAATATTTTCATATGAATAGTTGGAGCTAAAGGCAATTTTTGAGAAGACTTGTAGTCAACCAGATCTGACACTTCCAGCTACAAACAAGGCATCCAAGGGAGAGGCTTATTTAATCAAGGCAAAGAGAGTGATGAATTTTGATGATTAGGATCATGTCTTATGACATTTTTTCATATGCTTATATGGCTTGATGTATAGTTTTTTGGCATTGTATGCCTATACAGAATTGACCTAAGATATTGTATCACTTGTGCTCACATTTTTTACACATTTATATGGATTTTATGGATATTATATATTTTTCATCATTTAATTTTATAAATATTATTTTTAATTTTAGGTTTTGGATTTTTTTTTAATTTATCACACATTATATTACATGTTCACATCATTCTATGCCTTAAACTTTTGTTGAGTATTAAAAATCTACCTTGCAGTGATCATAGAATATATTTTATGAAGTAGATACAACTATTTTTGTGTTATGGTTTGGTTTGGTTTGTTTTTAAATAGATTAAATACAATACAAAATTTAATGTGATTTTAATTATGGAAAATCCATTATATATAACATATCTTATAAGTATGTGTTTTGAGATGTGCTCTAGAAATTTTTAAGTTTTTCCATTTTATGTTTGTGTTGTTGCATTAAGTAGAACTAGAAAAGCAGTGGGATATCTATTTTTAAATAATATGTGTCTAGTCTAATATATAATTTTTATAAGGCTAGCTGTTGTTTGTTTTTTTTAGAACTATTTGTCCTCTTTAATAAAAGTCATGCATCAAAGCCATATTTGGATTCACATGAAGCTCTTAAAGTTACACCAAGGATAAAAGTAGGTAGAAGTTTTGATACAAGAATAAATCCATTAGGAAATATTTACAACATTAAAATGTTTTGGGAGATATAATCAATGAAGATATTGAAAAAAACACTAAAATGCCTTTTGTGCATAAAGTGTAATGAGGAGGGGCACAAATTATTTTTGCACATGCTTCAATGTGAAGGTGGTTTTCACTACATGTGAGCTCTATCACGAGGCATGAACAGTTTATTATAATTATCCTTATATGATAAATTTAAATACCAATGATTATACTTATAATTATGGACTATTATACTTATACTTGTATACTATTACTTCTTGAACAAAATAATATTCTTCTAAGCTCCTGTAAATGACTGTGAATGCACAAAATAAGGTTGCTTGAAGGTTTCAACTACTTAGACCTTGAATCAAGTTCAAATTCTCCTTAAATTGAATTTATTACTCATTATTTATACAAGTAAAAGATTAATATAACAAATTTAATGAACATATCCCTTTTGGTTGTAAGAAAAGCAAGTTTCCTTATACACAAAACCCTTTTACCATGGCAGACTGTCAATAAAAATGTGTTTCTTATCTCTAAGGCCTTATGGCTGAAACTTAAAATATCCACCACATCTAATATGTTTATTAACTCCTATTACCACATTATTTTCATTTTATTACCCTTGGTTAGGATATAGAGTACCTATTTTGGCCTCAAGATGACGTTTCCCTAGATGCAAGATGTAACCCATAGTGCAAGATCTCTATCTATGGGGGATCTCAGGTGAAAAATGACACATACACCATGTTGGGGGTGGTTATAAACCTATAAGACCACATTATTCACATCTAATTATGCTCAGTTAGGAGATGGAGCACCTATTCTAACCTCAAGACCACTTGTCCCTACAAGGCAAAACTAGTGTTTTGAGGCAAATTTTAGATAGACATAAAATGGAAAATATAAGTCATTAACAAAAACTAAAAGAAACATCACATGTGTGTTTAATTCCCATAATTTCACCCCAAATATCTTGGATTATAAAGCATCAAGTAAATTTTGGTAGAGGATTTAGTGATTATTCCTAAATGCAACTTTCATGTAGTTAATAGACAGGTTATTTGCCTCCAATAGACATTTCCAATTTTAGGACCTCTAATTAAAAATACATCACTTCCAATACCTCAAGATTTAAAATTTACATGTGTTCCTATATCCACAACCTTTGAATCCATGTGGATACCTTTTTTGCAATAATTCTGGCCTCGAGTAACATTGATAAGAAATATTATCAAGATGCAAGCCACAGTGCAATATATTTATCTCTGGGGGATCATTGGTGAAAAATAAAATTACCACCACATAGAGGGTGGTGATTAACCTCTAGGAACCCATTAATGTAATATGACTATACCCAATTAGGAGATGGAGCACCCATTCTAGCGTCAAGACCACTTGTCCCTAAATGCAAGATGCAAGCCACAATATAGGATATCTATCTCTGGGGGTTCATGGGTGAAAAATAATATTTACACCATGTTAGGGGTGGGGATTAACCTCTAGGACCATATTTTTGGCATTAAATTGTGCCTATTTAGGAGATGAAGTAACCATTTTGACCTCAAGACCACTTATCCCTAAATGCAAGATGTAAGTCACAATGCAAGATCTCTATCTTCGGGGGCTTGTGGGTGAAAATTAACATCTATACCACATCAAGGGTATGGATAAACATCTATTAATTAATTATTTTAATTTTAGTACACTCGATTAGGAGATGGAACACCTATTTTTCCCTTAAGATCACTTGTCCCTACAAAGCAAAACTGGTATTTTTTAGGCAAATTTTGGACAACCATAAAATGGAAACTAAAAGTTTTATCAATGAACCTAAAGAACCTCCACATGTGTGTTTGAGTCCTTTAATTTTACCCTAAATCTCTCTAATTTAAAAGCATCAAGGAACTCATGGTAGAGGATTCAATGACCAGTCCCAAAATGTAACTTTCATGTAGTTAAAGGATAGATTATTTACCTCCAATAGAAATTATACTTTCAAGACCTCAGCTTCAAAATCCATCACTTTCAATACATCAATATGTGCAATTTACATTTATTCCCATAGCTATATCCTCTAAATCCATGTGGATACCTTTTTTGTAATAATTTGGACCTCGAGCAACATTGACAAGAAATGTTATCAAGATGAAAGCCATAATACAAGATACCTATCTCTGAGGTATCATGGGTTAAAAATGACATCACCACCATGTCAAGGGTGGAAATTAACCTCTAGGACCCCATTATTGACATTTGAGTATGCTTGGTTAGGAGAGAGAGCACCTATTTTGGCCTCAAGACCACTTGTCCCTAAATGTAAGATGCAAGCCATAGTGCAATATCTCTATCATTGGGGGTTCATGGGTGAAAAATGACATTGAAAGCACATCAAGGGTTGGTATTAATCTATAGGAACATATTCCTAGCATCTGAGTATGCCAAGTTAGGAGATAGAGCACCCATTTCAACCATAAGGCCACTTGTCCCTAGATGCAAGATGCAAGTCACATTGCAATATCTCTATTTCCAAGGGATCATGGGTGAAAAATAACATCACTACCACATCAGGGATGGGGATTACCCTCTAGGAATACATTATTATAATCTGTGTATGCTCAGTTAGGAGATAGACCACCCATTTGGACATGAAGACCACTTATCCCTATAAGGCAAAACTGGTGTTTTTTAGGCAAAATTTGGATAGATGTAAAATGAAAAACATAAGTTATATCAAAAAAAAAAAAACCATCACATTCATGTAAAATTATTATAATTTTAACCTAAATATATTATATTTTAAATTAAAAATAAACTCCTGATAGAGGATTCAGTGATCAGTCCTAAAATGCAACTTTTATGTAGTTAAGAGATAAGTTATTTGCCTCTAATAGACATTTCTACTTCTGTGACCTCCAATTATAAATCCATCACTTCCAACACCTCAAGATGTTAAATTTACATATGTTCCCATAGACATGACCTTTGAATCCATGCGAATACCCTTTTTGTAATAATTCTGGCCTCGAGCAACATTGACAAGAAATGTTGTCAAGATACAAGCCATAATGTGAGATCTCTATCTCTGAGGGCTCATGGCTGAAAAATAACATTTTCACCACATTGGGGGTGGTGATTAACCTTTAGTACCCCATTCTTGTCATCAAAGTACATCCAATTAGGAGATAAAGCGCCCATTCTATCTTCAAGACCACTTATCCCTAGATGCAAGCCACAGTGCAAGATTTCTATCTCCAAGGAATCATGGGTGAAAACTAACATATCCACCATGATGGGGTGGGTATTAACCTCTAGGATAACATTTATATAATCTGATTACACCTAGTTAGAATATGGATCACCCATTCTAGCCTAAAGGCCACTTGTCCCTAGATGTAAGATGCAAGCCACATTGTAATATCTCTATCTTTGGGGCCTCATGGGTGAACAATGACATCTCTAAAACATTAGGGGTGTGGATTACCCTCTATTATTGCATTAATGGCATATGATCATGCCTAATTAGGAAATGGATCACCCATTCTGGCCTCAAGGCCATTGTCCCTAGATGCAAGATGCAAGCCATAGTGTAATATCTCTATTTTTAGGGGCTCGTGAGTGAAAACTAACATTGCCACCACATAGTGGGTGGGGACTCCCTCTAGTATTACATTATTTACATCTAATTGTGCTCTATTAGGAGATGTAACTCCCATTTTGGCCTAAATACCACTTGTCCCTATAAGGCAAAAATGGTGTTTTTTAGGCAAACTTTGGACAACCATAAAATAAAAATCATAAGTTGTATCCATAAATTGAAAGAACCATCATGTGCATGTCTAATCCCTATAATTTCACCATAAATATCTCAAATTAAAAATCATTGATGAACTCATGGCAAAGGATTCAGAGATCAATCCTAAAATATAACTTTATTGGCATTCGAGTATACCCAGTTAGGAGATAAAGCACCTATTCGGTCCTTAAGACTACTTGTCCCTAGATGTAATACGTTTATCTACTAACAGTTCCAACCTTATAAATGTGGAATCATCTACATGAACTGAAAGGTAAAATATTCAATCATCTACTTAAACTAAAAGCTTCTTTTTGCTTCAAGAATATGGAATTCTCTACTAACAGTGCCAACCACATGAAGGTGGAAGCTAATTTGGCACCACTAACCTAAAAAAAATATGTTAATATGCAATTAAATTGAAATTTATATGTAATACCTAATAAATAAATTAAATTTGATAAAAGTAAACACATTTGCATTTGATAATTTAACATACCTTTGGATTTCAATCTAAGGAACCACTAAGATCGGCTCTATTCTTTATAGTAGTAAGAATTGCTTCATGATCAGATTCATGAACCTTCCATAGACTCATTTTTAATGGCCTACCTTGATATTTTTGAAACTTAACATTTGTTTCAAGAACCAAATTTGAATAGTGGAGTATCTTCCTATGTATTTCATAGTCTTCAAACAACCATACGCTTAAATTTTTTATAGGATAGTGTTGATGCCAAGTTCTAGTAACTACCATAGACTCAATGGAATAGTGAATGTTTTCCCCATATGTGACTATAGAAGTAAATTTCTATTTTTCCTATACACACTAGCACAAGTAGTATTTTGTCTCCTCCTCATTATCCTCATCTACAATAACTGGATAAACATGCCTTATATTACAAAATAAAACATGATTTATGAACATGATATGCTAATATATTTACCAAATTTAGTACATGAAACACATGTTAAATAGATTGTACTTAGTTTCACAAGATCAGATACATGTTCAAAGTCATGTGATGATATCAGCTCTATAAGTTATGATGTTGGTGAAACTTGATAACTGTCAATTGGAACTAGAGGCTTACAACTTCATTCATCCACCAATTCTTGTGACTCACACTCGTTCTAAACAAAGTCAATGCATGTAGAATAAAATCATTCAATTTGCCTCGTACGAACCATCCAAGAACATAAATTTAAGATATGAAATTAGTGTAGCTCACTCAATCATATTACTATCATTCAATATTCATACCTTGCCAATTATTCATCCTCCATCAGCTAGAAATATCTATGAATAGTGGAATTTTGTTGAGCACCATGGCCCATAATTTCATTACACAATTCAAATATATTTTTTGCATTTGTCAAATAAATAATCTATTCAAACTTAAAATCCTCTCCTTTAAGCACTCTTTTGAAACATGATCCTGCACTATCATGTTCCCCTTTTTTATGGCTTGCTTTAGTGAAATTCTAAATACGTCATACACTAGTGGTCACATGCATCCTACTCAGCTAGTAGAATATTCGTACATTCTTAAATTATGATGTGTATTTATCTAAACAAATATAATTTTGATTGAAATTAATGTTCCTTTCACTCAACTCACAATAAAACATCTTAAAACAACCTTGCATATACTTTGAAGAATGTGTTCAATAATTATTGGCATAGAAGTGGTACTCCCTTAATATTTTTTGATCATGCTCTATACTGTCAAGTGAATGCATGAATACTATATGCACAAAAATGGAAAGTTGTATTAAATGGTAGTATTGTGATTAGACCTCTTGTTGTGGTTTCAATGCATAATTATCTACAAATTTAAGTACTAAAACAATAGTACCACGTGGGAATGAGTCCTTACTTAACTTGAATTATTCATCTAGACATTGAGCTCTCTGTGTGTGCCTTGCATAATCATATACAATTTTCTCCATGAATTTGTCATAAATTTGAAAACAAGTATTTATTCTATAACAAGCTCTCACTTTTAATATTCCTTTCCATCTTTTAATTAATATGTCATAAATTTATATTTACTAAAACCAACCAATTCTTGTCCAATTCTGTGTGTACTCTCCTCATGGTTATATTTTTAAAATTTTGGAAATCTACCAAAAATGTTGCAAGTTCCATCCAAACATGCCTTATTATAAAACAAATTTTCCATCTCATCATTAACAAAAAATCGATGGAATAAATTACCTTGATAATTTTGGTTGGGCTTCCACTCCACACTCTTGTAAAATTTTGTTAGTATTCAAGTTACAATGTACATGATAAAAATATCATAAATCATCAAAAATTGTACTTGTTGCCTACAATAACAGGAAGTGTGTGTGTGATTGATTTTCACATAGAAGGGTTTGGCCATTTAAAAATATTTTGACTAATATAAATCTATGTATAGTTTTTAACAAGTTTAGAGTACAATTGTGTTTGAGACATATCCAAAAAAAATTAAGATGTGGTTCATGGTTACGAGAACCAACTCTTAATTTCACTACATATCTAGTATTAGGCAACACCCTTGTGTTATATTTGAAAAATTATGCAAGAAAATATTTTAGGGCATCGTTTGTAACCTTGTCTTTCCATGGGAGTCTACTAGAGAATGCCCACAAGTCATTGTTATCAGAAACATCAAGTCTTATACATCTCCAATTGCTTTTATTAGTTTTTTTATATTTATGTGTAATTCTCAACTTGTTTTTCTAATCAATAATTTATTCTTTATTTAAAAACTCACCACATAAGTCATAATGTTTCCATCTTTGGTGCATTTGTTCACACCTACTTGATGGTATGAACTATGAAAATTTTCAACAATTTCCTTGTTTACACCATCAATATTAGATGTTCTTAGTGCTAAGGTGTTCATTTTAGGTCTTTTGAATTAGTAATTTGACTCAAGAAAGGATGGTTAGTATTGTTTTGGTTTCAAAATGAAAACAAAAGAAAAGAAACACACTAACTAGCATAACATCTCTAGGTCTGGACACTAGGGAGAGCTTAGTTTAAAAACATGAATAAAACACACAACTAAAATGCAAAAGAAACCTTATTTCACCTTCCTTGGATGCTACAAAATGCTTGTTGTAGTAGCTTGATAGGCTTGTACTCATGAAGTCTTCATCAAATGAGGCTTATCTATCTCCTCTTCTCCTTGGCACCTTGTAGCTTTGGCTTGGATTGGCTTGGAATTAATTTGGCATGGTAACATTAATTACAATGGCTTCTTGAATATATTTTTGAATTATAACTTTTCACAAAAATATATTTTTGAAGATATTTGAGCATAATAAATTTTCACCAAAAAAGCTTAGAAATGATGTTCATGGCCTCTCTGTTTATAGATTTTTGACAATGTTTAGAATCAAATTGAACTATCCATCTTGAGATTGAGATGTATGGTTGAGGATTAATTTAATTTTTGGAATTAAGTTTATAACTATCCTCATTGTGACATTGGAATAATGGGTAATTAAGAGGCATGAAGGGCATGAATCCTGATACTTGTGGCATTTATGGCCTAGGGATGTCTTCCCATGAAATGAGGTCACCTGATGATACATATATTCAATATTCATTTCAAAAAATAAGTATTCAACAAGTTTCCATAGAATTCTTGATTAGGCTCTAATTTGGTTTAATTAGCTCTTAAGCATGTTTAAGCACTTTATGCATAAATTACTCAAATTAATCAGAATGCCTTATTACTTGTCTAAAATTTGACTGGATTAGAATTGGAAGTAAATTCAGATGCATTGGAACAATATTCCCATTTAGGATGTTACCAATAGCAAATAATAAAATCACATGTCTCATGCAATAGATTTAATAGAAAAGACTAATCCAGAGCACCTAGGTGTAAATTAACATTTTGACTCAGAATGATCTAATCAAAGTTAGTTGGCCCATAAATTGCATTATCCCATTTAGGGATACCCTATCCAAAATTGGCACTTGAATATCTCATATTCAAAGCTTTTAATGTGTTTTAGTGTTTTTAGGCCAAATTGTGCAATTTAGGTGGAAATTGGTCAAAACCCTGATTGGAGGTCATTGGTGGCCAGATTTAGGTGTCTACAGTTTGCCTTTATTTGGGAAGGATTTTCAAGCTATAAGCACAATAACATCTTATAAAATAATTAAAAGGTTCTATATGCCTATAATTGCAATGATGCTAAACTAATTATGCGATGTCCCCTTAAGGGAATGATTAGCACAAGTAGGTCGGTAAATAGTCACTTGAAAAGAAAGAAGAAAAATGAGGGGACTAAAAAAAGGAAAGATGATGGGGTGAAAACACAATGATATTGAAAAAGTAGTCAAAGTCATTAAAAATGCAAGTGGGATGGTATACAATGGTTTGCCCAAAGTCAGTTATAAGCATTGTACCCCGATAGTGGCAATGTGGTATGATAACATAACGACTTTCCTAAAGGTAGTTATAATCATTGAGAAGATGGAGCTTCCACTATTAGAATAGATAAAAAAATATAATAACATGCCCTTGTATGGGCATAAAAAGTAAATTGGTGACAACACAATGATTTGCCCAAAGGCGGTTATAATCATTAAGAAATGCAGGTGCGATAGTGTGCAATGGTTTGCCTATAGGTGATTATAATCATTAGAACCCGATTATGGAAAACATGATAAACTTTGTCTAAAATGATGATAACTTAACATAGAGGGTAATGTTGAATTGGAACAACCTCCTAGTGGGGAGATGCTCATTTTAACTAGTAAAGTTTGAAAGTCTTTCATGGTTAATTACTCTATTTGGGATATGATTGGGATTGAATCATGATGTTAATGTTGAAGAGATGCTACCATTGTTAAATATACTTCTTAAATATTAGGTTGATTGTAGCACATGTTGGTAGGCATCATGGTATAACATCATGAGGACTTGGCTAAAATATGCATAAGGACTAACTCCCGTAATCCAATACTCAATAGAAAAAAATGCACCAATGATAGAAACCATGATGAAAATATAAACATATGAATATGGATGGATTCAAGTGTAAGTGTGGGAAAGGAATCACCTAATGAACAAACATAAATTAAATCAAGGCAACCGTGCTAAAATCAAACAAACAGGCAAACAAACAATGCAATAGAAACCATACAAACATTACCCCTAGAAAATAGGCAACAACTAAACAAATGAACAAAATGGGGGAATAGAAGAAAATGAATGGGGTGTTCGAGTTGTCTCCATATGCACTAGGTAAGTAGATGCTACCTACATAATTCTATGGATGTAATATCTAATAAAAAATTTCAGGCCAAATGTAGTTCTCCCAAGGAATGAGAAGAATGTGATAACTAATAAAAAAAATAGAATGGATGTGATAGAAGAAGAGGAATGGCCTTGAAAAATGGTAAGTGTGTGAGAGAATAGGCAAAAAAGGATGGGGAAACTAAGTGACAAGTAATTTACTTGTAACTTAGTAAGGGTTCCAAGAATCCTCAAAGAAAAGAAGTGGTCAACATTTTTATTCTTTTCTAACAAATTTTCAAATGTTTTTGGAATTTTTTGAAGTATCTCAAATCGATAAAGAATGAAGATCCACTAAATGGTTCAATTTCACAAAATGGAAAGAGCATTTAAACTAAGGTTTCTCATAAAATGGTGAGAGCACTAAAATATAGGTTGTTCATAAAACAGCAAGAGCATGGCTTTGGTTGCTCAAAAAATAGTGAGAGCATGGCTTATGTTGCTCACAAAATGGTGAGAACATGGCTTAAGTTTCTCACAAAATGGTGAGAGCATGGTGGTAAGGGTGACTGAGTTAACCTCAACAAGTATCAAGCACTACCTACATAGTCCCAGATTAGGACCTCAAGTCTTTGTAGTTCCACCTTTATAGTGGAGGAATTTGACTAGTGTATCAATCCATTAAATAAAAATAGGCACAGTTGGTAAAAAGGCATAGCATGGTATAGGAAATGGCAAGTTTGTATGTCAAGGATCAATAAACAAATGATGCCTCTAGTTTATCCATAGGTGGTAATAACTAAGACATAATGTCATAGATCGATGATACTAATTTTCTCAAAGGTGGTTATAATTAGTAACAAGACCAGTGATAAGAAAGGAATAATAAATAAAGGATGCTACTACCAAAACTTCTATCACACTATTCCAAAATTTGATCTCTATCTAAAGTACTTGAATCAACTGATGAAATTGATCAAATTCCTTGGTGCTAAAAATGTGTAACGAATGGAAAAAACCAAGGTCAAATGAGCTAGGTTTTAGAACATGTTCGGTCGATAGGTTAGAAAGGTAAAGTGGATACGACTAAGAGGATAGATAATAATGGCATTTGTATGAAGAATAATAGTGATAAAATGACACAACATGAAATGTTCCTTACAAATAATACACTTTAGCACTCAAGCATAGTACCACTTGAGATGAATAATATTCATCAGCTCAAGAATTTTATCTCTATCTAGTGTGGCAAGCTTGTATGCTCCTAATCCATAATCTGTAGTAGTGATGAAAGGCCCTATCTAGTTTGGTTTGAATTTTCCTTTATGCTTCTTCTCAATTGTGGTATTCTTTTGGTTTTCCTTAAGAATAAGATCACCAAGTTCAAATGTTCTATTCTTAACACATCAATTATAATAGCCTTTGAGTCAATTATGATATGCTTGAAGATTGTTGAGTGTAGTTGTGCATTTTTCATCAAGTAGGTCTAGCTCTTGCAGGCAAGCTACTTGATAGTCATGATCATTTAAGACATGCTTGAAAGAGATGTACAATGAATTTAATTCAACCTCAATGGAAAGGATGGCTTCAGTACCATAAACAAGTGAGTATGGAGTGGCTCTCGTGGGGGTATGATGATTGGTATAGTATGCCTAAAGGGTAAGGAATATCTGAAGGTGCCAGTCATGACTAGCATCATTGACAATCTTTTTGAGAATGTTAACAATTTTTTTATTTGATGCTTTATCTTGGCCATTAACTTGAGGGTAATATGTTGTAGAAAAATATTATATGATGTTATATTCGGTACATATTTGGTCTACATCCCTATTCTTTAATGATCTTCCATTATTAGATATAATGTTAGAGGGGATACCATAGAGCAAATGAGATGGTTGAAGATGAATTTTTAAATCTACTTTCCAATCATGTAAGTTAGGGGTATAGCTTTAACTTACTTAGTTAAATACTCAGTGGTGGTAAAGATATATTTATAGCCATCAGATGAAGTGGGGTTGGTCTTCCAAATGAGGTCAAGTCCCCATATAGAAAATGGCCATGGTATCAACATCAGTTTTAGAGTTTGGGCTAGGGCATGAATCAAATTAGTATTTCATTGGAATTTATCACACTTGTTTACATATGTAGCAACATCTACATCCATCATGGGCTAATAATAACTAGTACATAATAGCCTTTTGGATAGGACTACCCTGTTAGAATGAGTTCCACATACCCCTTCTTAAACTTCTCTTAATGCTAGTGTAGACTCTATCAAAGTTAAACAACAAAGTAGAATTCCATCAAAACTATGATGGTAAAGGGTGGATCTAAGTAGAGTATAATGAGTGGATTTATGGATAAAGGCTTTGGTTTATTTATGAGATAGGCTGAGTGGTAAAACTTGGTCATGAAGATAAGTATAAAGGTCTAAATGCCATATAGAATTAGGACCAAAAATATCATAAATCATCATAATGATTGAAGGTTCATGAGCTGATGCTGACAAATTCTTGACAAAGAACTGATACTCTCTAGCTTTATCTATTTTTTGAATTACAAAGCCAATAGTAGCCATGGCATCTGCAATTCTATTACTAGCCCTTGGTATGTGCTCAAATTGAATGTTGGTAATTTATTGCTTAAGAGTGTCAACCATGGCTTTATATAGAACTAACTTGTCATCTTTGCTCTAAAAATGATCTATGACCTAATTGATGATTAACTAAGAATCACCATAAACTTGGAGATGACCTATGTTCTAATGCATTGCCTATCAAAGTCCTAAAAAAAGTGCTTCATACTCATCCATATTGTTTGTATAAGGACATCTAATTCTAAATCATTTAGTAATTATATCCCCTTGTGCTGTAATAAATAATAGGATTGGCCCCCAATCTATGTGTAGTAAATAAACCATCAAAATACAACTTCTGGGTCTACTCCTCAAGTGGTGTGTCAATGATGATCATTATGAATTCATTAATAAATTGAAACATGAGTGGTTGTGTGTCTGTGAGAGGTGCTTTAGAGTGTTGATCTGTAAGAAGTTATCCCTTGATTACCTTCTGATTGACATACTCTATGTCAAACTCACTAAGAAGCATGATCCATTTAGCCATTCTACCTTGAAAATTTATTTTAGATAGTAGATACTTGAGTGGATCTACTTTTTATATGACCATGGTCTGATTATTCAACATACAATGGCATAGTTTCTAAGCTATGAAGACCATGGATAGACAAGCTTTTTCAATAGGTGCATAGTTATGTTCATATGTGACCAACATACAGCTTAGGTAGTATATGGCATGTTCTTTTCCATTGTCATCATGTTGAGCCAAGAGTGTCCCTAGATCATTTTCAGTAGTTGATAGGTATAACAAAAATGGCTTTTCCAGCATAGGAGGTAATAAAATATGCAGGTTGACAAGATAATCTTTGAGTTGTTGAAAAGTTATTTGGCAGTGATCATCCTAGTGAAATGTAGCTCCCTTCTTTAAAAGATGTGTAAATGGATGACACTTATCTACTAACTAAGATATGAAGCATCAGATTGATTGGATCTTACCCTATAAACTATGGAGTTGCTTTAAATTGGTTGGTAGTGGCATCTCAATTATATCATGGACTTTATCTAAATCAACTTCAATACCTCTGCAAGACATGATGAAGCCAAGTAATTTTCCTGAGGTTATACCAAATACACATTTTTTTGGATTGAGTCTGACTTTGTACTCTTGTAATCTTTCAAATATCTTATGTAGCATTGCTGGATGGTTGGTCCTGGTTTTGGATTTTCCTAATATATCATTAACATAGTCTTCAATAATATCATGCATCATATCATGGAATATGAAAATCATGGCCCTTTAATATGTAGCTCCAACATTCTTAAGGCCAAATGGCATTACTTGATAACAAAATATTCCCCATAGAGTGGTGAATGTTGTTTTATGTTGGTCTTTTAGTGTTATTTTGATCTAGTTGTATCCTGAAAATCCATCCATGAGTGAAAGCATTTCATAACCTACCATGGAGTTAATGGTAATGTAAATATTAGGAAATGTAAAATCATATTTAGAACAATATTTATTGATGTCTCAAAAATCAATACATATTCTGATCCCTTCAAGCTTTTTACTAATAGGTACCACATTAGGGATCCATTCTGAGTAGTCAATAGATCAGATATATCCTTCTTCTAAGAGTTTTTCCAACTCTTTCTTTAAAAATACAACACTACAAGGATGCATCTTACATAATTTTTGTTTACCAGTTTGGCATTAAGATTGACCACAAGGTGGTGTAGAACCAAGGTAGGGTCCAATCTTGGCATGTCAGAATAGGCCCATGAAAAGATATCTACAAATTCTCTCAACAGAGCTGTAAAGATGTTACATTCCTCCTTAGTGAGGTATGTACCTAATTTTATCCATTTTAGGTCTAATGGAGTCCTGATGTTTACATTTATTGTATCTTCAACTAAAAGGGCTGAACCATATTCTAGGATAGTAGGCAATGACTTGAACTGTTAGACTATGGGAGATATGGACATGTGACAAAAATAGTGGGAAATTCTTGAAGAATTTGATCAAATACTTGTTGTTGTGCAAAATTGAACTCGGATCCATAGGCAAGTTCATCATTGGTGATTTCCTAGTCTAAATACAAAGAAGAATGAACATCCCCATCTAATAGCACCTGAAATATGTTTTCAACACTAGATTGGACTTTATTTTTACTTTTTTCCTAGTCAAAAAGAACCTCAAAGAGGTTTTCACTTGGTTACCTCAATGTTTTACTTATTTATTTTTGGCTAAGGGTATTCACTTGCTTTCCAAAATATGCTTCAAGATCTAATGTAATTGATAATCTTGATTTATGATCTCCCAATAGAATGTTATCTCTAAGGCCTAAGAAGTCACAAAATGCCTCATCATTCTAGAACTCATCAATCAATGAAGTGGATTCTTGATGGTCCCAATCTATCAGTTGAGGATAGTATAATGGTAATGGGATATGATGAGTGACTGGAGTAAGGGTACAAATGGCATTGGTATCAAATAAGTTAGTCTTAGCTAGGTCATCAAAGGTGAGGCTATGATTAGACTCTACTTTGTTGTCAGCATCATCCTCACTAGGTGTTGGTGATGGAATTTAAATAAGATATGTGGGGTCATCCCCATATGGTTTAAATCCTAGTCCATAAGGTCTTTCATAATTAGTCATGGAAATTAGCTCGATGGTTCCTTCATAATTTAGTATGAGGAATTTTACTTCATAATTATGATGCTCCATGATCATGTTAGGAATAGGATACTTTGCACTTTTATAACAACTAGCTTGGTCATCATTGTATAACCATGATTCATCCCCTTCAAGAGGGTTAGGTTCTAGGCCAGATGCTAGTACAAATATGTTAGGTCCCTTATCTTTATTCTTTCATTGCCAATGCATATATAGGGTGAATTTAGGTCACCCAAAGGTTTTTGGATTCTGAAGAAGATTGGAAATATGAAATGTATCATGGGTCCATACTCTCTTGGTTCATTATTTAACATGGTGAAATGTTTAGAAGCTTTAGGAGGCAGTATGTGGGAAAGTGAATCTAAGGTATTAGGATCTATGCAATTATATAGTGAAGGATCAATAAGTATATCCTTTCCTTTATCTTTCTTAGAATTTGGATTCATGTCATATTGATAATTATAGCTTTGAAATTCAGCCTCAAGATGTTTGCAGTGTTCATATGGGTGTAAATCTTCTTGAATATTCACTTCCATTCCTAAGTGAGAAAACTTTATACAATGGTGCAGCATTGATGGGACTACATGAATCTCATGTAAACAATACCTACCTAAAAGCATATTGTATGACAATTCAAGATTAAGCACATGGTAAAGTGTATCATGGGTCAAAGACCCAATGATAACTGACAAGCTAATGGTGCCTTGTGATTTTATTTCTTGATTATCATCGACTTTGATGGTTATTATTTCTATCTGGAGATCTTCTATTATGTACCTAAGAAGCTTGATGAGCTTTAGAAACACTATGTTGAGGCCTGATTCATTGCCTATAAGGACATGTTTCAATTTATGCTACTTTATATAAACTTCTATGTACAATGGGTTATTATGGAACAGGCCAAGGGAAGACATATCACTTTGGTTGAATGTGACTTGTTGCATTGGAGCTAGGTGTCTAACCAAAGTTTGAAATTTATCAGGGGATATGTCACTAACAATAGTGGATTGGGTTAAAAACTCATTAAAGATGTTCTTGTGGATTAATGACATTTGTAGTAAATCTAAAATAGAAATTTGTGTTGTCTTCTACAATTGTTCCATAATATCAAACTTCTTATCTTGGTTAATATGGAATGGTTTATTCTGAGGTTGAATGGTTTGTTGGATAAAAAATAAAGTGGCAGATGGTTGTGAGCATAGGATAGTAATCTTTGGCCTTTGAGTTGTGATTGCACAATTGGGATTATATACTAGACTATGATCACTAACAAATGTTGGGAATGGTGTGGGGCCAGATAAGACAAGACTTGATTGTCAGTGCACTTATATGTGGTCATGTGGAAAGGACCAATTATCGATATAAGATCCAAAAGGGGAAGCCTTAGTTTTTTGGTTTATCTATATGCACTCCCAAGCCAAAGAAGGATTATCCATATAATTTGGTAGAATGTTATTGTTTAGAAATGGTCTATGCTGATTAGTGTTTGGTCTAGTATTAATGGAGATGGTATTAACACTACTCCCTATAATATGACCTAAAACCCTATTATAGTCATGTGTAACTACATTGTAGGTTTGTTGGTTGCTACCATTATAACCTAGGTTATATCTATTGCTATATAATTATGGGTTTTGCTACTAATTTTGTTGATTCTACTAGTTTGGCCTTTGATTTTGATATTGTTGATTTTGCTACTACACTAGTTGTTGTTATTGTTGTTATTGTTGTTGATTGTTTTACTATTGTTGATTATTATTTCAAGAAAAGGGGTTTTGATAAATCCCAAGAGTTTTATTGGAATTGAAAGCACCATTATCCAATGTTATATCCCCATTCTCTGACATATTCTCAATTAAATGCTTGATTTGGACACATCTTCATAGATTATGCCCATTGACCCGATGATATTTATAGAATTCATTTTCATGGTACCAATCAGGATAAGGAATGCCTTGTAGATAATGCTTTGGTATAGGCTAACTAATTAGATTATCAGTAGTAATCTTATGAAATACAAACTCAATAGGTTCTCCTAGGTCACTAAAGACACGACATGTAGGCACAGTTCTCCTAGGAGGAGGGGTTTGCAATGGTAAAGGTTATTATATTTATTGTGTAGGTCTTAGTTGTTGTGCTTATGGCATTAGTTGGAGAGGTTGTTGGGTAGGGGTTAGCTGAAAAGATGGTGAAAATGACATTTTCACCATTTGGACATGACATGACTCAGTTACTCCATTTCTCACAACATTCCTATTATGGTTAAATTGCTTTGGTCTTTCTTGGTTATTGGCTTGTGCTGGTTGCGATGCTTGTGCTTGCATTAGATGTTGGTTTTGACCATTTCCTTGATTAGTACCTAGATTTTGATTTGTTGAATTAATCTTTATGACTTATTTATTGATGAGCACTCACTCGATCAACAAACCTTTATCAATGATCTCTTTAAAAGTATGTGCACATTGTAGTTTCAGATGATAAGCTATCTCACTATGAAATTTTTTAGTAAACACAGTGGCTAATTTTTTATCTAGTAAACTATGGGTGAAATGGATTTCAATGGCTCTCCATTATTTTAGATAACTTGAAAAACTCTCACCAGCTTTTTGTTTTGCTTGCATTAAGTCCACTAATGAAATCTCATGCTCGAGATTATAGGAAAAATGTTTCACAAACTTATCAAAAATATCATCAAAATCTATCACTAAATTCTTGGGTAAATTTGAAAACCACTCCAAGGCTTGTCTAACCAAGATCCTTAAAAATAACAACAAAAGGTATATGTCGCTATATGCCACTAGTTGACAAGTGACAAATAATTTAGTTAAATGGGCCTTAGGGTCACCTTTCCCTTTGTATTTTTCAAATTTTACTGGTTCGTATCTTAGAGGAAATGGTATCTATAAGTACTCCATGTTTTATAGATAAGAACACACATCATACAATTTAATTTTTTTAGTTTATTTCCCAACCTAAATGGTTGTAAGTGTATCCTTCATCTGTTGTAATTCATGGGATAGGAAACTAGAACGAACAATGATTTGAGTGAGAATATTGGTTTGGGTAGATGGTGGGGAGGTCACAAGTGGGACACTTTGACTAGGGTATGATGGAGATATATGTTGGGGTATAATGGTTTGGTTAGGAAATGGAATAGGAATATGCATACATGGATTAGAATGTACTTGAAATTGCATATTTGGTTATGCTATATTCTGGTTTGGGTTGGTGATGAAGGTTTGATCAAGAGGATTTTATAGTTGGGATGGAGGGATATAACTATATTATGCCTACTCTAGTTGAAAAGGGACATGCTACCAACTAATCAAACCTTGTTGTTGAGTGGGAACTTATAGACCAAGACCCTATCTCTGAATTTATTGCACATTTTAAACCAATGTTTATTTAGTAGGTACTTGAGAAACATGGGAGCCTCCTTATTACATGAAACCCTATGGAGAAGTAAAAGCAGGTTGTAGATTATGCATCTATCATTGACCAATACTTGCACATTATTGATTAGTCATCATTTGATTTTGGATGTATAGACTGATCTAAAATTAAGGAGGTATATTTTCCACTATCTAACAAGGTGGAAAATTAGTTCCCCCTTGTTGAGGTGGAAATATATTCGGCCTTTATTATGTTGGTACACTAGATTGTACCTATTGTTGTGGGATACTACTTGTCACTTATTGAGGAGTAGGGTTCATCACATTTAGCTATTGAGGCATGACATTGGTTGTTGGTTGACTAATTAATCTTGTGGGTTATGCACTTGAGGAAGTACATGGTTGAGGTTGGGATGTGGAAACTCCTACTCCCTGTTATGATGATCCACTCATGGTATTAACTATAGGCACATGTTGTTGACTAGTTGTTTGTGTGTTAGCACCACTTGGATTAGGATTGGACACTGCTTGCATATTGTCCACTACATTTGGCTCACTATTCTATATAGAGGCTGAAGACACTTCTTCAATAATGGGCATATGCATTAAGTTAACTACTGAAGTGGTTTACATGAATGGGTCAGAAGTTGGACTCTCTTGTCGAGTTAACTCTATCAACATTCTTGATGAAGGAACTAAGTCAATAAGAGGTTTTCTCATCATGTTCATCTAATTGAAATTATGTGCTAGATTTAGGTAGGTTTTATATATTATCTACATTTGGTTAAAGTGGTCTTCCATGATGGTTTTTCCTTGATTAGATATATTAGGGTTTTGATACGTTGTTTGGACTAGAGCCACAGGATTTCTATAAGAAGCCTATTGATCATAAATGATATTGTGGAGCACTCTTACTAGGCTTAGTAAATTTTCATGAGGGAAGTCTACTAGAAACTTGGCCTCTACCTCTATGGCTCTAACCAAAATCTCATCTTTTTTCTCTAATAAATGTCACTCAAAAAAAAAAGGATCATACGTGGAAGCCGTATTAGTAGAATATGACTATTGAAGAACTGGCTCATCTACTATGGGTATTGTAGCTAAGTATTGTGTGGTTTATTCTTGGTCTTGTTCTGAATAAGGTGGTATATTAACCAAATAATTAGCCAAGGGATCTTGGCTTTGTGCCCCTAATTGAGTATTATAAGAGGGATAAGAATACATCTCATAAACAATATTATCCACGTAGGGGTCTTGCACCATTTATTTTTGTGCAACTACATTACTAATCCCTAGATTGTACATCAGTCTACTACGAGTGTAGGAATACATGTTGGGATCTATAGTCAAGGCTTCATGATGAAAGTTCAAAGAGTTATACAAACTCTAAAAAAGATAATATCTAAAATAGATGATGTTCCAACTTGCTCTAGATTCGTCAAAAGGATCAAAAGGATTATGCAAAGATTTGTGAGGAAATAAGCTAGCGTGAAGCATCTAATGTTTCACTATTCAAATAAAGATAAGAAATTAAATGGACCAAATATTGAAATTCCAAACTCTAAGGTTGAAGTGTTTCAAATTAGTCTAATATAAGAAATTAAAATTTGCTAGGTCTTTTAGCCAAATGTGGTGTCAAAATTTAAGCTCAAACAAGGCATGTGCTAGGACTCTTGGCCAAATAGCCTCAAAATCTAGACTTTGAAATAGATGAAAGTTTTAATCTAATGGATTTGAAACACCTCTAAAAAATACTAGGCATTTTATTCTTAGACATGAACTCGATCAACTAGGTATAAGGTATGAAACAAAAGGCACTTTAGAGATAGTTTATTTTCTCATAAATAATGGTATAAAACTTGGTTCTTTTGACAAATAAGCTAGACAAAAGTTAATGATATAACTATACTAGATAAAAGATCACAAAAGTACACTCAGATTAGTCTAAAAATGTAGGAACAAATCTGAACTCTATGCAATAGGGTCTATGAAACAATATTTGAAATGTTTTGGGTAGCGTAAGGACACTACACTACCTAAAAAGTGTGGCTAAATGATTGTTTTAAAAACTCTTCAAGGAAAATATAGTTTCCCATAATTTTGACAACATAAAACTACTTTTCTTGACTCAAAATGTTGTGGTGCATAAACTCAAAGTGCAAGTTTTTAGCACAAAATGGCTTAAGTCTATCAAGTGGTGATAATGATCTTGAGTCTAAAATGACCTTCAACCCAAATGGGAAATTGAACCTAAGTTCCCTGAAGTTTAGTGTAAATGGTGAACCCAATTAACACATCAACCTTATGAACTTGTAAAGGTGGAATTTTGAATTTAGATTATAAATGAAGGAATTAAACAACTTTGTCAAAGGTTTAGACTCAATTAGGCAACATAATTGTGCCAAAGTGGATGATATGACTCCCAAGTTTTTGATGGAATTTTGAAGTAAAATTGATGATCTCACATTGGAAATATAACTCCTCTTTGTTCAAAGAAAAATAAGGACCATGTGTTTTGGTTTGTATCATTTGTTTACACCAAGTTTTGACTTCAAACAAGACTTTAATTTAGGACAAAACTCAACTGATTAATCACTCTTAGTCTCTAAACTGACAAGGTTGCTTGGTATTGTTGGAATCAATCTATATACATAATTTGAGAGGATTTTAAGTGTTCATCTAAAATTAAATGTGCATTATATGGTAAGGTTTTTACACTCCCCCTTCTCTCAAATGATAGTACTATGACATGGACCTTGAGGCACACCTTGCACCAATAATACTTCCATGGCAAGTGGGGATTTGTCTAATATCTAACAAGTTTCTAAAATTTCTAGGGGAATCAATTTCATAATGAATTTCATGCCAAAAAATGCAAAAAAATAAGCACATATTTTGGGTTTATATCACTTGGATTGTTACAAAAATGTCTAGTCCTTTTTGCAACCACTACATCCTATTGTTCGCTTAGTGTAATGCAATGTCTAAAGTGCCTCTACGTCCCATGTGTAAATTCAATTAGGATCCAAATGAATTCAATGTTGGGAGGTGAAACCTTGAGTCAAAGCTTCCTTAAAGAACTCATAGGGGGTGATGAAGTCCCCTTTGCAAGCCAAGTTTACATAAAATAAAGAAATCATGAAAATAGAAAGACTTTAGGGTTGTTTTCAAGGTCACCCAAACTTTGATGAGTTTTTGGGGAGTGATTTAGATGACTTTATTTCTAAACCTTGGACTAGGCTATTTGTAATAGGAATGGCACTTTTGATTCCAAGGGTTCCCTAAAGGGGACAAATGGAAGAGCATACATGCAACATCTCTCTTTTTTCCAAACAAAAAATCTAATTTAAATAACTAAGTGAATACAAAAATCTTGGAAAGGTGAGTTCATTTTTAATCCCAAATTCAAAAAATGAGGTGGTGTTTATTTGACCCCTTGGTCTTAGTTGTAACTTTGAAAACTAATGCTAAAAACACTTATTTAAGCACCAAAATAATGTTCCTAGTTAATTTTTAAGCATGCAAAAGGTGATCTAAACATGTTTTTATAAATTTCAAGCTTGGGCCTAAAACAAAAACATTAGCATGTGCTTTATACTTGAAACTATTTTGGGTTTGAAACAATGAACTTCAAAAAAAAAACTCAGTTTATGTTTTAAGAAAAACACAGTGATCGACTTTGGTTATATAACTAATGATAGTTACACTTACTAATTGATGATGGTTATCTAACTAACATCAGTTATACCAATAGTGATTGATGATATCTATCCAACTGATGATGGTTTTACTAACCAACGTCGATTACTATGTAAACTTGTGACAAATAAAAATGACAAAACAAAGTTAGAAAATCAAATTATAAGAGTTTTAATGATCCAAATGAAGATTTTAAAGCTACATAATGATATTCTTCATGTGTGGGATGTGTATATTCCCATTAGGCATGCCATTATGTGAAATAAGAATTTGACTCAAGAGAGGATGGTTAGTATTGTGTTGGTTTCAAAATGAAAATAAAATGAAAGAAACACACTAACTAGCATAACATATCTAGGCCTAGACACTAGGGAGAGCTTAGTTAACAAAAATGAATAAAACACACAATAAAAATGCAAAAGAAACCTTCTTTTACCTTCCTTGGATGCTCCAAAATGATTGTTGTAGTGGCTTGCTCAGCTTGTGCTCATGAAGTCTTCATCAAAGGAGGCTTAACTATCTCCTCTTCTCCTTGGCACTTTGTGGCTTTGTCTTAGCTTGGCTTGGAATCAATTTGGCATGGTAACACTAATTACATTGGCTTCTTGAATATATTTGTGCATTAAAAATTTACACAAAATATCTTTTTGAAGATAGCTGAGCATAATAAATTTGCACCAAAAAATCTTAGAAATGATGTTCATGGCCTCTCTATTTATAAATTTTTTAGAATGTTTAGAATCAACCTAAATCATCCATCCTAAGATTGAGATGTGTGGTTGAGGATTAATTTAATTTTTATAATTATCCTCATCATGAAATTAAAATAAGGGGAAATTAAGAGGCATGGAGGCCATCATGGAAGGCATTGATGAGGCATGGAGGGGATGAATCATGATATTTTTAGCATTTATGGCCTAGGGATGTCTTCCAAAGAAATGAGGTCATCTAATGATGTAGATATTCAATATTCATTTCCAAAAATAAGTATTCAACAATTTTCCATGGAATTATTGACTAGGCTCTAATTTGGTTTAATTATCTCTTAATCATGTTTAAGCACTTTGTGCATAAATTTCTCAAATTGATCAGAATGCCTTGTTATTGGTCCAAAATTTGACTAGATTATAATTGGAAGTCAATGCCAGATGTGTTGGAATCATATTCCCATTTTGGATGTTACCAATATAAAATAACAAAGGCACATGTCTCATGTAAGATATTTGATAGGAAAGAGAAATCTAGAGCACTCAGGTGCAAAATTAACATTTTTACTTAGAATGATCTAATCAAATTTAGTTGGCCCATAAATTACATTACCCCTTATAGGGATACCCTGGCCAAAATTAGCACTTGAATATGTCAGATTCAAAGCTTTTAATGTGTTTTAGTGTTTTTAGGCCAAATTGTGCACTTTAGGTGGAAATTGGTCAAAATATTGATTAGAGATCATTGGTGATCTTATGTACTTTCATCAATGTAACAAACAATTGGCATCTTTGAGTTTTGTTTAATTTGTGAAAGTGTCAGTCCCAAATTTTTTTAGTTTTTTTTTCATATGGCACTAAGACATTTTTTAGACATTGGTTTTAAAATATTTTCATCAATTTCAATTTAAATACATGGGTCTTCTTTTTAAAATCCTAAGAGGTGTTCTTAGTGGTAAATTTGATTGATTTAGTATATCCATATTATTTTCTTCATTCAATGGTATTCCCATAGTGTTTTCTTCATTGTTACTTTCACCAATTAGTATTTCCATGCAATTTACATCATCATGCATTCTATCATCATCATCATCAAAATTAAAAAACATAAAATCCAAATGTGGACTTGCATTATGATTTAGTTACTATCAGAATTGTCAATTGTACTTTTAGAATGTGGTATAATATCATTATTCATGTCATCATTATTTGTGACATTCAATTCATTAGGGATAGTTTACTTAATTGAACTAAGTTTTTTCATTAGTTACATTTGATTTTCTCTCTACACTTGTAATTCCTCTAGAAATTTTTACTTTAACTTCTTACTATTACAAAATCCATGATGCATGATTTCACAAAGTTGTCAACTTTTGAGGGTGGGGACAACAACCCAATTATTAAAAGTCAATCCTATTTGATGTGTAGTACCAAGTGGGGACAACAATCAAATTATTAAAAAATATACATGCACTCTTTATTAAACCATGAGTAGACAAAGTTTTTTAAATATTGAGGGTGGGGACATGCATCAAATCAGTAAAAAATAGGCCTATAGCATACAAAACAAAATAGAGTAGATCTAGAAAAAAAAGAAGATGTTCACCTAAATGTTTTTTTTGTATTTTACCACTACTCATACCATATATTTGGTCTTGGATGTATGTATAAACACCCTTAACCTAAACACTTAACATTAAAACCTTGATCTCTTTGACCTTATAACCTCAAAACTAAACCTTAATCCCTAAACCTGAAGCCCTAAAAACCCTAAAACCTAAGCCATAAACTCTTAAAACCCTAAACAAATCATTTGAGCCCCAATTACCTTCATTTAGACTAATAATTAGGTCCACATGTCTCAATTTGGTCCAAATCATACCACTAACTGCCCTAATTGACTATTTCACTCTATGTGTGATGGTATAGGGGCTAATAGAACCCAAAACATGTTATATGGCCATAAATAGGTTCAAGTAGATAAAATTATCCTTAATTACCTTTGTAATTGGATGTTAAACCCTAAATTTTAAACCCTAAAATGGTCAATTTATGCTTAATTAACATCATTTAGAGTAAGAATTGTGTTCATAGGGCTTAATTTGGCCCAAATCACATCATTTGTTGCCCTAATTATCAAATAAGCTCAATTTGTGATGATGTGGGGGCCAATTGAGATCAAAAACACATTTTATAGTCATAAATAGGTTAAATAAGCTAAATTTGTCGCTAATTTCCTTCACCATTAGACCTTATACCCTAAAACCTAAACCTTATATACCCTAAGCCTTAATCCTGAAACCTTAAATCATAAACCATATTTACCTTAAACCATTTGTTTTAACCTCAATTATGTTTATATGTCTCAATTCAATGTAAATCATATTACTTATTGGTGTAATTAACTGATTGGCTTAATTTATGATGGCAATGGGGCTGATTATGCCCAAAATCACTTTCTATACTCACAAATGGGTTCAAACAACTCAATTACCTTCATTATTATCCACCCTAATCCTTAAATTTTAAACCTTAAATCATAAACCAATTGATTTAGTTTTAATTAAGATCCTTTAGAGTAATAATTACATTCATAGGGTTCAATTTGGTCTAAATCACATCACTCATTACCCCAATTGACTAAATGGCTCAATCTATGATGATGTGGGGGTAAAGTGAGCCCAAAATCACATTATGTAGTCATAAATAGGTTAAAGGAGCTTAATTTGGCCCTAATTGCCTTCATGATTAGACATTATACCCTAAAACCTAAACCTTATATACCCTAAGCCTTAATCCTTAAACACTAAACCTTAAATCATAAATGATATTTATCTTTAACCATTCGATTTAACCCCACCTATTTATTTTCATAGGGCTTAATTCAATGCAAATCACATTACTTATTGTCCCAATTATTTAATTAGCTCAATTTGTGATGACGTTGGGATTAATTATGTCCAAAATAACTTTTTATACTCACAAATGGGTTCAAGTAGCTTAAATTCCTTCATGATTAGACCTTAAACCCTAAATTTTAAAGTATTAATGCTAAACCAATAAATTTATCCTCAATTAACATCATTTAGAGTAATAATTATGTTTATAGGGCCCAATTTGACCCAAATTGACTCAATCGTTACCCCAAATGACTAATTTGGTCAATCTGTAATGATGTGCCCAAGGCCAATTGAACCCAAAATCATATTCTATAGTCACAAATAGGTTAAAGGAGTTCAATTTGACCCATGTGCCTTCATGATTAGACCTTATACCCTAAAACCTAAACTTTATATACCCTAATCCATAAACCCTAAATCATAAATCATAAACCCTAAACCTTAAAACAATCAATTTAACCCCACTTAACATCCGTTAGAGTAAGAATTACATTCACATGGCTTAAGTTAATGCAAACCACATTACTTATTGGCCTAATTGACTGTTTGGCTTAATTTATGATGTTGTTAGAGATAATTGTGCCCAAAATCACATTCTATAGTATAAATAGGTTCAAGTAGCTCAAATTATCCTTAATTATCTTTGTGATTGTACCCTAAACCCTATACCCTATACCTTAAACCATAAGTTATAAGTTTGAATTGTAATTAATATAAGAAAACTATAATAAAACAAAAGGATGGTGAAATTCATGTGAAATGTGTTTCACCAAAAAATGCATAAGTAGTATTATTGTGTACACTATTCTTATATTTCAATTTTCAAACACATGCCTGAAGGCTTGGGAATGGCTTGGATTCCTGAGCCTTAGGCACGGACCTACAAACACACAATCAAATGCATGTTTTTGACTAAAATCAATAAAATTCAACTTCAACCATGAAGAACACTATGAATTTTATCAAACTTTTTCTTGAAAATATTACTACAACATCAAATACACTCTCCTCTTCTTAAATATATATATATATATATATATATATATATATATATATATATATATATATATATATATATATATATATATATATATTTATTTATTTATATTTATATATTTTCATTATTTTTAAGGTTGTTATCTATATTTATTTTTTAAGTCTTTTTATAATGCTACATGACGTAACTATACATGTTCATCTTTATTTATGTATATTTGATTCATCGATTTAAATTGAAAAAAATTATATGGTTGTAAACTAGACCTAATTCTATACACATTCAAAAACATCTAATTTTTAATATTTTTTGAGGTAGTTAAGTGGGCCTCATGGTTAGTTATATGTTATTGATCATATTTCAAGATCTATTGACTTTTGAAATTAATTAAAATATATATTCATTAATTAATTTAAAAAATATATAGATTGCCAACTAGATTATCTTAATTAAATTTCCACCAAAGGGTTTAAAATAAAACTAAACTATGCTAAAAAAATGATGAGCCACATAGAAATATATCTACTCATCTTTTTCCAAAAAATAGTACTACCTCTTTGAACTTCTAACATTTGACAGACTTATACTTGACTATTTCAAAAAAAAATAGTAGTTTAGAAACTAAATTCAAAATGTTACAGTTCATGTTCACATGATATCTTCAAATTTTGAATGTAGGTGTCTCAAATAATCTGTACAAGTTGAGATTTTTATTTTTTAGTAAAAGCATGTCCACTTCAGACCCCCTTTTGGCCCATCATTTCCCTACACTTACCCATGTCAAATATTTTTATCTTATGTAGAATGAAGTTAATTAATAATATTTTCATATTGTGTAGAGTGGACACATGCCCATTATTTTCAAGATATCAAAAATATTATCAATTAATCTCATTCTACACAAGATAAGAATGGGTATATACCCTTTCTAAACAAGATAATAGCCACATCCTCATTCTTATCTTGTGAAGAATAGGCAATGTGTGTCAATTCTACACAATATAATAATATTATTAATTAAGCCCATTCTAAACAAGATAATAATGGGCATTTACCCATTCTAAATAAGATAATAGACACATGCTCATTCTTATCTTGTTAAGGAAATGTATCTATGTATGAACATGAGTATTCATATATATAATAGGTAATGGATCATGTGCCTATAACTAAAATATTAGTGACTAATAAAAGTAAATCACCAGAACCTATGGGTCTTGACACTTTAACTATGTGAGAATAGTCACCTAGAAAAGGAGTTAATATGAAAAGATTATGGAATAACTTGGTCATGAATTATGTAATGCTTTGGAAATAGCATGATATATATATATATATATATATATATATATATATATATATATATATATATATATATATATATATATATATATATATATATTCTTACAATGATAGAAACTAATGAGTGAAACTTAAAATGGTTAGATTAAAATGTACTAGTGTTTCACACACACACACACACACACACACACACACACACACGAAATAGTGTATTGGGTTGTGTGCGTATGGATTATGTTTCTTCTAATTACTAGTATATAGTATAATCTAGGGTATACTTGGGTGGTATAATCCTGTACTTACTTATTTGTTATTATTTATGTAGGTCATTTGATTCTTGAAATTTGTGAGTTTGGTTATGCATAATTATATGGTTGTGAACTATGATAGTATGGGATATCATAGAGTATTGCAGTATTATATTATGTTTACTTAAATGGTTCATACTATAATTATTTTCTAGACCCACACCTATGTAAATGTATGCGTGATGGTTGTTACTTTGAATAGTATGTTTAAACAATAGTTAGTAGGACATCATGTTTGTGTGCATACAATTTTGAAAGTGTAATACATGTTTAGTAAGACTATTATGTTTTTTCAGAAACTATGACTTGTTTTGATATATTTAGTTTATTGATTATAAGCTTACAATTTCTTTGTATTTAATACTACTTTATATGACTGATTGTGGAAAAATTGGTAGTTATGTCTTAGAACATTAGACCATGATAATATGGGTTATCATAGCATCTAGTTATTTGTAACTTAATTTTTTAGTTTAAATCTATAGTTACATGTGTATTTTATCCAAGTGGTATAAACTATAGTCATTATTCTAGTTTAAGATAGATAATAATGTAATATTTTTACATAAGTTGAAAAATAATTGTATACTTTACTTACTCGTATGTATAACATGTGATGAGATATTATTTTTAAGAGGATGTAATCAATATGAATATTATTTTTAAATAATGTATAGTGACCCATTATCTTTTGGTATGTATGAATTACATGTCAGTGCGATATCTTGCAATAGAGTGGGTTTCTATGATACACTACATGTTTAGTTTAGAAATCATACACACTTAGGTACTTACTTATTCTCTAGATTCTTGCACTATTATATCTACCTAACCATGAAGGGAGGGCCATTCCATAATATGGCATTGTGTGGGGGATCATTGGTCTGTGGTTAGTGTGGAAAAATATTTAGATGATGATCTCCCTCCTGACAATAGTGCTACTTACCTGGAGACTACACTTGAGATTCTAAGATACATGAGCTGGTTCAACTTGATCTTTATAGGGCTCGGTATCTAGTTTTATATTAAGGTTAAATGCCTAATGGAAGTGAAATTGTATTTTATTTTTATATAATTGAGTATTAGTTACTGTATTATGGGATCAGTCATAGCTGTGTCATAATGTATTTACTTTCCTTAGAGTTGTAATAAGATATATATTATTTTTGGTATATGAATTTAGATTTGATATTGTTATAAGTTGTTTGTTTAAGTATGTTTAAGTGAAATTAAAGTTAAGTAATTATTTTTATAAAAAAAATACTGTATTATTCTAAATACAACTTGAGGGGTTCTAACATGTGGTATTAGAGTTGTGGATAGAACTCTAGGACCTAATGAGTCCAAAATCAATTTTGTACCTTTTTTATTAGTTTTAACACTTAGATTTGAACCCTTGAGGATATACCTATCTCTCCTCATCTAAATTTCACAATGGAGATATCCCTCTTGCTATAGGTGACAATGTTGAGAGACAAATCTCTAGAAAGGCTAGTTCCCTTGATGCACTCTTTGAAGCTTTTATTTACCTATCAACTTATGGATGAAAAGGGATTAAGAAAATAACTAAGAAAAATAAAAAAAGTGATGCACAAATGTTTAATATCATCCAAATTGACTAAATATATACTAAAATAAAAACAAAGCCTCTCTCCCATAAATCTCACAACTTAGGATGCATTGTCACATCAGTATTTCATATGTTATATTCAAGAAGATATTTGATTCTTCGGATGGTAATGGATGATTCCATGAAGAGATAAAATCATAATCCACTTATAATACAAATATACACTTAGAAATGAATATTAACAAAGACTTTTAATAATACCCTTTCTACAAATTGGTAGACAATCAAGAGTAACATGTTAGAAAAGATTTTTCACTAGACAAGACCAATAAGATTACAATCAATACTCAATAGTACAACATGTGAGTAGAAAAAACACTTATCTATTTCTTCAAGAGTATTTCAAGTACAAATTTGGCTAGAGTTTCCCCATTAACCAATGGAGGCTACAAAAGAGAAGCAAAAGAATACATATTTATAGCTTATGAGAGAGAGGCAAAGCAAAGGAAGTCCAAAGGTCACTTGGATATGTGTCAATATTCCAAAAATAGTTAAAATTTTCATTAAAAATATGATTGAATCTAACCATTCAAATTTAGGAGGTCCAATTGTCCATATAAGTCATGAAAATTGTGAAAAGTTACATAAAACTCTCAATCTTGGCACAAAAAACTACCTTCATAATTTGTATTTATTTAAACATCCCACCACTAAATAGGGATGGATATGATTATTTGTATTATATGGAAGGATTTTAGTCATGAAATTATAGGCATTGGTTTTGATCCTACTCATTTAGAAACTCCTAGAAATAAGCAATCACTACCTGTAGTCTTAAAAACTCCCTTTTCTATTACCCTTCACATTTGTCTTCAAAAATTCCTTCATTTTCAAATGAAATTTAGTGAATGGGAGTGAAATATACCTTTAAATCTTATCCATGTCCTTATACCCCTCAAATTCACCTTAAAAAGACATCCAATTGAGGTTTCCACACTATTCACCCTTGTGTTCACCATGCCAGTTTTAACTGGCTAAAATGATAGATTTAGATAGTAAAATTGGATGTTTTTTCATAGAATAAAATTACCATATATATATATATATAAAATATGTCCTTATCCCTCCTCAAAACTTGATTTCATTTCTTCAAACCTCATATAACTTGTAAAAAATAAAAAATGGTGAGAAAAATTCTATTTTTCATGTTGTCTGTATATTTATATACATATCCTTTGAATTTGTGAGATATTTAGTGAGTCCTCTCCATGATAAAATATTTTTACTTTCCAAACTATGCAATTAGAATGGGTCTCCAAGCTCAGTTTCCTCATCGGGTCATAACCAGGGTTATGGTAGGGTTTTAGGTATTAAGCTTTGTTCATAAAACTTAGACATTAAACCTACCTCCAAATTCCATAATATTTATGTCAAGGGACCCTAATAACTATATATATATATATATATATATATATATATATATATATATATATATATATATATATATATATATATATATATATATATAATAGGTCCTTATCTCTCCTCAAAACTTGATTTCATTTCTTCAAACCTCATATAACTTGTAAAAAATAAAAAATGGTAAGAAAAATTCTATTTTTCATGTTGTCTGTATATTTCTATACATATCATTTTAATGTTTGAGATATTTAGTGAGTCATCTCCATGATAAAATATTTTTACTTGCCAAACTATGCAATTAGAATGGGTCTCCATGCTCAGTTTCCTCATTGGGTCATAACCAGGGTTATGGTAGGGTTTTGGGTATTAAGCTTTATTCATAAAACTTAGACATTAAACCTACCTCCAAATTACATAATATTTATGTCAAGGTAACCTACTAACTCCCACCAATCCTCCTGGTTCCCATGCATATTTGAAAAGATATGAGCTTGACAATTTGACCTCTCAACTTGGTTTCTCTATTTTAGTACATGTTTGAGCTATTTCTAGGTTAAAAACCATCTTCTTAAAATATTTTATGCTTTAAAAATCCCATACATATCTAAAAACACTACATAAACATGTTCCAACCATTTGGACAACTCATCAAGGCCTATACATGCATATAGACTCCCACTTGGCTTTGGATCTCCTTAAGGCCTAATGGGCTTGGCATACCCCTTTCAGGTTTGGGTCATTTGGACTATTATATCATGATTATTATGAATTATTACACATTTTCACACTTAATTCACACTCACCAATCCATCACATGACCTCTAAAACATTCCTTTTCATCCTTTCTCTCTCATTTGACAATTAGGCCTAGTGGGAACTCACCTAATTTGACTGTATGCATGAGAAATTAGGTCATTTTGAAGGGTTGTATTTTTATTTTAATGTTAATTATCCTCCATACATATTAAATACTCATCACATAATGTTACTTTAATATCCCAAGACTTCAACTTAAGTTCATTTCTTATTTTGGCATCCTTTGCTTGGTAAACCAAATTTCTAATTTTCATGAGTGGCTGATCTTTGAGACAAAATAGGGAGATATAGCCCTTATCCCCATGGAAAATTTAGAGTTTTTTTAATTTTATAATGTCCTAATTATTATATATAATAAATTTCAAGGTTAGAATCCTTGATTTAGGTACATAACCAACTTAACTCATCTAAAAAGTGGCTAAAAACCATGTTTTCTTACATTTTTTGCCCAAATCCACCTGTAGGTAACCTTTTCAAAAAAAATTAATTTTTATAAGATACCTATACATGTTTCCCACCTTTAATTTGTGACTATTTATATTTTTAAACCATTCAAAACCTTTCTTCTTAGTGTATTCCTTATGTTTACTCTCTAAACCAAGGGTTTCCTAGCTTTTGTTTGTACAGACTATAGTCCATTAGCCAAGTGAGGTGAGCATTTGAGCACCTTATAAATGTATTTTGTATGTTTTTTAATCTAATATATAATTATTAATCCCCTTGAAACCATTCACACCCTCCTCTCACTCCTAGAGGGTTCATGACTCATTTAGCCCTCCATTTTCCTAAATCCTGCCTTGACTGTGACAATCCTGCATGTAGGTGTTTGTCACCTCTTGGAAATATTATAAAGATGAATTTATACCTCATTTATCATTTAAATACTTTTATAATATTTTATTTAATCCATTTATCCCTTTATACAACCCAAGGAAACCAAAATCCATGTCAACACCACAGTCTATATCAAAACCTACCTAAATGTCATGTAGGTAAGCTTTTAGGCATGAGAGGGGGTATGAACCTAGTCATCAAGAGTATCTAGGGTATTTAAAAGTATTAGGCCCTTTATAATTTATAATTATAATTCAAAAATGTTCCTTCCTAATCTAAAAGGTCCTCTTAACCTTGGAAACTAAGTATGCTTCCTTTGATTGGGATAGTGCCTTTTTTACCCCTATGTGTAGCTTGTTTTGGCTTTGTCCATAGTGTTTATGATAGAAAGAAAACTTTTTAAGATTAATTTTCAAGTAAAACTTGTTTTATCACCCTAAAAACTCATATAATGTTTCTAAATGAGAGTTTTTATACATGTCTATGCATTTTTCCTTCATTCTAACTATCTGACCTCTATCTCAATCCATACAGAAGTTGTAGGTGTACCTAAAGTCTTAGAGAGGTATGTATGAGTTGTATTCCCTTTTCATATATAATTAAGTTTTCAAAATTCCCATTTAGGTGATCTCACATCACCACATCAAGTCTGAATTTACCATTTCTCACTTGTAATGAAACTACCAACTAAGTCTTATGTTGTCCCTATCCTTTTGACCCATATAGCTTATTTTCACTCCTTTAGACTTGAAACAAAGTTAAAATATATCTTAAAAATTTCCTTAATGTCAATTTAATAATGATTTAAACCATTTGAACCACTTATATTATATTTCCAACTTCAATAGGTGATAAATCTTGTTCATTATCTGTCCATAGTCCTCTTATAGTAGTTATGATTGCACCATAGTGTGTTTTAGAGCACTTTTGATGCCCTAAAAAATGTCACCATCTACCTTTTGATCTTCACCTTTGGCATGATATCATTCCATACTATAGGAAATCCATTATAATTTTTAAAAATCCTTTAATACTACTTGTAAACTTGTTGTGGGGCAACAACATAAACCCATGAGACCTCTATTTAGTGTTTTTTGGGCAAACAGGCCTAAAAACACAGTCAATGCTCTTGGAGGTATTCTCAAATTAAAAATAGTCCTATTACACCTTGGATGTGATATTATATACCAATTCATGATGCAATAGTTTCAAGTGAATCCATACCTCATTCTCACATTCAAATAACCACCTCAAACCCCTATTTAGGCTCCTTAAAGGTGGAGACATTATTGCACCACAGTGAATGATAGTATAGCCAATATGGAGGTCTCTCATAAACCTAAAGTTTTATGATTTACACTAAAAAATTGATGAATTTATAGAAAAACCAAGAGATTTAAATGCATATTCATTCTTTCATACATTAGAATGACATAAGCAAGGGTCCTATAGATGCACATTTTGAGTTACAAGGTAGTGAGAGTGAAATTGAGCATTGAAATGCTTACTTAGATCCTTCATAACACTTAAAATTAAATTTTTATAATTTAAAAGGATTAAATACATAAATAACACGATGATAACACTTAAAAAAACTCTCTCTTACATGGAAATCACCTGAATGTTCATGGAGTTCAACAGACAAGGGCATTTCGTGACTGAGACAACTTGGGACATGAGTACATGGTCAAGTTTTATGCCTCCTTATGAGACAAAATGGAACCTAAATCTAAATAAAAATTCTTGAAAATATAAAACACTTCCATTACCACTTCATTTATAGGATAAATAATCTTGTACATGAAAATTAACTGAAACTAAGCATGAAGTTGGTAAGTGAAGAAGAACAAGCTTGTAAGCTACCCAAGGAGTGATATGGTGAGATAAAAAAATGTAAATAAGTAGTTACATGACCCATGGAATTATTTAAAACAATTTTATAGTTTAAAAGTCAACTAAAGAAGAGAAACCCTTAAAAAATCAAAACACTCCAATTGAAACTACACATGGTGACACCCCCTTGCATGATAGACCAATTTTGGTCATCCAAAATTAATGAATCATGAAAAAAATAATAAATACAATCTTAGGAATAATAAAACATCATTTTTAGTCAAAAAAAACAACTATTTCATATGGAGCTTCTGAAACAAGACTAAAACCCGAAGGGTGTACCAAATAACTATCAAATCTGTACAGTCAACTTGTTATGATTTTTCATAAAGAAATTTGATAATTTATCAAGTTACTTATATTAAAATTAATTTATTATATTTTTAATAAACTTCCCAAAATGGTTTTGTCTAAAACTACTTGTGCTTCTTATACTGAGCAAAACCCTGAGGGTCACTCTAGTCTGCCAAGAAGAGCAAAAAATGTGTAGAATAGTTTTGGCATTCAAACGACTATTCAAAATCAAACCAAGCATGGATGTGAGTTTTATAATTATTATGAGACCCCCCATTATCATTCCCACATTTCAAACTTCCCAATAATATGTATAAGTGCCATTTTTCTTCTTTTTCAACTGATTTCTTCAACTTCAATTAGGGGAACTACAAAATTTTAACATAAATGAAATTTTAGACATATAAAATAAATTATTAGACGTTTTAAATAAAATTTATACACATAATCACCTTGGTAAATGTGCCAAATTCATTAATGACTATTAAAATGATATAAAATGACCCCTAATGGATAAATTGGCTAATGTGACTAAGACTAAAGCTAATGTGATCTCAAATGACATCATATAAAAAGTTAAAATTCATATGAAAATAATTAGGACCCATTAAAATGTTTAAAATCAAAAAACATTTTCATATGGGTTCCCAAATTTGACCAATAAGTCAAATTTGGTCAGCAAAATGGTGACTCATAGGGGTAGTATGCCTGCTATACTAAAGACCAATAACCTTATCCTGAAAGGGTAAAATAGAGTTAATGGATTATTGAAGACAATTATCAAGGAATTTTCCAAAATAAACACCAAACAAACATAACACACCAATAAATCAAGGCCAATAAAAACACAAAACAAGGCAAGACACAAGACAAAACTCACACTTGTGCCTAAGGACTTAGGAAACACAAGGAAAACAAGAAAATATGTACAAGGAGAGAGGATAACCTTATTAAAAATGTTTGAGATATATCCCATTGACTAGGATATGAAGCTCCTCTCAATCCAACCTTGAGAGTTGGAAAGCATTATGTGGCTTGCATTATGTGATCACATATGGGCCACTCCATAAAGCATCAAACTTTGTGTGTCTTCCAAGTTTGGCCCTATCTTCATCCCACTTTATAGTAGTATCTCCTTACTTGAAACTTATTGGCATATATTTATTGTCAATGTATCTCTTGGTTTGTTCTTAGTGAGCTCTCATACTTTTCATAGCTTGATCTCTTCTCTCCTCAAGCTCCATCAACTCACATAACCTAATTTCCATGCTTTCATTATACATAAATTGTAGCTAATAGGTGAGGTCCTAATCTATTAACTCAAGCGAAATAGGTAGTCTATCTTCTCTTCCATAAAAAATGTGTATGGTGAGTTTCTAATTACTCTTTTTAGGGTGATCCTATCAGCCCAAAGGGCTATTTTTAACTTAAATTTCCAAGTCCTTTGGTTCTCCTCGATTTTCCTCTTTATGATCCTAATTATATTCTTTTTTGTGGACTCAAATAGTCCATTCCCTTGGGGATAATATTTGGAGGAGGTGTTGAGATAGATTCCATGATTCAAAGCCTATTCACGTGTCCTTATTCTAAGAAAATCCAATGCATTTTTTGAGATTATTGTTGAAGGGCCCCAAAACCTTGTTACTATACCTTCATAGAAGTCTAGGACTAATTTTTCATTTTTCTCCTTGAGAGATACACCATCCACCCATCTTGTAAGTAATCTGTAGCAGTCAACACCCAGTTGTTACCAGCACTAGAAGGTGGATTGATTAGGCCTATGAAATCCAAACCCCATTGCATGAAGGGTTGCTCAAATTGTATTATATGAAGAGGCAAGGAAGAAAGATTTTGTTTTCCATAAGAAAAATCACACTTTTGACTTTTTCTTACCCAAGCATGGCTATCCTTGAACAAGCTAGGCCAAAAGTATCCAACCCTCATAATCCTAACAGCTATGGTTCTTGGAGCAAAGTGACCACCAATTGGTCCATCATGAAACTCAAATATTAATCTATCAATCTGATCAAAATCAATACACATCAATAACACACTTGAAAATTCCTTCCTAAATATCACTCCATCAACAAGTACATAAGGAATGGATTGTAATATCAAGTACCTTCTTCTAGCTCTATCAAGACCTTATGGACACTCACCGATTTGAAGAAAATGAATCATGTATTGTATCCAAATCCTCATGGGTGAAGGTGTACCTATCATAGGTTCATCATGAAGTACCAAAATAACCTCCTTTTGATCCTTCAAGTCTGAAGCAAGATGCTCACATAACCCCTTTCTTTTCACTAACTTGGTTGTCTTAATTTCCACATCATATTCCATCACTTTTGTGATCCAACCTGCCCTCTTATTATTCAAATACCTACTCAAAATAAAGTACTTAACACTAATATGAGGCACAAATATATGAATCTTGTTATTTGATAACATGCTCCTAAATTTCTTTAGTCTCCTAATAACTAAAATTACTTACTTCGCAACATATGTGTATCTTACCTCATAACCTTCTAAACCTTGACTAAATAAGGCAATAGGTTGCTCTAAATTTTCATCATTAGCTTGAGTAAGCATGGTCAAAATTTCCTCATCATTCCCAAAATTATATAAAATCAAATCTTTTGAGAAATTAAGACTTGTAAGAGTTGGAGCTTGGGCAATGGATTGTTTGATCTCGTCAAAACTTTCCTTCCTCCTTCTTATCCAAGTGAAAACTTCATATTTCATTATAATGTATGTTAGAGGATTAACCAAGTTATAAAATAGGAATGAATCTCCTTGTAAAATTGATTTTCCCAAAGAAACTTTGCAAACCTTTCTTGTGTTTAGGCAAATACAATGCCAAGATGGCACTCACCCTTTCCAGATCAATGGATAAGCCCTTCTTAGAGACAATATATCCTAAGATTTTTCCTTCATGGACATCAAACACACATTTATTTAGGTTTAGAGATATCCCAAACTCTCTACACCTTTAAAAAATATTCCATAGATGATTCAATTGATCATTTACATTCATAGAGAAAATTATTACATCATCAAGATACACCAACACAATGTCATTGATTCATCCTTGAAAAATCCATATCCATTGTACATTGAAATGTAGCTCCAAAATTAGACAATCCAAAAGGAATTTTAATATAAGCATATGTACCCAATTTAGTAGTAAAGGTTATCTTATATTGGTCACTTTCCTTCATCAAAATCTGATTGTACCCGAAATACCCATCAAGAAGAGAAAACCTCTCACTCCTACTACAACTTGTAGAATTTGTTCCATATAAGGAAGGGGATAATGATCCCTCAAGGAAAATATATTAAAGTCCCTAAAATAAACACACAACCTGATCTCCCCATTCTTCTTTCTAATAGGGACTAAGTTGTCCAACCAAGATGAATGTTTGATAGGAAAGATGATTCTAGCTCAATCAACTTAGTGAGCTCTTTCTTCATGAGGGGTTAAATATTATGATTGATTGGAATTTGTATTTTTTTAATAGGCTTGTCATTTTCATTTATCTCTATGGTGTGTTGAGCTACGCTTGGATCAAAACCCTTCAAATCACTATACTCCCATGTAAATATATCACTAAACTCCTTGCATAACTCAATGAAAGCATGTTTCTCTTGACTAGTGCATAATTTTCCAAGTGAAAGTAACTTATCCTTAAATATTTCTACCTTATCATAGTTCTATTTCTTGTTAGACATTCTTACCTTCTCTTTCTTTAGCTAGTCATCCTCATTGAATATGCTTTCAAGAGTGACTAGGCCTTTATAAAGCTTGTTGGACTTCAATTGTGAAATATTCCCTCCATATTGTTGTTGTAGTTTAGATTGATTATTAGGATAAAAATAATCCTCCTCTTGTATAAAAATATCTATTTTTTGGTCATTATCAAACACTTGCCAATTAGTGACATTATCCTGTATGAAGGGACTTACAATCACCTTTAGATGAAGTTGGCTCCTATCCTCTTTTATACCTTTTGGAACATCAAATTGAGCTCCAATAGTTTCCAACCTATTATAATTATTGTTGTCTTCTCTTGGAATATATGTGATGTTTAAATCTTGTAAATATTCCACAAAATCCCATACTCTATGCTTATAGGACCTAAGCAAAGAGTTTTTTTAATCAAATTTTGCACTCTAACTTGGTTCAAAACAAGTTCACTATCTCCATACACTTGAAACTCCTTAATCCCTCTTTTCCTAGCCCATTAAATGCCATGAATAAGGGACTCATATTATGCCACATTACAATTACATGAGAATTGAAATCTGAAAGTTGAATAGTACCTTTCTTTAGAAGGTGAAACCAATATTGCTCCACCACCTACCCCAATTTTGATTTTTGACCCATAAAATAAAATCTAACATAAACAATTCACATTCTCACATGGATTCACTAAGTTTGGTATGAAAGAGTCCTTCTCATGTTTACAATAAACCCCAAGATCAGATTATTCTATGAACTTGTAAGGATCATGCTCATAATGTTCATCTTCCCATTCATATAGGAATAAATCAAAAACTCCTTCAAGGGAAGATGATGGAGATTGGTCAATGGGGAGTTTCTCTTCATCAATGATAGCATAGTTAACATTTGCCACTTTAGGTGTGTAGGGCTCCAATTGAATATGATGAATAGGTTATGATTCAATCTTCACTTTAGTGGCATACTTTGTCCTAAATACCATGTAGGACCAATTAGCTACCAAGTATAAACCTATCTTAGATGTAAAATATTTTGAAAATAAAAGGGAAAATTAAGGATCTAAATATGCCACAACCATGTCATGAGGAATGGAAAAGGTAGGAAAATCATAAAGGATCAAATTCAAATCTTTAACTACTCCCAAAGTTTTGGCTAGTGGTTCATCAAATTGAAAGACTCCCTTAGTCATTGGCTCATATTTGAGGCCTAATTATTCGCTATACACTTGGGTATAACTGAATTAATAGCCCCACTATTTATGATGCAATTATGAACCAAGAAATCACCTTTGATTAGAGATAGTTATAAAGGAGTTTTTTCATTCTTTTTCACTTGATCATCTATAGGTTGATTTCCATTAACTAAGACAACATTTCCATTCTGAGATGAGCCTACTTGCTTACCCAATCCTTGAAATTATTTTTGGATCATATCTTTCTACCCTAGTATTTTTAAATAATCCCATAATGATATGTTCATGTGTATCTTCTTCATCTGGTCTACAACATTAATGGAAGAATTATTCACCTTTGGGAGCTCCTTATGAGCACTAGCTCCTTGTGGTGTAGCTTAACAAGGAGGGTGAATAGGAGCTATCTTCACATTCTAAAACTTTTGAATTTCTTTCACTCTAGGACCTAAATTTGACATTATTACCATTGGAGATGAAGTGGGGACCAAAATAGGTCCTTGAGATGCTCCTTGTTACTCTTCAATAGCCCTTTTCTTGGACCTAGTGTTAGAGGCAACACTAGTATTCATATTACTTGGATTCCCCAAGTGATTAATAGCAAAAAACTCTCCCTCCAAATGATTTATGAGGGTAGAATAATATTTTGGTTGACCATTCTCCACCCCACTTTGCATTGCTCCTTCAAAACCTAAAACTTGGAAATATTGATTACCTTGCATTGCCATGGTTTGGTTGTGCATTTCATTTGCATACGCACCTTGTTCTTGATTTTGATCAAAGGATGGGTAGCATGGATATTATTAGTCCAAGTTATTTTGAGTAGGAACAAGAGATTTAGAGGATGAGGGAGCATTATGATTATAGCTTTGATAAGGCCTAGCTTAGGTAATTTGACCTTATCCTTGAGAATTACCTTGAAAAGGGGGTCTATTTGTTTATCCAAACTGATTTTAGGATTGGTATGACCTATAAATTTGGGATTTTTGACTTTTGAGGTCAACCAACTCATTAATGACACTTTGTAACAATATTTTGACTTCATGGATCTCATTGGAAGGAACAATGATAGATTTCTCATGACTAGGCAAAGGAGCCAAGGTAGGTAATGTAACTTGACTAGGATGCTACAAATTAGGGAACAATGGCATTAGAGGCCTAGGAGTTATCTTTCCTGCTTGAACAAGACAATTCTCATCATCTATGGCTATCTCATAGGTAGCAAGGAGTGTATTCTGACCCATGGATTGGATCATCATAGATACATCACTATTCAATACTTTTAAATAGTACAAGAATGCATAGTTTGGAGTAGGCCTCACAAGAGCTAGGATCCTATCCCATGTTTTTTGAAACCTAGTGTTAAAATATTGCATAAAATCATGTGGTGCCCTCTTTATAGTGGTCAATTACTTAGCTAGAGATAGATAGTCACTCTTCTCTCCAAACCTCTTAGTCAATAGATCTCCTAGTTCATCCCATGAACCAATAAAATTTTAAGGTAGAGTCCCATACCAATCCAATACTTTTCCTTTGAAAGACAATGCCAACAACCTAAATCCCACATTTTTTTGAATTAGGTTATCTATATTATATAATTTTTCTATATTTCTAATATGTTCAATGGAAGTAATAAGACCCTCTCCACTAAAATACGAAACACTCTTAAGGGTTTCTCATAGAATTTGGTCATATTGGGAAAGATTCAAAGGAGGTGATCTAGTGAAGGCCATAAAAGGTTGATTCTTAGCCATCTTTGGATTTTAAATTTTAGTGTTGAGATATGAACTCAACCAAAACTTAGACTTCTTAAACACCAACTCTCTTGAATAAGGATGGGTATTCACAAACCTAAACCTTTTGGCAGAATATAGAGATACTTACACAAACTCAAAGGGTATACCTTTAGAAACAGACCTAGTGCTCACCTTTAGCATGGAAACTAAGGAATTCTCATTAACCAAATACTTGAAAATTTCAATGGAATCATTAGGTACTAAATGTAGATGTTTTTGCAACTATAACTATGTCAAGACCAACACCAAACTTGAACAATCTTCTAGGACATGAGGTCTCACTAGGCATGCCAAAAATTATTGACACTTAGATTTACATCCTGGATGAGATGCTTATCTCTCCTCATCCAAGTTACACAATAGATACATCCCACTTTTTATGGGTGACAACATTGAGAGATGAATCTATAGAAGGGCTAGTTTCCTTGATGCACTCTTTGAAGTTCTTCTTTACTTATCAACTTATGGATGAAAAGGGATTAGGAAAAAAACTAAGAAAACCAAAAATGGTGATGTACTAATGTTTAATATCCTTCCACTTGACTGACTATCTACTAGTTAAAGACAAACAAAACCTCTGTCACACAAAACTCACAACTTAAGATGCATTATCACATCGGTGTTTCATATGTTAGATTCAAGAAGGTATTTGATAATTAGGAGGGTAATAGATGATTACATGAAGGGATATAGTCATAAACCACTTATAAAACACATATAACCTTAGGAATTAATAATAACAAAGACCTATAACAATACCCTTTTTTCAAATTGGTAGACAATCAAGAGTAACATGATAGAAAAGAAGATCTTTCACTAGACAAGACCAAAAATATTATAATCAATACTCAATAGTACAACATGTGAGTGGAAAAATCACTTGTTTATTTCTTCAAGAGTCTTTCAAGTATAAATTTTTATAGATTTTCCCCATTAACCAATAGAGGCTATAAAAGAGAAGCAAAATAATACATATTTATAACTTATGAGAGAGAGGAAAAACAAAGGAAGTCTAAAGGTCACTTGGGCATGTGTTAGTCTTCCAAAAGGAGTTAATATTTTCATTATAAATATGCATGATTTAAACCATTCAAATTTAGGAGGTCCAATTGTCCATACAAGTCATGAAAATTGTGAAAGGTGGCATAGAATTCTCAATCCTAGCATAGAAAACTACCTTCATAATTTGAATATGTTTGAACATTCCACCACTAACTAGGGATATATATGATGATTGGTATGATAGGTAACTATTTCAAGCATGCAATTTCATGCATTGGTTTTGATCCTACTCATTTAGAAACTCCTAGAAATAAGTAATCATTGTTGGTAATCTTAAAAACTCCCTTTTCTGTTACCCTTCACATTTGTCTTCAAAAATTCATTAAATTTCCCATGAAATTTCATGAAGTTGAGTGAAAGACACCTATAAATATTACCCATATCCTTATACCCCTTAACTTCACCTTAAAAGGACATCCAATTGAGGTTTTCACATTCTTTACCCTTGTGTTCACCATGTCAAGTTTGACTAGCTGAAAGGAGATATTTAGTTAGGATACTTAGAAGTTTTTTAATAGAATTAAATTACCACAAATATATATAATAGGTCCTTATATTTCCTCCAAACTTTATTTTATTTCTTTAAACCTCATATAACCTACAAAACACAAAAAATGGTGAGAAAATTTTTATTTTGCATGGCTTTTATATAGTTATATACATATCCTTTACATGTATGAGATATTTAGTTATTCCTCTTCATGATCCAATAGTTTTCCTTACCAAAATATTCCATTATAATGGCTCTTCAAGCTTACTTTCCTCATTGGTTCATAACTAGGGTTTTAGTAGGGTTTTAGGTAGTTTTAGGTGTTAAGATTTATTTATAAAACTTGGATGTTGAACCTACCTCCAAATTAAAAAATATTTATTTCAAGCTACCATACTAATTCCCCCTATCCCTCTAGTTCCCATGCATAACATTGGAAAAGATATGAGCTTGACAATTTGACCTCTTGACTTGGTTTCTCCATTTTAGTGCATATCTGAGCTATTTCTAGGTTAAAAACCATCTTATAGCAAGGTTTTTTTCCCTAAAAACTCCCATACATATCTAAAATCACTACATAAACATGTTCCAACCATTTGGACAGCTCATCAAGGCCTAGAAATGCATATAGACCCCTACTTGGCTTCAAGTCTCCTTAAGGTCTAATGGGCTTGACATGCCCCTTATAGGTTTGGGTCATTTGGACTATTATATCATTATTATGATGGATTATTAAATATATTAACAATTTTTTTACACTCACCAATCCATCTCATGACCTCTTAAACACTCCTTTTCATCCTTTCTCTCTCATTTGACAATTAGGCCTAGTGGGAACTTGCCTAATTTGACTATATGCATGAGAAATTAGGTCATTTTATAGTTTTATAGTTTGATTTTAATGTTAATTATCATACATAAATATTACATACTCATCACCCAATTTTAATTTAATATCCCAAGACTTCAACTTAAGTTCATTACTCATTTTGGCATCCTTTGCTTGGTAAACCAAAGTTCTGATTTTCCTGAGTGGTTGATCTCTGAGACAAAATAGAGAGATATAACCCTTATCCCCATGTAAAAATGAGAGTTTTATGATTTTTATAAGGTCATAATAAGTATATTTACCAAATTTAAAGTTCATAATCCCTCATTTATGTACCTAACTAGCTCAACTTGTCTAAAAAAGGGGCTAACAAATGTTGTTTTCTTGCATTTTTTGCCCAAATCCACATGTAGGTAACCTTTTAAAACCAATTTAATGTTTATAATATTCATATACATGTTTCCCACCTTGAATTTTTTCTTATTTATTTTTTTAAACCATTGAAAAACTTTTTTGTTAGTGTATTCCTTATGTTTACTCTTTGAACTAAGGGTTTCCTAGCTTGCTTGTACATACTATAGTCCATTTGCCAAGTGAGGGAATAATTTAAACACCTTATAAATGTCTTGGGGATTTTTTTGGAATATATTACATCATTATTAATCCTATTTAAACCATTCACACCTTCCTCTCACTCTTAGAGGGTTCATGACTCATTTAGCCCTCCATTCTCCTAAATCTTGCCTTGACTGTGACAGTCCTAGCTGTAGGTGTTTGTCACCTCTTATAACTATTATCAAGATGATTTTAGACATATTTTATCCTTCACCTAACTATATACTATCTTCTTTAATCCATGTTTCCCTTTGGATAACCCAAGGAAACCAAAATCCATGTCAACACCATAATCTATATCAAATCCTACCTAAATGACCTATAAGTAAACTTTTAGGGATGAGAGGGGGTATGAACCTAGTCATAAATATTATCTAGGGTATTTATAAGTATTAAATCATTGATAATTTATAATTATAAGTAAAACATGTTCCTTCGTAATCTCAAACATCCTCTTAACCTTGGAAACTAAGTATGCTTCCTTTGATTGGGACAGTGCCTTTTTGACCCCTGCTTGTAGCTTATTTTGGATTTGTCCATAGTGTTTATGATAGAGAGAAAAAAATTTAAGGTTAATTTTCAAGTAAAAATTGTTTGATCAAACTCATAACTCACATATGGTTGCTAAATGAGAGTTTTGCTACATGTCTATGCATTGTTCCTTCATTCCACCTATCTGACCTTTGTCTTACTCCGTATAGAAGATGTAGGTGTACCTACAGTCTTAGAGAGGTATGTGTGAGTTATATGCCCTTGTTCATAGCTCATGAAGTTGTCAATATTCCCATTGAGGTGATCATACATCACCACATCAAGTATGAATTTCCCATTTCTCACTTGTAATGAAACTACTAGATGAGTCTTATATTGCCCCTATCCCTTTGACCCCTATAGATTATTTCAACTCATTTATACTTGAAACAAAGTTCAAATATATCTTCAAAACTCCTTAGAGTCACTTGAATCATGATTGAAATCATTTGAACCACTTCTAGTGTATTTCCAACTTCAATAGGTGATAAATCTTGTTCACTATCTATCCATAGTCCTATAACAGCTACAGGTGCAATCTTCAGGAATTTATATAGATTTTGAGTACATGAAAGGTGTCATGGAACTTATTATAAACTTTATAAATAGTCCTTTAGGTTGTTTACATGTCATTAAACTCACCTAGTCACTTAGTCAAGTGTGGATGTTCCATATTATTCCTCAAAGCAATAAATGGCCATTATTTCCTTTAGTATTGTAAATCTTACCAAAACAAATTATTGTGTTTTAGAGAAATTTAGATGCACTCAAAAACTTGTCACCCTTTACCTTTGATTTTCACCTTTGGCATGAGCTGAGTCCATACTATAGGCAAGCCATTCCAATTTGTTCAAATCCTTTAAGACTACTTGTAAGCCTATTGTGGGGCAACAATATAAACCCATGGGACCTCTATTTAGTGTTTTCTAGGTAGACAAGCCTAAAAACATAGTCAATGATCTTGGAGGTATTCTCAAATTTCAAAGAGTTCTATTACACCTTAGATGGGCTATTCTATACCAATTCATGATGCAAGAGTTTCAAGTGAGGTCCTATCTCATTCTCACATTCAAATAACCACCTAAAACCCTTATTTAGGCTACCTGAAGGTGGAGGTTTGATTGCACCATAATGAATGATAACATATCTAATATAGAGGACTCTCATAAACCTAAAGTTTGATGTTTTCCACTAACAACCTGTAGACACCATAATTACATCACACATTTGTGTGACTCCCTGTGTTGAAAGCCCCCTCGATCCCCTTTGAATAATTAACCCTCCCAACCCATGTTTTCACCTTAAAATATTTAATTAAGTTAATTAAAACCAACTTATGCCACATCACCTAGCCACCTCATCCTAAGACTAATTCTTACCCTCTAAGTCACCTTAAGACTTAGTCTCTTAATCCTACCTACCTATGACTTGTTCTCACCCCTAACATAAATTCCTAACTAACTATATTCTTCATAGCCTCACATTTTTACATTTTTCTTAAATAAACCCCACTTGGTAAGAGAAAGAACAAAAATGGGCTAAAAATATCCCTTTTACCTATTTTCATGCCACCAACATCAGTCAACCCTTGGCCAACATCGGTGGGATCACCAATGTTAGTTACTTAAGAAAAATTCCAAGTTGGTATTCAGGTCAAAAATCAATAATTCATGCATAGGATTTTAGCAATCATAGCATCCTACATTCACTTTTGACATCCAAGCTTATCATTACTCTACACAACTTGATCTAAATTAGGAATTGATACACTACATAGAGCTTAAACTATCGAGGACTAGCAACACATGCTTTTCTTGTCTGTTCACCCATCATTTCACCAAGCCTCATTAGAGTCATCTATTCGATAGTCACAATTCACCCATTTCACCAACTAAGTATATCTTGATGTTTTATAAGTCTTTAAATAGTAATTTCATAATTACTTTACATTATATTGTTTATTGTATCATAAACCTTGACTCTTATGGAGGAGTTACAAAGCTCCTCACCCAATTCTCTTTTCCCTAGCATACCAACCATTTATCCAAACTCACCTGAGTCTTAACCACCTTCTTACGAATCTTCCCTACCTCATAACTTGATCGTACTCCCATTTTCACTCCTAAAAAAGCCTTATCTAACTCATTCTAATATTACTACCCCAACTGACATATGTGACCCAAAACTAACATTTACATCCCCACACTGACATCAACAACTACAACCAACATCGATGATCCTAACCGACATCAAAGAATTGATATTGATCCTTTAACCATTTTTAGTTACTGTGTTTCTAAACCAACAACCTCAAAATCACCTAACAACCTTCCTAAAACATAGACCTAATGAAGAGTGTCATCTAACTCCTCATTTAACCAATATTCAATTGGTGTCTTATCAACTAGGGCCAGTGTCCAAAGCTATCTGCAGTAAGGTATGGGATGGTAGATCTATAAGTCTACTTATGGGGGTGCTTGCTGATCCTATTCTAACTTTGACTAAACTACTTGATTCACGCTTTTGCTAAAAAAGAAAGAAATCAAATCAATCCACTCTTTTGCTGGAAGTAAAAGATCACACTCTTATTTACGTTTGCAGGGAAAATAAATTCACACTCCTACTTACGAAAGGAAATTTGCTTCACATTTCTGCTGTAAAAGAAAAGATACTTTGTGTAGAAAAGAAATGAAATAATAAAATGCTCTTTTTAAACTATGAATTTATTTTGATATTTTTATAAATAAATGCAAATAGTAACAAAATTCTAACTAATAAAATAGAACATAAATACTGTACACATTTCTTGGTTCCAAAGAGAGTGGGCCCTTGCTCCTCTCAGACTCAGGGACAAAGCTTAATCAATGCTGAAAACTTGAAGTATTAATTCATAGAAATGAAATAATTACAATCTGATTGAAACTTGTATGCTTATTTAATTCTTGATCCTCTATTTTCTCTATCTCTTCTATTTTTCCTCTTTTTTTCTTCTCCTTCTTATATAGTCAAAAGTCTTACACTTTATACTAATACAATCAACTCAAAATAGGATGAAAAAGAATAGGACTCTTAGTCGATCCCTTCATCTAGAGATTGGATTTCTAAGAGATCCAATTATCTCGATGAAATAAATATCCTATCCTATAATAGTCCTAAAATTTTATTATATACAAATCTATCAAAAGTAGGTCCTTCAAAATAGCAGGCAGTTATTCTCCTTATATGATTCCAGCTGGAATGGTTCTTTCTTATCATATATGGTCTCCAGCTTCCCACTATCCTTGAAAAATTCTTGGTATTGACCCTGCAGAGTCCATAGAAATGAGCCTACATAGTCTATAGAAATAAGCCTACAGAGTCCATAGAAAAAAGCCTACGGAGTCCATAGAAACAAGCCTACAGAGTCCATAAAAACAAGCCTATAGAGTCTATAGAAATGAGCCTATAGAGTCCATAATTCTGTTGGATGGAGATCAAAATAGAATGTTCACTGTACATCACCTATGTCTTCTTCCTGAGCATTATTCACACAAAATATCACTAAAACATGCTATATATTAGACATTAATGACAAAGTAAAGATTCAGTATTTGGTTTAATATAAACAAGATAAATATCTATTTTCCATGTAATAGCTATCTAAGAATCTAAGATTTGTATAAGATAATATCCTTTGAGAGATGATTTGAATGAAATAACATGTCAATGATGAGCCATATTTTGAGCTCATCATCTCCCCCAAGCTTTACCTTTTTCAAGTCCCATTACAAACATGTATTAGCATTCATAGCTTTGACTTCTGCTTTCTACACTTTGACTCAAATCATATTCATTAAACTCATCTGTTATGTGTCTCTCTGAATTGCTGGTAAATCCCTGATGTGTTTGAATCATCTATTTCCATATACTAAATTATTCTTTTGATTGTGGAACCCAACTCTACCATCTTGGAATAGGTATTATCATCAAAGGAGGTCTATATCTCATGCCAATCCATTTTTGTTCTCCCTCAGAGTTGATTACCTCTATTAAAATTTATGGAATTGAGGATGCTCTCCTCATACTCCAACTTAAGTTATTTGGGGACATGACTTCTCACCTTTTAAGAGGCACTAAAAGTTGGTCCCATCTATTTACACTTGCAGTCACTACTGAATCAAAATTTTATCTTGAAAATAAATAAAAAAGAAATAGTATAATCATATAGAGCCTGCAAATAATGTGTTTTAATTGCATAATTTACAAAGCATAGTGAAAATTCTATTTAATCAATCTGGGAATAAGAAAGGCTGGTCTAACACATAATCCTCTAGTCTTAGCATGATTTGTATAGTCCTCAAATCTACCTTTCCATGCTATCTAATTTTTGAATGTAGAATGTAATGCTCTTAGTTGAGCTTCTCCTACATGAAGATTTATCGAAAACTTATTGTGCTCATGATCTGCTAGAATCAAGTCATGCAAATAAATTTCACAAATCAAATCCTACTAATCAAGTTCAACACTAAAGAAAATTTCCAAAAATGTTGTTGGCTGCAAAATTTTATAAGGAAGATGATAGGAGATCCATAGAAGCTGCCATCTGTAAAATTGTTCAAATAAAAAAAATTGTATGTAGGAGAAGGATTCCTACATGACAAAAGAGTTTCTCCTAATTTACATGCATCCTGCAAATATTCTTCCAACTCTTGGACTTTAACCTCTAATTATTTCTTTTCATTTTCCAAGAGTTTGTTCGAAGAAGTTGCCTCTTTATTTTTCTATTTAAGTACAAAATATTTTTATTCAATTTGATGTAGTATTTGCAAGGGATGAATACTTGGATCACTTGTTTGACAACCATGGTCAACAAATATTTTGAGGGGATAAAGTGCAACAGTAGGTGCTTTGGAAGAATTCACCAAATTCTACAATCTCCTATTTTCCTTCAAACTTTCTACATATAGCCAAAGATCAATCTATTCATCTTCATATTATTTTATTATTTCCTTTAACCTATGAATTTTTGTGGCATGATCAGTAGATACTGTATCTAATTTCTAAACCAAAGATGAGTTGAGATGGTCCTTGTCTTGCAATTGACTGATCAAGTCAGCAATGTCATCTATTTGTTGTTGTTCAAGAGCTTGAGCTTGAGAAAGCTACAAAGTTAGTTGCATAATAGGATCATTTAGATTTGATGATTTGCCTTTCTCATTGGTATATATAGTTTTCCCTTTATCCTTTGTAGTTTCAACTGGAACAGGTGGTTGTTTTTCCATACCTAATTCCTCTGCCGTGCGTGGCTCTTCCTCTGGATTTATCTCTTCCAATATGATTGGAGAGTTCCTTTCAAAATGAGTTTATTCAATATTTGTAGGTGCAAGAATATTTTGATGTATGGGGGAATGAGGCACTATTTTAATTCTATTTAACATATCTATAATTTCTTGTTCATATTATTCTATTAAAATGAGCCTTCTCCTTCTTTTGGTTACTCTTTGAGTTACACTTGGTTGATTTTCTTTCTCAACCACCAAACCCTTGGTCATCTCAATGTTTGTAGCAACCTTCTATCTCAATTTTCCTCTTGTTTTCAAAGGCACTGGTTGTGCTACAGACTCATGAGCTTCTTGTGGAGACCTTGAAATTTTAGGGTTTTGAGACCTTGTAATTCTTCTTGAAGAAGAAGAAGGGATTTTTGTGGAGATTATAGTTTAAGATTTTCTTCTTAGTGTTGTTTTCTCAGCTGATGTGGTAGGTGGAAATGAGTGTTCTTGTGGTACATTTGGGGTTTATTGTACTATACTATTCTAAAATTCCTCCTAGACCTCTTAACCTTGTTGACGGAAATGATGCTGGATAATAAGCTGAATAAGGCCATGATACCTGAGAGCAGTAGTAGGGGTTGTAGACATAACTTGCAGAGCACTATAAAAGAAAGATGGGAGGTTAATTTTGTACTGAGGGTTTTGTCTCCCATGATTAAGATGTATTAACATTTTCATAGCGTCTCCCCTTAAAAGATTGTGTTTCCCTTCACAAATGATATATTTAGGTACCCACTTGGTTGTAGATTTCTAAATTTCAAGAAGTGAATCACTTTTAATCCCTTTTGATTTTCCATTAGAATCTACTAGACATGAATTTCCAGTCTATTTATTACCATTAAACTAACTAATTAAATCACTAAATGAAACTCTGCCTATGGCTCTCATTCCTTCTTATGGAACTTGTATAATTTGGCTTATGATTTGAGTTGTAAGAGGAATAACAATGCCTTTCACAATTGAAAATTTAGGGGTGATATTGGTAATAAATTCACTTACCATTGTTTCATCAAAACCTTGGAGCTTTTCAATGAAAGGTAGCCAACCATTGGCTCTGAACACTACTACAAAAGCTTTATCTCTATGAAACTTTGTTGGATCCTTCGACTCTAATCTTGTCTTCTATCCCATTTTTATGCGGAGTTACAGTCAGCTTAGTTCCTTTAACTTTAATTAAGGTGTACACTAGTCTTTTATTGAAGTCATTAGGAAAAAGGCTCTAAGGATCAATTTTTGTTGAAGTCTATAAAAAGGAAACAGTTCATTTGGAATGCTACAACTACATGAGTTCGTAGTGTTGTATGATGATGTGATATAGTTATGCACCGCACATTTCTATGGAGTGTGCCAACCATTTGATTTAATCAATACAATTCATGTGAAATGATGATGTGTCATATTGATGGTGATAGAAATTCATTAATTCATTTAAAACCCCTTTTTTGATGTCCCATCATTATGGTACTTGATGACTCAATTGATTAAATCAAAGCCGCACACTTATCCATACACCTTTGGCAACTTTGTTGCATGCTTTTTCATCATGGCATGTGTCATTCTTTTTAAAAAGATTCAAATCTAGGTCATCTCAGAAGAATAGGGTCTTAATCAAATCGAAGATAATTAGTTAACTAAACATAGAGAAATGAAATATATGTCTTACTTACTTTAACCTTAGACGTTATCCTTTGCTCACCACATGTCCTGCACAAATAGGCTCACATGGATTAGTTTACTGCATGGAGATGACCAATCATAGTGTCATGATGAGATTTTCTTATAAATTTTGGTTTTTGCCATTTGGCTAGCCATTGTTGGTTTTCTAGCCGAATTCGTTTTTGCAATGCATAGCCAGTCAACAAGCTGGTTTTCTGGGCATGCATTGTTAATAGCATCCCTAGAAGGATTTTCACTATTGATTATTATTATTATTATTATTATTATTATTATTATTATTATTATTATTATTATTATTATTATTATTATTATTATATTTTATTTATTTTTATTTATTTTTATTATATATATTTATTTTTTATTTTTTTACTAGAATATCAAGGAGCATGTTCACTAGAAGAAGTAGAGCTTTTTAGATCAGCTACTGGATCCTTTACTTTTTGAATAAATTCATCTTTATTGAGAGGTTTTTGATAGAGTTTTAATCTATGTCCATTGACTAACAAAGCTCTTCTACTAGCATCAATAGGTATCAGCTTAACAAAACTTTTTTCATAGACCTCTTTAATCTCATAAGGTCCCAACCATCTTGTTTGTAGTTTGCCTTTAAACTATTGAAATTTAGAATCAAACAACAGTGCCCAATCTCCTTTCTAAAAATTTCATTGCTTGATTTGTGCATCATGCCAAACTTTTCATTGATGTTGTACCAATTTAGTTCTTTGTAGTACTTCCATCCTCATTTCATCAAGTTGATTAAGCTGTAGGAGTCTTGCTTTATGTATTTCTTCTAACTCAATTACTACTTCTACAGCTGTTTTCAAAGTTTGTAATTCAAATTCAATAGAGAATAAAGGTTTTTTTACCATAAACCAATTCATAAGGTGAAAATCTAGTTGTTATTTTCCAGGTATTATTATAGGACCAAATATCTTTTGGTACCTTATCTGCCCAATCCTTTCTATTAGAATTAACAACCTTGGTTAAAATAGTTTTCAATTTTTTGTTGGTGACTTCAACTTGTCCATTTACTTGTGGATGGTATGGAGATGTTTTTCTGTGCTGAGTTTGATACACTTGCATAAAATTCTTTATCATGTTTGACATGAACTACGGTTCTTGATATGAGACTATCTCTCTTATAGCACCAAATCATTGCATGATTTTGAAATATAATAAATTAGCTACCATCTCTTCTCTTGCATGAGTTAATGCTTCCACTTCTGCCCACTTGGTCATGTAGTCTATACAAACTAGAAGATATTCTTTTCCTCTGGAAGGGGGATCTACTGGACCAATAAAATCAATTCCCCATTTCTTAAATGGTTCTAAAACTAATTGAGGATGAGGGTGTAGGGGCATCTCTATTGAAAGAGTAGGTTGTCCAATTCATTGACAAGCATCATAGTGTCTGACATATATTTTTACTTGTTGATGAAGATGAGGCCAATAATATCCTACTCCCAGGATTTTATGTGCAATTCTTTGAGCTAAGTAATGGCCTCCTCCTACTTCATCATGACAAGCTCTAATGATATCATAAGCTTCACCATTTGTCACACACCTATGAAACACATGATCAGGTCCAAGTTTAAATAATAGTCCATTAATCCATTTAAAAGAACTTTCTTTGATTAACCATTTTTTTTCTTTTTGTGAAAAGTGCAGAGGAAACTTCCCTATGGTGAGGCAATTGGCTATATCAGCAAACCAAAGAGATTGTGCTAAAAGAGAAAATAATTGTTCATCTAGAAATTCATCTTACACTAGTTCTTATTCACCTATAGTGTTCATTCTTGACAAGAAATCAGTAACCATATTAGACTTCCCTAGTTTGTCTATAATAGTAACATCAAATTCTTGTAAGAGCAATAGCCATCTAATAATCCTACCTCCCACAATTGGTTTATTGGTAAGATGTCTAATAGTTGAATGGTCTGTATAGACAAATACCTTGTATCCTGTTATGTAGTGTCTAAATTTGTTCATTGCATAAATTATAGCTAAGAATTCTTTCTCAGTTGTGGTGTAAATTCTTTGAGTAGATGTCATGTTTTTGCTAATATAATATATAGCATACATGTTATCCTCTTCATCCTTTTGTCCAAGAACTGATCCTAGTGTTGTATTGGAAGCATATCCATATATATGGAATGGCTTAGTCCAATCTAGTCCTCTTAATACTCGAGCAGTAACAAGTTTAGCTTTGATGGTTTCAAAGGCCTGCTAACAACTATCACTCCATTTGAATGTATTGTCTTTTGTAAGCAAGGCAAACATAGGGGCATCTATTTGGCTAAACTTATCTATGAATCATCTATAGTAACCATCATGTCCTAAAAAACTTTTAACTTTAGTTTGTGTTTGTGGAATGGGCAAGTTAGAAATTATTTTGACTTTCTTTGGATCTACCTGAATGCCTTTTGCAGAAATATGGTGTCCCAGGACTATTCCTTCATCCATAATCAACAAACATTTCTCATTTCTCAAAGATAATTGATGTTCCTCACATCTAATCAATAATCTTTCCAAGTTGGTAAGATCTTCTTCATAAGTTTCACCATAAACAGTGAAATCATCCATATATACCTCAACACAATCATTTGTAAGGTCAGAGAAAATTGCCAGAACTACTCTTTAAAAGGTTGCTAGAGCATTACAGAGTCTAAATGGAAGTACTCGATAAGCAAAACTTCCCCAAAGGTAGGTAAATGTGGTTTTATCTTGATCTTTAGCTGCTACTATTATCTAGTTATACCCACTAAACCCATCCAGGAAATAAAAATATTTCTTTTCTGCCAAGTTATCAAGAACTTGATCAATAAAAGGTAAAGGAAAGTAATATCTTAATGTTGCTTTGTTTAATTATCTATACTACACACATACTCTCAAATTTCCATTTTTCTTGGGCATAATTACCAGAGGTGACACCCATTGGCTTTCTGAGATGGGGTAAATAAACCCAACTTTTAGAAAATTTTGGATTTCTATTTTGACTATTTCCTTTAGTGTTGGGTTTATTCTTCTTTGTGGTTGTCTGACCGGTTTGATAGATTCTGTGTAGATGTGATGAGTGCATATGCTGGGGTGAATTCCTTTCATGTCATTATAATCTCAATCAAAAGCCTTGGTATGTCTTTCCAATACTTTAAAGAGTTGATCTTCCTCTTCGTTTGTCAACCAACTATTGATGTTAAAAAAATTTCTAGGTAATACCATGATTGGTTTTGTACTTGGGTAGTTGGATTCTATTTTCTTAAAATCACTAATTAATGAGTTTAGAGGACATGGATGAGGAGGTAGCTTATGAAACATAGTTACATTATCAACAAACTCTTTTCCAGGAGGAATCAGTCTTGCTAAAAAATAATGAAATGCATCTAAGAAATGAGTTTGTTGTTGTTCTGCCAATTTCCACACACTTTCTTGAATCAATCTATGATCATATGATGAAGAAAGACTAGCAAAAGTAGAAGTGGAGGTTTCAAAATTTTCCATCAGACCCAAGAATCCTAAACTAAGGCAGTCTGTAGCTTTTAGACTGGCAGAGTCCATAGATTCTGGGTATATGTCTCCATTCAATTCTTCTAATAAGTGTTTTTTGACTATGATCATGGCTAGGAAGGAAATGTTTTTTAATGTGTTATCTGATTCATCCACCCAAAGTTCTTGTATGCAATTTGTTGATGGTTTTGTAGGAGGATACAAAGAGATGCATTTGGATTTTAACTCATTGAAAATGGTCATGTCTCCTGACCTACAATCAATCAATGCTGCTACAGTAGCCAACCATGGTCTACCTAGGATTATAGGATATCCTAGATTCTTTGTTTTGGGTTGCAAGACTATGAAATCTAATGGATATTCCCAAGATTCTATTAATACTTCAACATTTTCTATAGTTCTCTATGGTTTTGTTACTGACTAGTCTGCCATTTGAAGAATGGTAGTTGTAGGTTGCATTTTCATAAGAGATAATGCATGGAGAGTATTAGTTTTCATGACATTGATTGTTTCTCCCAAATCTACCAAGACATTAGGAATTTCTTTTCCTCTGATTATGACTATGATCATTGGGCTTCCCATATCTGCATATTTTGGAACTAATAGTTTTCCTGCTAATAAATCAGCAACTTTTCCATCAACATGAATGGTTTCAAGATATTTTACCTTCCTCCCAGGTGTCTTGATACAAAGGTTTTTGATGATCTTCTTTAATTAAGGTATATCCCTAATAGCTTGTAGAAGGGGTACCTCAATATTGATATTTTGCAACTCATGGACCAAGTTTGAGTTTGGTTTGATATCAGTTTCTCTTAATCTTTCAGGAAAAGGAACTATTGGTGTAGTAGTGTTTCCTTTGTTTTCTTCATGGCTCATTTTGATTTCAACTTCTCCAATGCTTAATTGAGATGATTTTGTCTCTTCAATTCCATTAGGTATCTCAAAAATGAGTACTAGAGGTTTTTGTATAGTTTTTCTAATCTCAAATGTATGTTTGAGCACTCAATAGCTCCCACATTGATTGTTTCTTCCTGTTCATTGACATAAACAACTGCTAGTTGTTTATTTTTTGGATTCACTATTGGTTGTGTAGGTATTGAGGGCTTATTAATTTGTCCTTATTGCTAAATAATTAGGGGTGGCATAATGGTTTGCTATTGAAGTGGTCTTCTTGGTTGGGTGAATTGTGACTGTGGATTCCACTACTAATTCCATTGTTGATATGGTTGTGGCATTTAATGCTGTTGTGGTACCCATTGTTGTTGTGGTTGTGGCACCATCCATGGAGGTGTTGGCATCCAATCTTGTCTTGCCCATATATTTTAAATTGATAGAATTTGGTGTTGATTCCAAAATGGTGAAGGAACTGAAACATTCCATGGTGCCATCCATGGATTAACTGGATTTCTTGCACTAAACTGTCCTTGAGCCTAGTTTTGTGGAGCAAAGTTTTGTCTTTGAATATAATTTACTTATTCAGTAGATTGGACTTGTGTTTTTATTTGATTCTTTAAAATAGGCAGAAGGGTGCAATATTTGGTATCATAATCTATTGCATCACAGATCCCACATGATGAAATATTAGTTCTATCTAGAGGGCAGTCTCTAAGGGCATGTTTTTGTCTACACTTAGGACAGTAGATTGTTAAAGGCTCTATTGCATTTGCCTTAGCCTGAAGGCCATCCAAAGTACTATTTGGTGTAACCAAAATATCTATTTTGAGATTAGCAAATTCTTCCAATAATTTACCCACTTCATTAGATTTCCCCAAATTTCTTTTCCTAATTTTAGGTTTTGTTCGAGAGTAATTGGTACAAATCTCAAAAATTTGATTGAAATCCAACTTATTTATGTCTCCTCTACTCATGAAATTTAAGGAATCTCTAGTGTCTTCATCTAATCCTTTCAAGAAAACCAATTTTTGAACGTCTTCAGTGAGTGGATAATTGCATCTTTTATGAGTGAACATAAATCTATCCAAATAATCCTCTAAAGATTCATCCTCATTTTGTTTGATTTTGAAGAAATCCTCTTTTCTTCTCACACTCGGTAGTAATCTTGGTATTTGTTCAAGAATTCTATTTCCATGTCATCCCATGTTCTAATAGATTTTTCAGGTAAACCCATGAACCATCTCATAGCTACATTTTTAAGTGTAGAGGGAAATAGTTTTAATTTCTAGCTATCAGTTGTGTAATCATAGGTTTGACATAGAACCTTAAACTTAAATAGGAATTAATCAGGGTCTTCTATAGATCATCCCTAGAAATTTGGCAAATTAGCTAGTGAAATATTTTTCATGGGGGTTTGATCATTAGGATATGCAACAGTAAGAAAGGAGAAAGTCCTTCCTGGTTGTGCGAATTGTTGATTTTGTTGGAGAGCCATTTCTTTTTTTGATGATATTTCAAAACTAGGATGGTCTTCCCACTGAATGTTTGTGGTCTCAGTTATAGGTTGTTCCACGTTCTCAAAATTTTCTTTAGCCATGAATCTCTGAAATGCTTTGTCTAATTCCTTAGCAATATCTAAATAATGTCTTCCTATAAGAGATTCATCTTGAGGAATTTGTCCTATGGGGCTTGCATGTGGCAATGGCCTGGTTCCTATCCCAGTTTTAGAAGATTCTTGAAAATAGGTTTCACTTGTATCTTCTAGTTCACTACTCATAGATGTTGAAGGGGTGTCCACCTGTGTTTTTGGTGGAAACTTTGGAATAAATCATCCTTTAGAATCTCTAGGATGGTACATCAATTTATTAATTGTTTTTGTTTTATGATTTTTACAATTTGTTTTTTAATCTAGATTAATAATTATTACCTTAATAACACCTTATGTTCCCTAGAAATAGTGCCAAAAATGATGAGTGTCATCTAGCTCCTCATTTAACCAATATTCAATTGGTGTCTTATCAACTAGGGCTAGTGTCTAAAGTTATCTGTATTAAGGTATGGGATGGTAGATCTAGAAGTCTGCTTATGGGGGTGCTTGCTGATCTTATTCTAAATTTGACTAAACTACTTGATTCACACTTTTGCTAAAAAAGAAAGAAATCAAATCAATCCACTCTTTTTCTAGAAGTAAAATATCACACTCCTATTTACATTTTTAGGGAAAATAAATTCACACTCCTACTTATGAAAGTAAATTTGCTTCACACTTTTGTTGTAAAAGAAAAGATACTTTGCATAGAAAATAAATGAAATAAGAAAATGTTCTTTTTAAACTATGAATTTGTTTTGATATTTTTATAAAAAAATGCAAATAGTAACAAGATTCTAACTAATAAAACATAACATAAATACCGTACACAGTTCTTGGTTCCATGGAGAGTGGGCCCTTACTCCTCTCGGACTCAAGAACAAAGCTTAATCAGTGCTGGAAACTTGAAGTATTAATTCATAGAAATGAAATAATTGCAATCTAATTGAAACCTATATGCTTATTTAAATATTGATCCTTTATTTTCTCAATCTCTTCTATTTTTCCTCTTTTTTTTCTTCTCCTTATATAGTCAAAAGTCTTACACTTTGTACTAATACAATCAACTCAAAATAAGATGCAAAATAATAGGACTCCTAGTCGATCCCTTCATCCAAAGATTGGATTTCCAAGAGATCCAATTATTTTAATGAAATAAATATTCTATCCTATAATAGTCCTAAAATTTGATTATATACAAATCTATCAAAAGCAAGTCCTTCAAAATAGCATGCGATTATTCTCCTTATGTGATTCCAGCTGGAATGGTTCTTTCTTATCCTATCTAGTCTCTAGCTTCCCACTATCCTTATAGAATTCTCAGTATTGACCTTGTGGAGTCCATAGAAATGAACCTATGGAGTCTATAAAAATAAGCCTGCGGAGTCCATAAAAATAAGCCTACAAAGTCCGTAGAAACAAGCCTGCAGAGTTCGTAGAAATGAGCCTGCAAAGTCCATAGTTCTGTTGGATGGAGATCAAAATGGAATGTTCAATACACATCTCCTATGTCTTCTTCTTGAGCATTCTTCACACAAAATATCACTAAAACATGCTATATATTAGACATTAATGACAAAGTAAAGATTCAGTCTTTGGTTTAATATAAATAAGATAAATATCTATTTTCCATGTAATAACTATCTAAGAATCTAATATTTGTATAAGATAATATCTTTCAAGAGATGATTTGAAGGAAATAACATGTTAATGATGAGCCATATTTTGAGCTCATCACCTGACTTATCAACCTACATTGTATTATCTTCTGCTACACTCAAACATGCAACACGGTAAATAGAACTCTAATTCTCTCTCTATCTTTACTCTCTTTACTTGTAATTATTTTAATTTTTAAAAAAAAATAGAGGACTGTCATCTCAATGAAGTTTCATGCTTCCTAAAATAAGCATGTAGCTTGGCAGTTCACACATATCTCCACTAACAACTATTTTGTGTAGTGTTTTCTTATCTATAGGTGTCTTCCTCCATAGCCAAAAAGGGTAATCTAAAAAGTATAGAATGGTGTGCACTTATTTGGGTTTTAATCACTTATCCCTAACTCTCTCTCTTTTCTATTTCTCTCTCTTTAAATGTAAAATAAGCTTAAAACATAGTGAAACATTCTAGCACACCTGGTGGGACCCTGGAGTTTTCCCAGGTTCGTTACTTGTCTAGCTATTCATATAGGTGCACCATAGTGAAATTTTCATTCCTTGCACTTTCTATCTTTAACTTTCTCAAAAATGAAATTTTGAACTTTTTATTTACTATTTAAGGAAAGAACTAAAATTTTCCTTCCCTATCTTTCTCCTCTTCTTTTGCCTCTAAAATAAATTCATTATTTTCTTGCAAGATAAAAATAATACCTTCTTTTGTTTGCTTCTTTTGAGCATTAGAATATTGAAATTCATCCTCTTCTCCTATTCACCATTATTTTCATCTAAATTTAAACACTTCTAATTTGGGTTTAAAACTCACTACATGTCATTATTTTGGTTGTTGCATTTAGCTCACCTAGTTAAATAAAACATCATGAATAAATCATAGAACACAAATGTTACACAACCAAATCACTCTCACAAAATTAAACATCTAAATTCACTTGAGACAAGGCCCATTGAGATTTCATCACCTAGTGGATCACCTTACCCTATTTGGTGATCCCACTTAGATTTTGCCACCAATGAGAAGACCCACTCTATTCTCTGATAGAGTATAAAATCTAGACAGGTGGTCTATTCTAGATAAGTGGCTCAACTTGACTTTGGTACCATGAAGTATGAGGAACAAGTCCCTATAATAATTGATATACCTGATCTAATACATATTTCCATTGAGCACCGAAACTAACCTGGATCCATCCTTAGACTGTTCATCTAGTACCTACTTCACAAACCAATTTTACTCTCATACTTTCTAAGGCATAAGCCATCAAGAGACTAAAATTAATTCCTAGGAGTTAATGTTTAGTGACTGCACGTTCCTTTTCTGCTTCCTTTTGTCTTCTATATTTTTGAGTTAGTGAGGATGTTTTCTTTATCAATTTATAGAATCCAGACATTTCTACCACTCAAATTTTATTAACCTCTAATTTCAAGTTTTTTGTGTCCTTTATCTTATCATAGACCTATTGTATCCTTTGTTTTACCCAAATTTTGCCTCTAGGTTTCTAAAACCTTGGTATTTTGCCTTTATAGATTCCATAATAACCAACATTGGTGGCCCTATCACCTACTAGCATCGGTCAGATAACTGATATTAGTGACTATGTGATTTTATAATTTTTAGCCTGCTTAAAACAAGTTAAAATTACCTACCTACTTGCATTGATTAGATAACTGATATTGGTGACTGTGTGCTTTTATAATTTTTAGCCTGCTTAAAATAATAAGTTAAAATTACCTACCTACTTGCACTCAAACCTAGTTTTATGATTCTCTATCATTAACACAAAGTCTAAGGCCTACCTTTATCCTTTTTCATGGTCTTGATGCGTAGCCAAGCCAAAATTCTTTTTAATTATACAATCTAACAACCACTCCCACCTTCCCCTCTCCTTTTTGATTTTACCATGGAGCATACTTTGGCTATGGAGAATACCCCTATGCCTACCAATCTTAAATAGATCCCCCTTGTACCTAAATGAGATCCTAACTTTGTGACATTTCTTGATCATAACATTGTAGCCCTTCAACATTATCTTGCCACAAGCCAAACCTGTAACACTACAGGAGATCCCCTTTATGGCATGCCAAGTTCTTTGATGGAGATAGCTATAATTTCAGTGGTTTCCACCATTCCATATATGGTCACCCAAACCACTACTTCAAAAAGTGACCTAACCATCAATAACCTTCAAAATTTAACCACCCCAACTACTCAGTCTCATCTTCTTAACCCAACTTCTATAGTAGTTCCCTTAGCCTCATAACCACAACTAGCCCAACCAAGTCAAACACCATTTCAAAAATTGGTAGTGTCCACCCCATCAAATCTTGCACCCATAATTATAAGAATTTTAACTGACCCTTTAACCTATGTAACCGTGCCAACAACCCAACCTCTAGTGATAACACCCAGCCAAGGCATTATCTCTAACCCCATAGGACAAGCCTCTTTCACTTCCACCCCTTAGCCCATGACTCATTACCAGTATGTTATGTCTACAATACTACAACAAGGTGTGTCATATCCCAAATATATATCCCTTTAATTACCCTACAACTTAGGGGGTTCTTCTCACACTAATCCTTCTCCCGATCTCATCAAGATGTTGATGGATACGATGTCTAACCTAGAAACATCTATGTTAGGTTCAACAAATATTCTATCTTATGATCAATTATGTAATGAACCCATCCATCCTTCTGTACCTATTCATCCCTACCCAAGTTAGTGGGATCTCCCTAAATTTACTAATTTCTAGAGTAAGGAGAACCCATAATAGCACTTATGAGCATTTGACATACTTGTTACCTAATAGGGCACGATGATGCATTATTTCTTCACACTTTCCCTATGTCATTTTTAGGTGTTACCTTGAATTGGTATAGTTCCATAACCTGACACTCCCTTTTCTCATTTACCCAACTTTCTCAACTATTCTTGGACCACTTCTCTATCAATATTTCTAAAAAGGTCTCTATTACAGACCTTTATTCTATTAGATAGTTTGATGATGAGTCTATCACTAACTTTATCACTCATTAGAGAGGTTTAATCAATAATCTCTCCTTTTCTTTACCTCAACTTGAGCTTATCAATATTTTTTTAATATCATGTGCCAAACACATCTCTTTTACCTTCCATGTCTATACTTTATGCACATTTGATGAATCTTTTACAATGGTGTAGAAGTTAGAGATTAAAGTTATAGATGAAGATAGGGTTAACTTGCATAATATAAATACCAACTCCAAACCTAATGACTCTTCCTCTAAACCCTCTTCTTCCAATCAAAATTAAAAAGGCTCTACCAATGTCATGGTGATTAAATTAGCTTCTTATACCAAAGTCAACTAGTCTAGGCCATCCACCTCACAAAATTTGGCCAAAAAATTCCAAAAATGGTATGAATAAATATAATACACTCTTATTGTAGATTTATGCACTTCCATTTTGGATAAACTATTGTAGCAAGGAGTTATTACCCTTCCTCAAATTAGACCTCCTATATAGTTTGATCCCTCTCATCCTATCCCAACTTGGTACAATGAGGATGTATTTTGTGGCTATCATTGAGTTAAAGGCCACAATTCTAATGATTATAAAACATTTAAAAACATTATTCAAGATATGATTGATAAAGGTGAGTTTATCTTGGATAACCCTAATGCACCTGCTAACCAAAGCATGGATGTGTTCAAATATCCTTTTCCTAACCATTAGCTCAATCAAACAAATGTTCAATCCATGATTGACAACTCACCTAATCATGATATTCATACTGTTAATATGGTCTTCTCTTTACCTTTGATCCAACCTCTTCCATAATTGGAAGATCCTATTTTACCTATTCCTCTTCCATGAGTAGAAGAACTTATTTCACCCATCCCTCTCCCATGTGTCGAGGGGCCTCCTCTACCTATCCTTTTATCACATGAGGAACCCACAATGCTAGTTCCTTTTGTACCTATTTTTCCTATTCTCTTACCTTTATAAGAACATGCTATTCCCACTCATCATCTGCATGTTGAGGGGAGTATCACTCGTATGCTATACCCTCTTGAAGAGCTTTCTTCACATACTTATCCTCTACCAATGGAGGATAGTGCCCCATACACTCCTCTTTTGCATATAAAAGAGTCTGCATTATGTATCCCTGCACTAATCAAGGGACCTATTGTGCCTGCACCCATTGAACTAATTTTACCCCTTCTCTTGCCAATATAAGAGCACACATTTCCTGCTCCTCATTTTCATGTTGGGTAAATAATCATACCCATGTTTTATCCACTAGAATAATTGACTTCACCAGTACTTCCTCCACCCAGGGAAGACCATGCATCTTCTCCTACCTCTGTTGAAGAAGACCCAATTGCAATTCTTACTCATCTTTGATCGAAAATATAATAATACAACAGCTTCCCTCTTTCCTAATCACCTAAGTTTTCTATGGAAGCAACTGTAAGGCCTAGGACAACTTTATCTAAACCCTTCTCACGATTGGTCAGAAATCTAGACTTTCTTGACTCCAAGAAGCTAGACCACTCAGCATTTTAGGACCAACTTAAAGATCCCTATCCTATGCAATAAATTTCATCCTCTACCACCACTCCTTTTTCTACCATTTATCACAAAGTTTTTGACAAAGATATAACGTTTTTGCTAAGACCATCAAAAGCATAGTCCTTTATGTCAGAACCATCATCATCATAGGCATCTTTTACTCTAAAGCAAATCAGATCTTTGAGTGTTCACCTAGTGTCTAACCTAATTTATCCATAGGTAAAGTTATATTTGAAGCCTCAACTATGAGTTAGAGCTCCATGTCCTGAACCAAGGAAGAATGTTAAGCTTCCTAGACCTCGTCATTCTACTCCTCCTCCCCCCTTAACTTTACCTTCAATCTTAGGAACCCAATCCTTCCACTTTAGTTAGAGTGTTCTCTTTATAAGAAAGACAAAAGGCAAAGCTACCTCCTCTTTTGTCTCTACCACTTAGTGGTCCTTACACATCCAGTACCTCAACACCTATGACTAAAATAGTGTCAATAAAACTAGTGGCTACGACTTCACCCAAAAGGGTGCCACACAAAACCATATCCATGCCTCCTAAATCAAATAAGGTATGCACCCCTATTATGAGAATAAGTGCTAGCCCACTAGTAGGCTCTTAGGCCTTTCTACTATGCTAGTTATTGTTATCTTCCACCATAACCCTTCCTTCTATCAAGCCTTATTAGCCTCTCAGACCAAAACCATCTTGGTTCAATGACACACAAGTTTGTTTATATCATCGCTCACCTGGACATGATACAAAAAGTTGCAAAACTCTCATAGTTTTTCTCCAATAACACTTTGATATAAAAAAACCTTTTCATTAAGGAGCCTCTTTATAACCTTATATTTATTTTGTCAATTACATCATGAACTCTACCTATTTCCTCACCTGATTCTAAGACCAATGACAAAGTTGTGCCTCCTCTACCACCTTCTCCACCTATGCTCTAGATCAATAGAGTTAATGTGGCCACATGGTCTCAAAATCAAAAGGATAAAAGTATAGAAAAGGCCACCACCCCTTGGTCTCATTCATTCTCAAAGGATGCTCCTCCACCAAATCCCAAGATCTCTATTCTTGGTGTTCACCAACCCACATCTTCACAAGTCATTTAAGACTCAATGGTGAAACAACTTCACCAAACCCCTGTAAAGATGTCTTTGATTTAATCCAAAACTCATCCTAGCACCACCAAGCCTTGATCAAGGCTTTAAAATCCATTAGGTACAACCTAATGATCCTAAATCTCTTACAAATTTGATATATTATCTTAATACTATTGCCCTAGTTTCCTTTAGTGATTCAAAATTTTTGGCTCTTCACCCAAGAAACTAGGACCCTACACTTTTTATCATTGCATATATCAATCAAACTCATGTTAAGAGAGTCATGATTAATGGAGGTACTAGTATTAACATTATCTCCACTCATGACTACAAGTAGCTATCACTACTTGATAATTACATGTCATATTCTAATGTGATACTCCATTCCTTTAATGATACTACAACTACTACTATGGGTACTGTAGTCTTGTATATCTATGATGGTCCTCACATAATCCATAAACTCTTCTATGTTATCTAAGGAGAGTTATAATGCAAAATATTACTTGGATGGCCTTGGATATGTGTCATGGCATGTGTACTGTCGACTTTACACCACTGTGTCAAATTTGAGCATGGTGGGCAAGTGCATGTTATTCCCACTGACCCACCTCCTTTCAAAACATGCAACATGACTTATCATCCCACTGATGTCCTCATTCCTTTGAAAACATTTTCCTCTTCACATTCTACCATTGAAGCCTCAAAAATCTTGACTACCCTAATTACTTAGATATCAGTGACATAAATTCCTAACAAGGACCCCATGGAAGACACTTTCAAACACCTTTTTCTTGAAGAATATCACTTTTTGACACTTAACATGTTCCATACTCCACAAGAGTATGGAAAATTTCACATGCACCCTAATTATGATCCTCATATTGGGATGGTCATCCCGTATGGTCCCCCTAACCTTCAAACTAATCTCACATATGGGGGAATCAATCAGGATCCTACTATCAAAAATCCCTCCTCTTCAACATAGCCTTTTACCTGTGACTTCTCCTTCCTAGGCAAACCTAGTTTTTATCACACCTATCTTTACAAGTGTGCTTAGAAAGGATTCAGGTTGGGTTATTATGATCAGGGTGCTCATACACTCATTGAATACCCCACCAATATGACCATCAAAGATGCCTAAAAGTGCTATGGTGTGGGATTCAATGAACCAACAAAACTGACCAAGGTCTCTCATATCAAGGAGCCACTCTCTCCTTCTCCATCCTCTCCTCTTCCCACACCATCACCTAAAAAATTAGAGGTATCCATACCTCTTAATTTTTTCAATAAATGTCATTCATTTAAGACCCTTGACCTGTCATCTAGGTAAGGAAACAAAGTCCTTTCCTCTTGTTCATCCTAAAATGATTGACAAAGACTCTCCCACTATTAACACTATCCAATGTCAAGATGATGACACTATTATCACCTACATAGGTGTAGATGATTCCTATACCCAATGATCACTCCCTTCTAAAATGAAAACTATGTTAAATGAATCAACCATTGACATTAATTTACCCTCTCTAGATAAGCCACGATTCCTTAAGATTGGCCAATCTTTAGATTCCCTTGAACAAACCAATTATGCCACTTTCCTATTTCATCATATTAAAGCATTTACTTGGTATTATCAGGACATGCCTGACATTGACCCCTCTATTGTCACCCACAATATTATAACCAACCATGATGCTAAGCTTTTTAAGCATAAGCTTTATAAGATGAACCTTTGTATTGCTCTCTTTGTCAAAGAAGAGTTCCTACTCCTCTTCTCTATTAATTTTATTCAACCCATTAACTATCTGCAATGGGTTTCCAATATCTTCCCTATCAAAAAAGTGATCAGGGGAATCTTCATCTGCATCAACAACCATGATCTAAACCTCACTTGTCTAAAGGATGACTTCCCTTTACTAAGCATCGACCAACTTATTTATCTAACATCCAGCCATGATATGTTATCTCTTATGGATGGGTTCTCAGGGTATAATCAAATCTTGATTACTCCTAAAGATCAACACAAGACCTCCTTCATCACCCTATGGGGGACTTTCTATTACCAGGTCATGCCTTTCAGCCTTAAGAATGCTAGCACTACCTACTAACACACCATGACTTACATTTTTCATGACCTCTTACACAAAATTATGGAAGACTATGTGGATGACTTACTTAGAAAGTCTAAACATCACCAGGATCACTTGGAAATTCTCAAAATCATATTCACTCATCTCTTAAAATATAAAGTTTAACTAAACTAAAATAAATGCATCTTTGGGGTCTTTTCAGGTAAGCTTCTAGGATTCAATGTCTCCCTCTGTGGTATCTATGTTGACACTACTAAGGTTCAGGCAATACTAGAAATGCCTTTTCCCACTAATCTCAAGTAGCTCCATAGCTTACAAGGCAAACTTAAATTGATCCACCATTTCATCTCTTAGTTTTCAGAGTGATGTCAACCTTTTCATCATCTACTTAAAAAGGATGTCTCCTTCTATTTGAACATGGATTGTTAGAAAGTCTTTGACGCACTTTAAGGGTATCTCCTTTCCCCACCAATTCTTATTCCCCCTAAAGAGGACCGACCTTTCTACCTCTACATTTCTACAATAGACCATTCTTTGGGTGTTATGATTGCATATTGAGATGATCAACATAAAGAGCAAGTTGTTTACTACATAAGCCAAATGCTTATTGATTATGAAACTCGGTATACTCATATCAAAAAATTTTGCCTCACATTGTTCTTCACAGTTTCTAAACTTTGCCACTACCTTTTAAATCACAAAACCTACATTGCCACCCATACTGACCCCCTCAAGTATATGCATTCCAAGCCATACCAAAACTAGTGTATGGCTCGTTGGCTCATGCTCCTTGCTAATTTTGACTTGAAATTCATCCAAAAAAAATATATCAAGGGGAAAATAATTTCCAACCAATTAGTTGATGCCCCTTTACTTGACAACCAACCTTCTAACCTCAAATTCCTTGATGATTCTATTACAATGTTATCCATCGATGACATATCCTATAAAATGATAATGTTATTTGATGGGTCTAAATGTCAACTAAATGGGGGTGTAAGGGTCATCCTCATCCCTCTTGATGGTGAGCCTGTGCCTTTGTCATTTAAACTAGATTTTGAATGTACTAACAATATGGCTGAATATGAAGTTTTGGTCTTAGGGATTCAAATGGCCATTTTATTGGGCATCAAATCAATCAACATCTTTGGTGATTCCCAACTATTGATTAATTAGGTTAACAGTTTCTACCTCTACAAAAAAAATTATACAATGATATAAATATCATGTAGATGCATTATTAGAATCATTTGACCACTACCTCTTACAAAATATTCCTCAATCTACAAACAAGTTTTTCAACATGATGGATTCCCTTGCCTCACACATTCCATCCTCACCCTCTTCTTTGAAAATATACATCGCCATGCATCACCTCACATTTCCTTCCTATGTGTCAACTAACATCTTATTTATAGATAATGTTGACTCTAATCTGCATGACATCTAGTAGAAACAACTTGTTGACTATCTCACTTATGCTATCATTCCATTAGACCTTTCCAATAATGGGAGATGTGATTTTTTTTAAATTACTACTCACTACACTATGTTTGGGGGCCTTCTCTACAAATGAAGCTTTGATGGTCTCCTCCTTAGATGCCTCACTCATGCTGAAATCCCCTTCACCATTAAGGAAGTCTATGATGAGATTTGTGGTGGACATTTCAGTGGGAATTTGATTGCCAAATGCATCTTTTGACTTGGATACTATTAGCTAACACTCAACCAAGACTGTCAAAATTACATTTGCTATTGTGTCAAATGTCAACAACATGCTAACCTCCTTTACACTCCAATCCATGCCTTATAATTCACCAAAGACTTTTGGACATTTTCACAATGGGGTTTGGATCTAATTGGTGATATTAACCCTCATTCATCTCTCTAACATCATTATATCATTACTGGTACTAAATACTTCACCAAGTGGGTCAAGGTTATTCCTCTCATCTCCACTAAGGCTGACAAAATCATCGACTTTATAAACCATCACATCATCTACCATTTTGATGTCCCCCATAAGATTATTATGGACAATGGAAAATATTTCAAAAACAAGACTATCCAAAAGCTCTATGATACTTTTGGAATCAAATTAATATTCTCATCACCATACTATCCACAAGCAAATGGACAGGTAGAAGCTTATAACAAAACCTTAACCAAAATCCTCATGAAACTAGTCAACTATGCCAGTAGGGATTGGCATATGAACATTCCCTTCACCTTATGGGCTTACCACACTAGCATTCAAACCCCTATAGGTGATACACCTTTTTCATTAGTCTATGGGATGGAAGTAGTCTTGCCTCTTGAGGTCCATATTCCTTCTCTTCACATCTCTCTACAAGAGAAACTTACTAATGATGACTTTCACCAAGAAAGTTTGGCCCAACTTGAGCTACTCCATGAATGTCATCTAGTAGCCCTAACTCACCTCCAAATATATCAATAGAATATCAAATGTGCTTACAACAAAAACCTCAAGGAGTGAGATTTCAATATTGGAGATCTTGTCTTAAAGGAAAATCAACATGTGACAAACATGGAGAAAAGAAAATGGGGCAAGTTTGCACCTAATTGGCTTAGACCCTAAATCATAACTAAAAGTATGGCTTAATAACTTATCATTTGTCTTCTCTCAAAGGCAAGCTAGAACTCAAGCCTTTAAATGTTTTTCACCTACGACCATTCTTTTGTTATTCAAGTGATGCTTCACTTTGTGTCTAACTTTATCTCATCCCTTGAGCAACCCTATTAAATTCACCTCCCTTCCTCTTAACCCTTGTTCCTGCATACTTTGTTAACCTTCCAAGTGTTATGGTTTTGTCCTCATAAAGGAAAATCTCTAAGCCTCTATAGTCCTATCCATGACTAAAGTCATATGTAAACAAAAATATTATAACAAAAATTGGGATATATAGATAAATTATTATCTCTCAAGTCATAATTCCCAAAATAGACTACTCCTTAAAGGACAACTATGTAAACTCTCATTTTTACTATAAATAGACTACTCCCTTGAAGGATAGCTAAAAAAAACCTAGACCACTCCTTTGAAGGATGGCTAATCCAATATTTGTTATCAAGGAAATAATGACTTAAGAAGCTTCTCACATTGATCATCTTAGCATGACCTCCAGGCATCAACAACATCCCAATGAAGGCTTCTTGTATTGATCAGCCTACACAAGAAAAAGACATGAAAAAACTTTAGTCATGGACTTACCTATGGTATATCTCAGGTTACCTATAGAAGGGGCATACCATCCCCACTAAGAAGGTTATGCTACCCACACACCCTAATTCCTTTTACCTTTTCCCCCTCTTAGTCCCTCACAATCAAGGGACTTTTAAATCACTTGACACAAGGTGATCATGACATTTCTCTACCAAATGAATGGTCGATACTACAATGCATGAATAAGGCTCTTACTCTTGTGCCTATTCATATGGTCATTATGGTCTTTGCCAATGCAAGAGCATCATGTCCCTTTTTTTTTATCACATGTTGATTTCTCTTTTAAGGTGACATCTCACAACAAGATTCACTTAACTTCTTTCTTACCTTCCAATCTCTATTCTTACATCTTAAAGTTATGTGTTTAAGTATACTATTACTTACATATCCATTTCAAGCAACAATGCTAAACAATATCAACAAACATCATGGCGTATTAAAAATAAATTCTTCAATCATCACACTATACTAATACTAATAAACCATTTGCCAACTAATTTATTTCATAGAACCTCATGTGAAATGCAACCAACATAGCTACTATAAACAACATTAAATCAAGAAACTATAAAATCAAATAGCTCATTTTTAACATACACCATCACATATATGGAAAATTCTAAAATGGAACCAATTGCTCAACTATGCATGTACCATCATGAATATGGGAAATTCTAGCATAACACACTAAATATCACTAACATAGCCACAAATAACATCACATAAACCTCATACATAGTATACCATCATCATCAATAACATCATCATAACATCTCGCAATACCAAAATCTCATATATATATATATATATATATATATATATATATATATATATCAATGAATTATATCAATATCATCTCTCTCTCACCATACATCTCTCAAATTTGGCTAATAGGCCATAATATATATAATAAAAATCACAATACATCTAGCCCTGAAAATACTCAAGGTTATGGTCATGGTCATGAAGAGGTAGTATCATCACTACCCTCTACCTGTATACATCTATGCGAACTAGAGGTCATGGTGCATCTCTTTGATCTCTCCTAATATCTATCTTGAGAATATCTTAGAATCTATGGGAACTACCTAATGGCTCTCTCATAGTATGCAATCTCATCTAAAGTAGTGTTGTACCTTGTTAGTGGTACAGTTTGTGGTGGACCCATCAAACATATTGTAGGACCCTATGGTGATGCCTATAATGGATCCTATATTGGTCCCTATGGTGGAGGAGGGGGGTAGCCTATCCTGCTACTCTCAAACCATCTCTCTCTATTTTTAGTGTAGTAACCTATCCCTATAATGTCATCACTTATCCTTGTAGAACTAAAACCTGTACCTATGCTATAGTCAGCTAGGACTGCAGTGTCATCACTTGTCCCTATAAGACCAAAAACTATGCCTACACTATATCTTATGCCTAAACATATACATCCCTCTCTCTCATAACTCCATATAAATTTGGTCATGGTCTCAACAGAATCATAGGGTGCAAACCTACCCACCATGCTCGATAAGCTATTATACACCCTATATTTACCACACTTGGGTCTGCTGGTAGATCCTAAAAATTTGGCCCATCTATCTACTAGCGTAATGGAAGGGGTGCCTCTAAATAATCCCTCCTATATTAAGGAAAAGCAAGAGGTACATCCTATAATAACCTAAACTATCTCCTAACTCTGACCATAGGTATCATCTCCAACTCTTTGGCTCACCTCCCCCTAACCCATATCATACTATGTAAGCCTACAAGTTACTCTACATATCCTCTAAATACAAGATATCTCAAGTAGGGCCTCCAAACAATATATGAAGGAACTAGTCCATTGATCAACCACCTGTAATAATCAATATCCTACACGATGCCATCTACTTATGTATGTCCCATGTTATCTCTCCATCATTTGAAACCAACCCTAAAATTGGTCAAAATCATGACTGGTAGCCCCAGTGGCCATGTCACCACAATGTGCTCATATGCCCAAAAATAAATTAAATGTTTGGCATAAATATTGTATCACTATCATAACCTCACACCCCATAACTCAATGTATAATTGTGCAAGAAAAGTTGATCCCCATGCAAAGACTATCTGTTGCTCAAACATCTATGCCAAAAATTTGATCATCACAATAGGGAATCTCCCTCCATCTATGTTATGTAGTGAATACATTGTAATGCCTATCATCATTAGGATAATCAAGAGATAATGTTCCTCATTGATAGTGTAAAGTGGCTCATATAAAAATCTCATCGAATGATAGGTCACCTCACTGAGATGTTCCCCAAACAATGTAGACATACAAATATCATGATCCTCCATCAAACATGAGAAGAGATCATCACCCTAGAGTGGTAATTAAAAAATCCTATATACATCCTATTGCATCACTATCAATTCTTTGTTAGGTAAATGGAAGGTGTTGGTGGTGTGATCCCACCTCTCTGTAAAGGCTATTTTCAAGTTAACATCTCATGCAACTCTATAATATCATCACACTCCTCCTAACCCTTTAGATTCCATGTTCTCCCACTCATCTATGGTGACATCCCTCCTTATCCTTATTAGTAGTGTAGGTAGTTTATCTCATAATGTCAAATCCTACCCAGCCTACATCCACACACACAAAGTCACTCCATCAAGTCACATACCTTAAGTTATAAACCTCCTCTTTTAATCCCTTTCCCTTTGGGTGAACTACATTGGGTTGAGGCCCTAATCTAGGCTATGTAGGTAGCACTCAATTGAAACGGGGTCCTCTAAGGTTAGCTTAACCATCTACCCACCTAACTATCTATCCCATTCACCCACTTAAAATTTAGGCTCTATGGCCTATATCTTAAACCCTAGGCCAACTAGCCTATTTTAAACCTCTAGGCCCCATGGCCTATATCTGAAACCCTAAGCCAATTGGACTATTTTAAACCTCTAGGCCCCATGTCCTATATCTTAAACCCTAGGCTAACTAGCCTATTCTAAACCTATAAGCCCTATTTCCTATATCTTTAACCCTAGGTCCCACAACCTATTTCAACCTACTTTTTCCTAACCACTTGCCTTAACAATTTTAACCCATATCTAACCCCTTCTTCCCTTCCCTTTGGGAGAACTACATTGGATTGAGGCCCCCATCTGGGCTATGTAGGTAGTAATCAATCAACATAGGGTCTTTTGAGGCTAGCTTGACCATTAGGATAGTCTACTAATGTGCCTATACAAATTTAATTAGAGATGCACAATTGGCCCTAATTCCTTCTAAAATTGCCACTTTGGGTTTTCTAGTGATCAACATTAGTTCTATTTCAACCAACATCAATATTATATGCTAACATTGACACTATTTATTGATCAACATTGATGCCAATCATCACCTGACATCAACACACCAGGCTGACATTAGTGACTAGTTTAGCCCTAGGGCTGAACAACCTGTACCCAAAATTTAGGTTTTTTCCTAAAAACTACCCCTAACCCTCCCATAAATCCACCCAAACCCACCCTTACCCCATCCAATAACCCCTTCATTACACTCTCTCCCCCCACACACTCACATTGAACCTAACTAACAAATTATGATCAAAACCTAAATTAAAATAACAACCAACTCAAGCCACTCAAAAAGATCCTACCTCATTTCTCCATCTCCTATAAGCTAGAATGACTGGCACCTATAATGGAGCACCTCTAGTTGGGTCTCCTCATCCCTATACCATCTCCATCCACACCAACACTCCTTTGGTCCAACCATGGCCCATCAAGTGCTAAATCACACCCTCACTCTCATAACTCTTCTCAACTAATCAACTCTCACCACCTCACCACAATAGGACAAGCTCTATATGTTTTATGCTACATGACACTTAGATCTCTAGTTTCCTCCAATCTAATGTCACAAATTGATTTTGGTGGGTTTCCAAACCCCTTTTATTAGGTTTGGTTTTCCATCAATGTCGTTAGTCCTACCCTAACCTATCGATGTCAGCATATTTCCTATCAACATCAATGATTTAACCAATGTCAGCCACCTTACAATTAGGGTTTACAACTCCAACCACCACCCTTTACAAAATCACCCTAATTACATGCCTTTAGTGGTTCACATAGACTCCTTATAGGGTAACTTGGAGATCATTTGTATCTTCCCACCCATGACAACAAACCTTAGATATCACGTAAATTTCCACCCATGATAACTAACCTTGGAGATCACTTACATTTTGCCCACAACAACCAACCTTAGAAATTAGTTAAATTTCCACCTGTGATGACTCTGATTGGAGATGACAAATATCTCCTTGACCAATAACCCTTTTTGAGCCAACCTTACCTTGATCATTCTGACCACTTATGTTATAGTTGGTTATTGTACACACACATATATATCGTGTGTTTTCAGATCATGACCTTGTCAAGTTCATCACCTATAACCCTTTTTATTTTCTAAGAGCACTTAGTACCTCTGATACCTAAAACACATGGACCATTAGAGCTACAACTTTGATCATTTTAACCCTATTAGTTATCCCTAACAAAGTATGGTCTAGTTATTTATATCCAAGTCCTCCTTCCCTTTACCCATTATTGATTATGTCAAATATAACTAGTAGTTTTATCCATGCAATAAATGATGTTCCCACATTCACACTCAACATCCACCCATCCATTAATTTTCTATCAAATTGGTACCCAATTTTAGATTCTTTTTCATTGGTTCCTATTTTGAGGGGGGATATCTCATCCCATACTTGGAGCATCCAACTCCTATTTTTGTCTCATAACTTGTTAATAAAAGTTACAAGACAAAAAAGGGGTAAATGCAAACACTATAATTACTTCACACACTTGTGTTACTCCCTATGTTGAAACCCCACTTGATCCCCTTTTAATAATTAACCTTCCTAACCCATGTTTTCACCTTAAAATATTTAATTAAGTTAATTAAAACCCACTTTGCCACTTCACCTAACCACCTCATCTTAATACTAATTCTTACCCTCTAAGTCACCTTGAGACTTAGTCTCCTAATCCTAACTACCTATGACTTGTTCTCACCCCAAACATAAATTCTTAACTAACTACATTCTTCATAGCCTTGCATTTTTACCATTTTCTAATGGACACCATACTTGGCAAGAGAAGGAATAAAAAATGGGATAAAAATATCCATTTTACCTATTATCATGCTACTAATGTCGACCAACCCTCAGCTAATGCTAATGGGATCATCGACGTCATTTACTTAAACAAAATTCCAAGTTAGTGTTTAGGTCACAAAAATCAATAATTCATGCATAGGCTTTTGGCAACCAGACATCCTACATTCACTTTCAATATCCAAGATTATCATTACTCTACATAAATTGATCTAGATTAGGAATTGATACACTACATAGAGCTTGAACTCTTGATGACCAGCAACACATGCTTATCTTGTCTATTCACCAAGCCTCATCAAAGTCATCTATCTAGTAGTTATAGTTCACCTATTTCACCAGCTAAGTATATCTCAATATGTTTTAAGTCGTTAAATAGTAATTTCATAATTGCTTTACATTATACTATTTATTGTTTCATGAACCCTAACTCTTTTCATGGAGGATTTGTAAAGCTCCCCACTAACTTCTCTTTACCCCAACATACCAACCCTCTATCCAGACTCACCTGAGTATTACCCACCTCCTTACGAATCTTCCCAACCTCACAACCTAATCATACTCCCATTTTCCCTCCTAAAAAAGCATTCTCTAACTTATTCTAATACTACTACCCCAACTAACATCAGTGAACCCAAACTAACATCAATGACCCCAAACTAACAATGACAACCCCAAATGACATCGGTGAACCAATAGTAGTCCTTTAACTGACATTAGTTACTATGTTTCTAAACTAGCAACCTCAAAATCACTAATAACCTTCCTAAAACATAGACTTGCCTTATCAACCTGTATTGTATTGTCTTTTGCTACACTCAGACCTAGAACACGATAAACAAAACTCTATCTCTCTCTCTTTTATTTTTACTCTCTTTACTTGCATTTATTTTAAACTTTGTTTTAAAATAGTGGACTATCCTCCCAAGGAAGTTTCATAATTTTTGAACAAGCACATAGCTTGGTATTCCACACATATCTCCACTAAAAACTATTTTGTGTAGTGTTTTCATATC